>QEPC01002403.1:5236652-5249490 GCA_003113815.1 Sphenodon punctatus | reverse complement strand
CCCCCCCCCCCCCGAGTAGTAGGCGATTGCTAGATGTTCTGGGCTGGCACTTGCAACTCTATGGTGCTATCCACAGAGCTGAAGTGTGGGTCCGTCCAGCAAATGGACAACAGTAGTTTCAGGCCACTGCCCTGGGTTTGGCCAGCTGGCCCGCTCTGCTAGCGGTGCTCCGGAGCATCACCAGTGGGGCAGCCATGAGCCTGCTACGCTTTCACATCTAGCACGAGCACTTTTAAACAGACTGGGAAGGTAAAGTGGGCTGTTGCAGGCAGAACTGGGGCTGCGGTCCGTCTAAAAGAACCTACTGTATCAATTTTCAGTTTCAGAACTTTGACAAAGCTCTAAATAGATCTTGTGCACATCTGTTTTCTACTAGGTTTGTACAACAAAATATAAACTTGTCAGATCAAAATTTCAAAAGTTAGGAACACCATGGAACTGTGGGGCTTTGAAAAAAGGGACATTCCATTATATTCCAAAGTGCTATGGGGTTCTGAATTAGGGGGTGTTCTGATAAAGTAAGGGCATCTGGTAACCTTAAGGCCATATAAAATGATGAAATTATTGTCCTCTAAATTATCTAAATCTAAATGATCTTTAGGTGGGAGAGGGCAGGGGTGGGGGCAGCACCATAACCCCAGGGTGAGAAGGGGGATACAGGCATGGGGGTGAGGTGGTGCCATGACCCCTTGTGGTGAGGGGGTATGGGCATGTGGAATTGGGGGTTAAGTGCTACAGTGAGAGGGAGTAAGGGCATGGGGAGTTGGGAGAGAGTGCCACAGCCTCTTGGTGAGGAGGGACATGGGCATGGGGTGTGTGTGTCCCTGCCTGCCTCCTTTGCCAATATTTCCCAGGGATGCCAGGTGCAGAGGGCGCCCACTGGCTTCTTGTGGAGCTGGAGGAGGGAAAATTCCCTGGGGGTGGGGGAGGGAAGCTGTTGTGGCAGCTGCTGAACTGATTGGGGTTGTGTTGGGTATGGGGAGAGATGGTGGGGAGGGAGGAAAAGTCATCATGGGTACAGGGGTAATCACTCCATCTGTTCTCCTGTCCTCTCTCTCTGGATATTTGGGGGTTGAGGTCAGTGGAACCTCTGATCTGTCACTGATGCTGCTTACTGCGAGGTCAGTGATGAATAAAACAACTACCATCCATGATTTTATTCAGGATGAGGCTGTTGACCTTGTGTGCATTACCAAGACCTGCCTGGATGAGGTTTCTGGGCCTGTGGTGGCCCAGATTGCACTGGTTGGGTACTCAATGCAGCATCAATCTAGGATTGGGAGTGGGGGGCAGGGGAGGGACAGAGTGGCGGTGATCTGTAAAGACAATCTGGTCTGCCAAAGGTACCCAGTGTCTGACTTGCCCAACACAGAGTGTGTCCATCTTGTGTTCAAGGCCTGGAGCAGATTGGGGATCCTGCTAGTCTACTGATCACCCTGTTGCACAGTGGTCTCCCTGACTGCTCTAGCCAAGCTAGTCTCAGAGATGGTGTTGAGATTACCCAGATTTATTGTCTTGGGTGATTTCAACATACATGCTGAGGCCAGAGTTTCAGGGGCAGAGCAGGATTTCATTGCCACCATGACAACTACGGGTCTTTCCCAGGTAATATCTGGCCTGACACGTGAGGCTGGACACATGTTGGATCTAATGTGCTGCACTGGATTGGAAACAGGGGTTCTGAGCTTTGGGGGTGTCGTTTTGGCACCATTGTCACAGTCGGGCCATTACTTTCCGAGGGTCCATATTCCTGCCCTCTTTTACCCCCATCAGGGTGGTGGACCAGTTAGGATGCCCCCCCTCCGGAGACTAATGACTATAAAAGGATTCCAGAACTCTCTGGAGAATTTACCCACTGACCTTGACTGCCTCTTCATCGATGGCCTGGTTGATCTATGGTACAGTATATTGACTCGGGCCATTAACACAGTGGAACCCAAGGCATCTGCTTCCTCTGCTGTGGCAGTATACGTCTACTTGTTATACGGAGGACCTGAGGTTGCTAAAGCAGGAGGGTAGGGAGTTAGATCACAGGTGGCACTCTACTCATGCCAAAGCGGACCAATCTGTTGTAAGTCGCCTCAAGCTGCTCTGTGAGCAGGAGGGTGCGGGATAGAAGAGAGTCGGATAAATAAATAAATATGGCATAGATTGTTTTGAAGGAGAATGCTATGGCAGTGGCAACAGCAACGAAAGCTTTCTTCACAGCCACCATAGTGTCTGCAAAGTGCCATATGGCGGACTTCTTCCAGGTGAAGAACAAACTATTAAATCCTGTCTGTCTCTACCTAGAGTTCGAATCATTAGCTGCCCACTGTGAGGAGTTTGCCACCTACTTTGCAGATAAAGTAATTCAAATTTGGCTGAACCTGGGAACTGCTAGTTTCAGTGCAGAGTCAGAGTTTGGGGTTAGGGAGGCTCAGTCCTGTCCAGTTTTCTTGGATCAGCTTCAATTAGTCTTGCCCACCACTGCAGAAGGTGCACTTGGAGTGCTGAGGGCAACCAGTTGTGAATTAGATCCATGCCCGTCCCGGCTGGTGAAAACTAGCCAAGAGACTTTGGGACTGCTGCTGGCTGGGGTTGTCAACGCCTCCCTTTGGGATGGCAGGGGTGCCTAACAGCCTCAAAGCTGTGGTCGTCCAATCCCTGCTGAAAAATCCCCTATCATCTCTTGACATTGACTCCCCTACCAGCACTCCATCTCTAATCTTCCCTTTTTAGGGAAGGTTATTTAACAGGTGATTGCCTCACAGCTTCAGGTGCATCTTGATGCTATCAGATTCTTGAACCCATGTCAGTCAGGAATTCATCCTGAGCATGGCACCGAGACTGCTTGGGGCCTTGGCTGACAATCTCTGCCAGGCAATTGACAAGGGTAACTGTACCCTGTTGATTTTGTTATATCTTTTGGCGGCCTTTAACTCACTTGGTCCTGGGGTGTTGTTAACACAGATGCGTAACGTGGCAGAGGTTTGTGGGACTGGTCTTAAGCAGTTCTGCTCATTCCTGGCTGAGAGGACCCAGAAGGTGGTGATGGGTGGTGGCTTGTTGTCCCCTCAAGAGCTCCCTTGTGGGTCCCCACAGGGTTCCATCTTGTCCCTGCTCAGTGTGTATCTGTCAGGCCCCTGGTCGAGGTTGTATGGAGATTTGGACTGAAGTGCCTTCAGTATGTTGATGACACCCTACTCTCTTTTTTTCATCTGCCCCAGGTCCTGCAGCCTTGCTGTTACCCAGTGCCTGGATGCCACTGGGGGCTGGATGCAGGCGTTCTGATTGAAGCTGAATCCAAACAAGACTGATGTGATGATGGTTGGCCATCGGCCTTGTGACCTGGGATACATAGGGACCCCCGTTATAGATGTGGTCCGGTCTTGTTTGGCTACTCAGGTTTGCAGCCTTGGGGTGCTCTTGGATCCATGCTGTGCCTGGATCACTGACTTGTGATGGTGGCCAGGAATGCTTTCCACCAATTACATCTGGTGAGAAGGCAGCAACCATTTTTATCAAATTCGGATTTGGCCACTGTTGTCCATACTTTCGTAACCTTGAGACTAGACTACTGCAATTAGATTACTGCAATGCACTCTATGTGGGCCTACCCTTGATGACTGTTTGGAAGCTCCAGTTGGTGCAGAACGTGGCAGCCTGTCTTCTCTCGGGGATGGGTCACCTGGAGCCCATTACACCAGTGCTCCAGAGTCTTCACTGGTTACCAGTAGCTTTCTGGGCACAATTAAAAATGTGGATTTTGACCTATAAATCCCTAAACAGCTTGGGTCCCAGATATCTGAAAGAACGCCTCTTCCCTCATGTCACTTCTTGGTCTCTGAGGTCAGCTGGGAGTGCTGTCTTGCAGGTACCATCTGCCTATGGAGTTTCTACAGGTAGGGCATGCAGAGTTACATTCTGGATGTCTGCCCCATGATTATGGAACTCCCTCCCCTTGGAGGTTCATCTAAGCCCAAGCATGCTCATCTTCCGGAAACAATGCAAGACCTTTCTGTTTGGCCAGGTGTTTGGCTGGCAGGCAGGCAAAGGGTTGGGTGGGTGGTTAGGGAAAGGGTTGGGGGGAGGGGTTGAGATGTTTTTATTAATTGTAAGCCATCCTGAGCCTTAACGGGAAAGGTAGCATATACATTTAAATACATAAATACATTATTCTATACTCTGGAATGCACCATCTTTGCTTATATACAGCATGCCACGGACAGTACCTTTGAAGTGCTCTTTGACAGTGCTTCAAAAGTGTCATCTCCTGCTCTCTTTATTTGCAGATCTAAAAGGCAACTTTGGGTACAGAGGTAACAATAGATCAGTTGTGTGTAAGTTTTCAGAAGCAGTTTTGTCCCACGCTGCTAATAACCTGCCTTTGTTTTTCACTTAACCTTTAGCCTTCCAGCTTTCATGGGAAAAGTGCTCAAGGTCCAGTACACCCTTCCTTTGTATTATCTGGGTGAAAAGAAAGCCTTCTGGTGCTGGAGACGGTAGTATAATTCATATCGCAGCATTGTCCAAGTAGATTGTTTTTAAAATAAGGGCTTATTTTTAAAATGAGGGAGTAACTATATGGCCTTCAAAATGTTAAGAGATTTTAAAAAAACCAAGCAACCTCATAGCATCACTTTCATTTTGCTGTTACTGAAATCAGTAAGAGTTATATTATTATATTTATTTATTATACATATTTAGTAGTCACCCCCTCATGCCAAGGCATCCTGGGACGGCATACAATAAAAATTCCCCACAATAAAAACTCCCCCCCCCCAAAAAAAAACCCCAACACAACCATAAAACCATTAAAACTAAACACGTAAAATAAGCCACAAAAAAACCCCCCTTCTAACCCCCCCCAAGGCCTGGGCGAATAGCAAGGTTTTACAGGCCCAACGAAATGCCAACAGGCCTGGTGTCAGATGGGCTTCCTCCGGGAGGGAATTCCAGAGCCGCGACCTGACTACCGAGAACGCCCTCTCCATTGTGGCCCCCCATTTAACACGGGGGACCTCGAAGAAGGCACCCCTGGCAGACCGAAGAGATCGCTCTGAGATGCGGAGGGCGAGGCGGTCCCTGAGGTATGAGGGACCCAGACTGTGTAGGGCTTTATAGGCCAATACCAAAACCTTAAACCTGGCTCAGTACACTATCTGCAGCCAGTGCAGAGTTCGGAGCACAGGTGTTATGTGCTCCCGCCGGCCTGTCCCTGTAAGGAGACGGGTCGCCGCATTCTGCACAAGCTGCAGCCTCCAAACCAGAATCAAGGGAAGCCCCACATAGATCGCGTTGCAATAGTCGAGCCTCGAGTTGATGAAGGCATGGATGAGGGTGGCCAAGTCGGGCCTGGAGATGTACGGACGCAGTTGCCGTACCAGATACAGCTGGTGAAAGGCGGCTTTCGACACCGCCTCCACCTGCCAATCCAGATGGAGGCCTGAGTCCAAAACCACCCCAAGGCTCTGAACCTGTTGGGCCACAGGCGGGTGAATTCCCCCCACCAGAGGGGCCAGCACCTCCCTCACCCGACCCACCAACATCACCTCCATCTTGTCGGGATTAAGCTTCAGTCTGCTCTGCCACATCCAATCCGCCATGGCCTCCAAGCACTGGGAAAGCAACCAGACGGCAGGGCCTGGGTCGGTCGAAAAAGAGAGGTACAACTGAGTATCATCAGCATATTGGTGACAATGCACCCCGAACCCTCTCACGATCTCCCCCAAGGGCTGCATATACACGTTAAATAATAAAGGAGACAGGATCGAACCCTGCGGTACGCCACAGGTCAAGGCCCGGGGGCATGATGTTTCAGTCCCCAGCACCACCCGCTGGCTCCTCCCCAAGAGGAAGGAACGGAACCACTCCAAAACAGTCCCATCCTGACCCCCCAGGTCTTGCAGTCGTCTCAACAGCAGCCCGTGGTCCACGGTATCAACGGCGGCCGAGAGGTCTAGCAGGATGAGAAATGTTGAACATCCTGCGTCCATCTCCCGACGGAGGTCGTCCACCAAGGCCACCAACGCCATCTCAGTACCATAGCTGGGGCAGAACCCAGACTGAAAAGGGTCAAGAAAACCAATGCTATTAAGATGCGCCTGGAGCTGTGTCGCCACTGCCCGTTCAATAATCTTCCCTAAAAAGGGAAGATTAGAGACAGGTCGGTAGCTGGCGAGTGCGTCCACATCGAAAGATGGTTTATTAAGCAGAGGGCGCACCACAGCCTCCTTGAGGCTGGGCGATAATCTCCCCTGCCGAAGGGACATGTTGACCACCCTCGCCAGCACCATCCCCAAGGTCTCCCTGGAGGCTTTCACCAACCAGGACGGGCATTGATCTAATTTGCAACTGGTGGCTCTCACAGACCCCAGGACACCCACCGCATCGGCTGGTGTCACTTCCTGAAACCCATTCCCAAAAGATCACCCAGACAGGGCCTCCATAACCTCATGCTCCTCCCCTACTGCCCCCAATCCAGTGTCAAAGTCACTCTGGATCCGAGCGATCTTGTCTGCAAAGTAGGTGGCAAACTCCTCACAGTGGGCCTGGGACAAATCCCTGTCCAGGCGGAGGGAGACCAGACTGACCAGCCCCCGCACCACCCGGAACAGCTCCGCTGGACGCGACTTTGCAGACGCTATGAGGGCAGCAAAGAACTCTTTCTTTGCTGTCCTCACAGCCTCAACATAGGACCGCAAATGGGCCCTATGGAGATGTCGATCAGATTCAGAGCGAGTTCTCCGCCAGCGTCACTCGTCTCCTACCTGCCTGCTTCATACACCGAAGCCCCTCGGTAAACCAAGGGGCCCTGCGGTGACGAGACGGAGGCAGGGGACTTCTCGGAGCCACCTTGTCAATGGCCTCCCCCAGCAAGGTGTTCCAATGCCGGACTAGCTCATCGACAGAGTGACTGCGTGAATCCAAGGTTAACTCCCCCAGAGCCTCCTGGAACCGCTGCGGTTCCATCAGCCTCTGAGGGCAGACCAACCTAACTGGTCCAACCCCCTTCTGGATGTGGTGCGCCAAGAGACTGGCCTGTAGGAGATAATGATCCATCCATGACAAGGGCGTGATCCACACATCTCCCACTAACAGACCCCCCACCTCAAGGCCAGAACAGAAGACCAGGTCAAGGATATGCCCCCCCCACATGGGTCAGGCAGGTAACCACTTGGGACAAGTCCATGGTTGCCATGGCGACCATGATCTTGCTCCACTCCTACAAGGCCGGCGTCGGCATGGGCATTAAAGTCCCCCAGCACCACAGTCCTGGAGAAGTTCAGCGCCACCTCCGAGGCCAGCTCTGCTAGAGCGGCAAGGGATGCTGCCGGACAGGAAGGGGCCCAGTATACCAGCAGCACCCCGAGATTGCCCCCTGCCAAATCAAACACCAGATGGAGGGCCTCAATACCTGGAATCTCCTGGACTGGATATTTCCTAACAGGCCACTCCTCCCTAAAAATAATAGCTACACCACCTCCCCGGCCCCGTGTGCGGGCTGGTGCTGCACGGCATATCCGGCCTGAACAAGGTCTGCCAATGCTGGTCCCACTCCCGATGCCTCATCCAGCCAGGTTTCCGTAATACATGTGAGGTCCACTGCCCCCTCCAAGATTAAATCTCGGATTACCGGGACCTTATTCATTATGGACCTCGCATTTAGAAGCATCAGTCCTTTACAAGCGGACCTTGGATCCGACTCCTCCCTCAGCTTAAACCGAAGCTGAGCACTTTTAAAAAGTCTACTAGCCTGAGAAAGGGCTCTGCGTGATCTGAAAGCTTGCACATTCTCACCAGCAAAAGTTGGTCCAATTAAAGATACCATTTGAACTACTTTGTCTCCATCTGGGACCAACATGGCAACCATTCTCTCTCTAGACTGCTTGGCTTGGACATCAGTCCCAGAAGCACCATCTCAGTAATTTAACTGCTGAAGTTAATTCGTCCAAAAGTCAAGTCAGTGAGCATGATTGTTGTTACAATGGTTAAACATGCAGTTGGGTTTGCAGTGAGTTTCCTTCCCCAAACCTAACCATACGTTCTGCTTCTGGCACCACCCCTGTGTGACAAAAGCCAAGCAATTTAGCTGTAATACCCTTCCTAGCTAATCCAGCATTACATTTAGTTACCATGTCCAAATGCCAGAGTGCTTCATATCCATCTCATCCTTCCGAGCTACTGGTGTCAATTCCACTAGCGACAAATGCCATGGTCTCTACGGTGCTGAGCAGGAAACAGGAATGCCAGCCACTCTCTAGTTAGCAAGGCTTTATCAGTTGCAGGGTCAAGACAAGCTGAGCCAAGAGACACAACTGCTTGAGTTAGGTCATCACCTCTGCACACTTTATTGATGAACCTGGATGTCACAGCTGACTACTTGTTATCCCTTGGCATTAACGTCTTCATTATACAGGATAAGAGGTACCGAGGCCACATGCAGTCATTTTCCATCTTAGGTGACTCTTTTTTGCTGTTTCATTACTACCCTGCACTTATTTCTAGCTGGCCTAATGCCTACGTTAGGAGCCTGCTCTTCTCTTAAGAGCCTACAGTCAAATGACAGGACCATGCTGTGAAAAATAAATATTCATGCTAGGCATGTGCAAATAAAACTGGCTAAAAACATCACAGAAGAGAAAAAAGACACTTTATGAGAGACCCTTAATCCCGTATGATCAAAAATGTATTCAGCTGGTAGCATGAGTCAAGGCCAGGTTTTGAATTCCCAGCCCTGGGTGTATATGCTTTTTCCCATACACCACCTCTTGGACTGCTATAGTAGAGGGTTTTTAGGGTATTGGGTGTTTCTTTGTTTCCTGAGCTTCACCTACCCAACTTCCTGATTGGATCCCAGCTTTATATAAGGCATGAGAGCAACAGGAAGCTGGCAGAGCAAATGCTTCCTATTAGGCTTTTAGCTGCTTCTGCTTTCCCATGTGGAATCTGGTTTCTTCTGTCAGGTTGTATCTTTCTGTGTTGCTGTTTATGTGAACCTTAGTTTAGTTTCCCTGAGTACTGACTGGGTGGTGTTCAGAGTGGGTCCCTTGGAATAGGTCCTTGTCTCCACATTGTCTCCCTAGCTCCGTTTCTTTCTCGGGTGGTTTAGCCTTTTCGTTCCCTTGAGTCTTGCTTCAATCCTCCTGCAACCTTAAGCCTTGTTTAACCCCGTTTTCCCACTTCTTAGACACAGTGCCTCATTAAGGCTTGTGTATTACCCCATTTCTCTTGTAGTGTTCTGTGGTTAGCTTTGTATTTCCCCGGGGTTTTGCACCTTGTTAGCATCTTGTATTCCTCCCTTCCTCATTACAAATTCCCTGATATTTCCTTTCCCAGCAGTATGTTACCCTGATGGATCTCCCTAGGCTTGTGTGACCTTGAGCCCTTCAAGTATCTGATCTGTCCTTTCTTAAAAGTAATCAGCTTTGCTTCCTTGTAACTTTTAGAGAGCGTGTGTGTGCATATGTGAGAGAGAGATGGCTGGTGTGCTTCCTTCCTTGTAGCTCGCTCATAGTCTCGCTCTTCTGGTTCGTGTCCTACGTACCCTTTGACCTAGTGTGTGTCAGGGGACGGAGTGCAAGGGGGCGATGGCCAGTAAGGGCAACCAGGAGGGGCTACAATGGGAGGGAATCGTGTGGCCAGAGGAACAAAGGGGAGTTATGATACAGACTGGGCGGAGCTTACTATCAGGCCCCGGGGCATGGGGCCAGGGAAAGGGGAGAAGAGAAGGGCAGATAGGAGGGGAATGGGTTGAAGGGAATTGGGGATGTCCCACGGAGCAAACAAGGAAACCTCTCAGCTGTTCTCCGATCTCCAGGAGACTGAATACTGAGCATGAGCGCCAGACAAGCTGGCCTACAAATACTGATGGCTCATCATCGAGGTCAAGGGGCTGGGGAACCAGAGACAGGGAACTGGGGGAGCAACGGAGAAGTGGAAACAACAGGCTAGGGAACCCAAGCTGGGGGAGCAACAGGGAAACTAGGAGAGCAACGAGGAACTAAGGGAGCAATGAGGAACCAAAGACAAGGGTTTAAGGGAACCAGAGCTGGGGGGAGCAACAGGGAACTAGGGGAGCAACGGAGAGCTAAGGGAGCAATGGGGAACAAGAGACAAGGGAAGGGAACTAGAGCTGGGAGAGCAACAGAGAACTAGGGGAGCAATGAGGAACTAAGGGGGCAACAGGGAACAACAGACAAGGGATTAAGGGAACCAGAGCTGGGGGAGCAACAGAGAACTAGGGGAGCAATGAGGAACTAAGGGGGCAACAGGGAACAACAGACAAGGGATTAAGGGAACCAGAGCTGGGGGAGCAACAGAGAACTAGGGGAGCAATGAGGAACTAAGGGGGCAACAGGGAACAACAGACAAGGGATTAAGGGAACCAGAGCTGGGGGAGCAACAGAGAACTAGGGGAGCAATGAGGAACTAAGGGGGCAACAGGGAACAACAGACAAGGGATTAAGGGAACCAGAGCTGTGGGAGCAACAAGGAACTAGGGGAGCAACAAGGAACTAAGGGGGCAACAGGGAACAAGGTAAGAAACTGCTAATGAGAAACAGGTGGACAGGAATCAAGAGGGGGAGAGGGGGGCAGAGCCAGAGGGGGCTAGACAAGAAATAGGCCAAAGAGCTGTAGGCCCAAAGGCTAGAAAACAGCTAGAAGGAAGACAGTAGGCAGACAGGATCACAGTCACAAGCTGATGTCCTGCAGCTTGCAACTGCTCCCATCAGGCCTTTTATCCTGCTAGGATCCAATGAGGAATCCAGGGGGGAGGAGTCAAGCAAGGCAAGGCACCAGGCATAAAGGGGGAATGTTATATCAAGCCCAGCTGCCATATGGCACTAGGGAAACTTCCCTACCCGAGAAAGAACCACCCAAGAAAGAAACGGAGCTAGGGAGACCAAGGTCAGGGTCACAGGTTCAAGCCTGGACCCTAACAGTGTGAAGCTGCTCATGGTATCCTGGTTTTCCTCTTTCTTGATATTCTACCAACCCTAACTAACCTGTCTATCGGGGGTGGGGGTGGGTTGCCTGATCCTTCAGTTCCTCTTGGGGCTGCATGATCCCATTCCACCCTCCTCCCTTTTTTCATGAACTTGGGAGGTTCCCTATGATGATCTTGGGCCACAGCCTTAGTTCTCAGTCGCAATAAGAACCTGAGGGAACACTTCTGCATAGGCAGCTCTAGTAATTGGTCACAGCCTGCCCTGAAGGCATAGCTTTTCCTGCTCAGGTCCCCTTGTCCTCCTTACCCCTTTGGGTAGTGTCTAGCTACATGCCTGACAGCACTTTGTCCAGCTTAAATGTTGGAAACTGCAACGTGCAAGTACCAAGCTGAAGTTTCACATTTGTTGTTCTATACTCTGCTTCAGTCAACCCCTTTCCACCCACCCCTGCTTTAAACATTTTCTGAAATAATTTCAGAAATACTTCTGTCAGAAATTGATTATTAGCACAATTTATAAAAACACAGCTAATATAGGAATACAGCACTGATGTCTGTATTTCAGAAATCAGCCATGCATGCCAACTCCTCAATGCCACAAAGAGCCGTCTGTCCCCTTTTCTTCTTTCACTGAGAGAACAAAGAGCATGAAATAAATTTGTAGCAGATGTAAGAAACAGACATCAGGCAGCATGGTACCCAAGGCATTCAAATTTCAGCCATAACAAGCAAAGCAGGCAGGCCAGAAAGTCTAATAATGACCTATTAATTGGAAGAATAAAGGAGATACTGCTAGCCTATGTAAATCACATACCATAAATAAGGATCAATATTTTTTGGGTAGAGTGCATGTGTGAATTTATCCTTAAAATGTACAAGCTGCTAGGTCCTCAATTTAACAAAGCACTTTAAGCAGGAGCTTTTGCTGAATCAGGGCAGAAGATTGCAAATACAAAGCCAAACCATTACATGGGAGGAAAATTTGCATGTTACACTATCTGCACATTACATCCATTGTCATATGCTTTTATTGAGTCAGGAGAAACTGAAGTAGAGTGAGAATCTGTAACACAATTCTTGCACCTCTTCATCTAGTTTCCACTGTATTCATTAAAGAGTAGTAATGGTCAGATAATTGTTTTCAGTTAGGAAATCTAGGTATGTGATCTTGAGCATGTGGTAGGCAGGGCTAGAGCTGGAATAGTGTGGACTGTGTGACTACACAGGGTCACGTGCTGGGGCCTCTCTGGAGGTCCCAATAAATGGGATCCATGAAGAAACTTGAAATAATGTGACTAAAGCACTAGAAAGAAGGATGGGCCCACAGAGCAGGGGCGGCTGGTGGGTTTTGATGTTGGAGGGGCACTGGAGCAGTAAGGCTGGGCTGGCGGGCCTAGGGGCGGTAAGCGGAGCCTGGGGGACGGATGGAAGAAAACAGTCTACATGCACATCAAGCTTAAAATAAATAATTTATAAACCCCAAACACAGGGAAACACCCAAAACACTGGCAAAACACAGCAGCAAGGAGTTCCCACGGTTAACATAGGATGGAAGGAAACACAGTCTACATGCACATCAAGCTTTAAGTAAATAATTTATAAACCCAAAACACAGGGACCCATCCTTCAAGGATGGGTCCCTGTGTTTTGGGTTTATAAATTTCCTTGTAAAGCACCCGTCACAGTCTGAATTCAATTTTACCACACACATTTCCAGCATTTTGAACACAAATGAAATCGCATGACTTGCAGTGATATCTCTCTCAGGATTTCCAAACCTCCATCTTACCACACACAGTCCCACCCACCCTGCACTAACCCACTAGCCCCCACTCCCCTCCCCGAGAACCCAGGAGCCCTGGCTCCCATCACACCCCCTGCTCTAACCCACTAGCCCCCCACTCC
>QEPC01002403.1:5200624-5228871 GCA_003113815.1 Sphenodon punctatus | reverse complement strand
GGGGGGGGGGGGGTTGGGTTAGGGAGGGGTATGGGGTAATTTGTTTTTATTGTGGGATTATTAATTGTATTGTTGTTAGTTATTTTAATCTGTTTTAATCTGTTGTTAGCTGCCCCAAGATGCTTTTAGCAGAAGGGGGTAGCATACAAATTTTCTAATAAAATAAACAAACAAATAAGTAACGGAACAAAAACCAGCTGAAGGGGGGAGCATGCAGCAGGAGGACAGCCAGTCCAGCACAATACATCAGCAGCACTTGGGTGGGAGGGGGCCATAGCAGCCATCCCATGGTATGCACAACTCATGTGGTGCATGTCTATCACTGTGTTCACAAGCATCCACCATCACCACTCCAGGGACATTAGGAGCACAGACCCCTGCCCCCACTGCCAGTTCCTTGGACTGAGGAGATGATGGCATTTATTGGCCTGTGGGGGGACACGCAGGTCCAGTACGACCTGTGAAAAACGCACAGGAATGAGTGGGCGTTCCAGGGGATCAGCACCTGGATGGTGGAGTTTGGCTACAACCGGAACATGAGCCAGTGCCAGCAGTGGGCAAGGACCTGAGAAGGGGCTGACAGGTGAAGGACAATAACTTCAGGTTCGGCTGCCAAACAGCAGTACATGGAGCTCCTGGAACACCTTCCTATGAATGGATGGGTTGATAGTAGCTCTGCGTCTCGCCAGCACCAGACGTATGGAGGCCCATCATCTGGTGGACACCTCTCCCCCACTGCTAGTCCATGCTTCACCCGCTCAAACTGCAAGCGTTCTCTTCTCCCCCCATGGGAGGCCGGGTGTCTGCCCACCCTCCCAGCCAGACTCCGACAAAGGACACCAACAGCACCCTCAACCCCTACCCAGAGAACCAGAAATAGGTCTCTGAGCAGGTGGAGGGGACACAGGATCCAGAGCCCCCAGGTAATGCGGAGCAGTAAGTGAATGCACCGGAGGGATGGAGGCAGGAGGGCTAGGTGAGCCAGCCTTTGGATGGAATCGTTCCTCGCTGTGTTCACAGGTGGATGGGATGGTGAGTGGGAGGAATCTGCGGCACCCTGAGACACAGAGGCATTCTGGGGGGATGGCAGGCACAGCAAGCAGGTGGGAGTGCACCATGGCGGGCCAGTGAGGGCTTGAATGTTTAACAGTTGGGCGTGGGGGCAACAGTGGGCAGAGGGGCGACAGGCACAACACCCAGGGACAAAAACACTGGCCCGAGAAGGCAAGAGTCGGGAGGCCCAAACCAACAGCTTTCTTTTCCATCCTGCTACAGTGGGAAGGGTGCTGGAACCAGCACAACCATGTGCAGGCACCCAGCAGAACCAGGCCCTGTAGGCACAGACCCAGTAGCACAGGGAGAATCTGGTGCAGGAACTGATGGAAGAGACCACATGGCGGGCAGATGAGATCTGGGACGCCATCCAGGGGCTGGGTGAGGAGCACTGATGGTTCCTGCAGCAGTTTGCGACACAGCACAGAGACCTCACTGCCAAGGTTCGCCGGAAACGCCAGATAGAGAGGCGGCAGTGGGACCGGCATCTGCAGGAATGTCAAAGGGCCCTGGAGAGGGAGGTCACGGTATCATGCAGTAGTCCCTTGGGATGCAGCATGCTATCCTCCACCACATGGCCAACGCAAGTGCTGAAATAACTGCTGCACTGAAACGGGCCTAAGTTGCAGAGTTCCCTCTGTGGCCATGGGGCCAGTCTCCTTATCCCTGCGCCCATCTAGGGCCACCCAGTCCCACAGGCCCAACCCACCAGCAGCCAGTCAAGTTCCCTACCAGCTGCCGCAGTGACCTGGTCCACAACTGTGGAGCCCCAGGTGGAGGAGACAACTCCCCTAACTTGACCAGCACCAAAATGATCACGGCCAGCTGTGGGCAGGAGTGGGAGGGATGCTAGACAATAATAGATGTATGTGCCAAGGACAAAATGAATAAGCTTTCTGTTATGGCAACCATGGTGTCTATTCTTACTGTGGACCAGATGGGAGCCTACCATAAAACCCAGGCCCCAAAAATCAGGGACAATGAGCCCCAAACCGTGGGACACTGTGGGATACCATATGAGAGCCCACTGCACCACACAATGGGCATGCATGCATACATGCACATATAACATTGAGGGACCTGTGTGGTTGGGCATTCAATCTAAATTTCAAACCTGGGCTGTAAAGAAATACATCCGTACAGGGCCGGGGCTCTCATAGCCATACTATAACACCCTTTTGCAAGCCAGATGAGCTTTCTTCTCCTCCATCATAGCATCTACAAAGTCTCATCCAGTGGAGCTGTTCAGGGTGATGAGAGGCCTGGTTAATCTGGTCTGCCTTTGCCCAGAAATGGAGTCATCTAATGTTCGCTGTGACATTTTTATTAACCACTTTGCAGACAAAATGGCTTGTATTCACCAAGACTTGGAAACTGCCATTTCATCTACAGAATTAGAGTTTGGGGTTATGGATGCTCAGTCCTGTCCTGTTTGTTTGGATCAGTTTCAACGGGTATTACCCACTGATGCTGGGGAGGTGCTTATAGTGCTGAAGGCAACCAGTTGTGAATTATATCCTTTCCCGTCCTGGCTAGTGAAAGTCAGCTGGGAGATGATGTGGCCATTGCTGTCTGGGGTTGTCAACACCTTCCTTCAGAAGGTATGGTGTCGGATGCCCTTAAAACTGCAGTTGTCTGGCCCCTGGTTAAGAAGCCATCTTTGCACGCTGACTTCCCAGCCAGCTATCGGCCTGTCTCTTAACATTTCCTTTTTAAGGAACGTTACTGAACAGGTAGTTGCCTGACAGCTCTGGGCTCATCTCGATGCCATCTGATTCCTAGACTCATTTCAGTTGGGCTTTTGCCCTGGGTATGGCACGGAGACTGCACTTTTGGTCTTGGCTGATGATCTGTGCCTGGAGATTGACAACAGGAATTCTACCCTGGTGATGTTGACAGCGGCATGAAAGGACTGGACTGGCAGCATGCCAGGGGAATGGTTGGCCTGTGTGCGGCTACTTTCATTTCTCCCTTCTGCTTTCCCCTTTCATTCCTCTGCTCGCCATAGAGTATGTGCTTTGCGCTTGCAGCCAGGTTGCTGTGGGTGGCGACTGGTTCCTCCTGTGGTTGGCTGGCACCTCCATGTGCTGGCAGGGATGCCAGGGGCTGCTTCCTCAGTCTCCACCCCCGTCTTCCAGGCATACCATGCAGAGCAGGCAGACACGACTGCTGTGGCTTCCTTTGCCTGCAGTTCACCATGGTTGTAAGTCGTGGTGGGGTGCTGGGAGTGGGGCGGAGGCCAGACGCCTGGCCTAGTGTTCAATTCCTCCACCCTACCCATGGGTGGTGAAGGCTATCTTCCAGCTTGGGCTCGCCTGCATATTTGTTCTGCGCCTCATGCTTACCTCCATGACCCTCCACAGAGCTGCCCAGAAAGCCACCTCAGCTCCCGTCTTGTTTGTTTTCACCCACTGTTATAAAAGAAGAGTTCTATTGTACAAATCTGCATCAGCCTCAAGAGTATGTCTATAATAGTTTTTTCACTCTTCAATTTAGTAAGAGATTAAACATTCAGCATTTGCAAAAAAGAGTTTCTGGTAGTTCTATTAAATACAGAACAACAGATGATAATTCTGTCCTCCCCAAATAAAGCTTTTCTTCCATTCAGAACACCCAAGTAGTGTTGAAATGAGATTTCTCCTAATTGAAGAAACTCAATGAAATTTCAGTCTTGGGACGAACTGAGAACCTCGAGATGCCTGCAATTTCTTGCTGAATGCTCTGTGCGAACTTTTAAAAAAATAAATCACTGTGCATACACAAAATGGCCACCACCCTTAACCCGTGGGGCTGCCCATAGTGATGGTCCGGAAGCTGCAGCTGGTGCAGAATGCGGTGGCACGTCTGCTTACTGGGACGGGTTGTTGGGAGCACATTATGCCAGTGCTCCGGGCTCTGCACTGGCTGCCTATAGTCTTCCAGGCCCGATTCAGGGTGCTGGTTTTGACCTATAAAGCCCATAACAGCCTAGCCCTAGCTATCTGAGGGACCGCCTCACTTCCTGGAGATTCAGCACTACAGACGAGCAGGGACCGACAGGCAGGTGTTCTCGGCAGCTGCTCCTGTGCTGTGGAACTTGCTCCCAGTGGGGATCTGCCCCAGCCCATATTGCCCTGAGTTTTGTCATCAGTGTAAGACCTGTGCCTCTTCTGCCAGGCATTGGGGGGCAGGGGGTGTGTGTGGTTTCGAGGGTTGGTTTGGATGGGGTAGGTTTTGTTTTTGTTTGCAAACTGCTTGACCGTTTTTATGGCTTTTATGGTTTTATTGTTGTTTATATTATTTATATTATATTGTTCATATTATATATTTATGATTATGTTGTGAGCATCCGGGCGTGGACAAACCAAAATAGTGGCGAAACTATTGCTTAAGGGCAGCGGCCGTTTTGCACACGTGCAGTGTTTTGTTTTGTTTTGAATTTCTCACCAAGAATTCATCTCAGGCAGTTACCGAGAAATCAACCCTGGTACCTGAACTCACAAGGATTCTTATGAGAAAAAATAATAATTGTTCGTTCAGCTCTACACTCAAACTAGAGAGGAATCCAACCAGTCATGAGGAAATAAGAATCAAATTTTAAGCCTTAACCTGTCTGGAATCTATTATGTAGGAAACAAATCAGATTAGCTGACCTCATCAGATGATACCAAAGACTGATTAAAGTAGTGCATACTTTTGTAACAACATCTAATTTAAAAAGCCTGTGAACTTGCAAGAAATTTAAAATTTTAGGGCATTAACTCCCTTTATGCATCAACAACTCTAGGATCTTAGAGAGCAAACTTTGTTTGTCCAGGAGTGTAAGGAGGATGGGTACACATCATCTGAATGGGAACACTGAAATGCCAGACTGACTAAAGTGGGTGCCAAATCCTCATCACTTATCCAGGGACATTGTTAGTAGTGGTCAGACTACACTTAAGAGCTGACAACATGGAGTGGCGATATTCCATGAGCAAATGAGAGAATGGGCAATGATACCTCATTGTGAATAAGGATTTGGTACCCACTTTAGTCTAGAATGGTACTTCAGCATGCAGCTTACACATGCCCAACCCTCGCATATTGCACCCTTAGAGACTAGTGTAAACAGGTTGTAGTACACATAAGCTGAGCTTTCTACGCAAAACAAAAGAGCCATCACAGCCAGGTTCAGTTACTGTCGCCCAAACTGCACATTAGAACAAAAACTATTCTTGCTACTCAGTGGTGGCCTAAACTGGTTAGTACTTTAAACAGCTCTGATTCAATGGGGATGTATTTTGCATATGCCAACATGGCACTGCAAAGTAAAGATATGAAATAAAAGCTTTCAGACAAGTTGCTTAAGAGAATATTTTATCAGCTGCCACTGATTTAATTTTTGTTACTCTTATTTGTACAATTAAATGTAAAGACTCAAAGATACACATTTTAAGAAAGCTGTTAGACAAAGTTAATCAGTCTCTAGAATTTTTTTTAAGTAGTTCTTTCACGTAGGAAAACTCTCACACCAAATACTTTTCATATGAAGTACATTTTAAAAGTACCTACCTAGCATCAAGAATAGTGCGAGTGAAGTACCGGAGGTACTTGAATATGGACATTGAATCTTGCAGCTTTAAGATCTCTTCTTCTTTATACTTAAAAAGTGCCAGGGCAAAACGGAAAATTACCTAGACATTTAAGAAATATTACATTAGACTCCAGTTACAACAATCTAAAAGTTCTAGGCTGCTTCCACAGTAAGTCTGCTTTTTTAAACATTGCCTTCTTTCCATTGCAGTTTGTGCTTTTAGCATATATGGGAGTAAAACTGTTTGTTGTTATAAATAAGAGGAACTCCAAGTGCAACGGTCACAAATGTTTAATCTTAGGGTAATTTCAGATGTTACGAGATCACAGTCAACCACACTGAATCACACACAAACCCCCAGCGTGCCCAAAGAGCCGTGAACGTCTGTTTGGTGGCAACCAGATGTTCATCCCAGTCAATCAGCGGTAGGGGCCAAAGACAACCATGGTTCTGGAGCTCAGGACGGGACCAGGTCCAGAACCATGGTCAATGCAATTCCCACCGGGAACCGGCCAAAAGTAATGTGTGAAAGGCAACTGCCAGGCGGGATCAAACAGAATGATTCCCAGCTTTGGGGAATGCACACAGCATCTCTGCCAGACAACGATCAACAAACGGAACAAGGAGGAATATTTAAAGGGCACACAGCAGCAGGGGAATGTGGAGGCAAGCCAATGGAGAACAGAAAGAGAGACGACACGGTGATGGATCACGAGGAAGAGCAGCAGCAGCAGGACCCACAGGAGGACACCCAACAGGGGATGGAGGCCCCCCGCAAATGGGTAAGGACACCACAACAGGCGGGGGGACGGCTGGGGGAGGGTGCATGGGCAGCGGACAGCCATGGAGGGAGGGTGGGAGGTGGGGTCCGGAACGGATAACATACAGCACCCAACCCCCCATGTTCACCCAACAGACTGGTAAAAGAGCCTGAGGGCCGGAACCCTCACAGGACACACCAGTAGGGAGAAGGCAGAGGCACCGGAGCCAGAGGGGCCATCAGGGAAACGGAGGTACCAGAGAGGGGAACAGTGGGGATTCAAGGAGACATAGGACTTCATAAAGATCTGGGGGTCCCTTGAAAAAACAGATGGAGCTCGCGGTCAACAAGCGCAACGAGCACGTGTTCGACCAGACAGTCTAGGAGATGGAAGAAGCAGGATACAACAGGACCGCAGCACAATGCAGGTCCAAGGCCAAGGAACTAAAGAGGGGCTACAAGAACATTAAGGATAATAACCAAAGGTCTGGTCACGCAGCTAGGACCGCGCCCTATTACGATGCCCTTGACTGGATCCTGCATATGAAGGGCTTCATCGTGGCCCCCAGGCTGGTAGGAAGCGCCGTGGTGCAGGGCTGGACATGGGAGGAGGTACCACCACCCATGGAAGCACCCACACACCCCGTTGCCCCCCCCCAAGAAGAACAGCCTGGGACCTCTGGGAGCAGCAGGCCCCCGTCATGGACGGGGAGTCCACGACCCATGTCCGGGTCAGAGGCCTCCGATGACGACACACTGGTGACCCTGAGCCAGTGGACACGAGGGGAGCACTCGGAGCAGGACCCCATAGAGCAGGCGGCCGTGGACGACTTGGAGACGGACATCAAAGGTAGGTACAGGGTGTGGAAGGCACAGGGGCCAGCAAGACAGCTGTGGGAGGAGGGGGGCGGGACCAACATGCTGGGAACCGAACTAATCCACCACCACCCTGCCCTTACCGCAGGCGTGGCGGTAATGGAGCGGGAAGGTGCACCGGGAGCGGTGGAACACATGAAGGAAGGGAAGCGGAAGGGATGGGGCCCACTGGGTGCCGGGAGGTGGAAGGGGGGATGGGAGAGACACGGGAGACGGGACACACGCACCCTATGTAACAGCACCACGCCCATTTCCACATAGGAGCAGTACCACAGCCACAAGAGGATGAGGCTGAGGAGCAGCAGCGGGAGCAGCAAGGTGAGCGGGCGGATGTGTGTGTGTGTGTGCAGACCAACAGGTAAACAGAGGGCAGCGGCACAAGGGGGAGCGGATGGACATGCACACACGGCCCCAGGGGACATCAGGGGAAAGGAAAGCACAGCAGCCGGAAGGGACGTCGAGGATGCCCACGAAGGAACATGGGTGGGGTTGCAGGACACAGCTACACGGAGG
The DNA here is from genome assembly GCA_003113815.1 of Sphenodon punctatus. NCBI lineage: Eukaryota > Metazoa > Chordata > Lepidosauria > Sphenodontia > Sphenodontidae > Sphenodon > Sphenodon punctatus. Next base: position 5,221,114 of record QEPC01002403.1, on the reverse strand, counting down.
GAGAGAAGGGGACCCAACCACCCAAGGAAAGGGGGGATGGACGGCCAGGGATCCCAGCCCCCCCCAGCACCGATCAGGGGAGGTAAACGTGCAGCTAATGGGTGCCCAACCGAGCATACCTAACCTGTATCCCACAAACCCACGGCCCGTGCAGCCAGGTCGTGCAGAAGAGGGACCCGTGCCACTGGCCCAGCGCATGTGTGAACACAGGGCACACGTACTGCCCCGGCGGGAGGACCTCACAGAGGAGATCCTGCGTACCAGCACTGAACAGGGGGAGGCGATGATTGCATCCAGACAGGATGGAGGCGGCAACCGACAGAGCCGTGCAACAGGTGGAGGGACGGGACAGGCACCTGGTGGCCGAGATGTGCAAGGAGAGGAGGCTGGAGAGACGGGACTACACCTGGCAAATGGAGGCATTTGAGCGCTTTACAGCTACCATCAACCGAGCACTCCAGGAAACTGGATTGATCACTCGAGATCGGAACCTCGCTGCTGCTCCACGCAGGAACCATTCGTGCATACATAATGGCAGCTGCACCCCCGGGCACCATACCAGCTGCAGTTCCGCGTCCACCACACATTCCACCGCCAGTGCCCATCCCACCGCACCTGCTGCAGCCCCAACCGCAGGGCCCACCAATGCGACTGTCCGTCCCAGAGGGGATGCGACGGCAACAGTCGCCCAGGCAGGTGCAGCAGCAGCAGGCATCACTGACCCCGGTCCAGCCCCCAACATCGGCCGCAGAGGGCAGCCAGAACCCGGGCCCGAGCCAGGAACCGATGGAGGGGAATGTCAGTGCAGGCGAGGGCGGCTCACAGGCCATGGAAGCGCCTGCCAGGCGATGGAGAGGTTGGCCCAGGAAGCAGGACGGGTCGGGGGGAAGGGAAGGCGGAAGTAGGACACGGAGAGCACTGTACATAAAATAAATGCACCGTTGTACACTATAACCATCATGTCTGTCGTTCTTAGGTAAGCTGTGTGGGGACCCTTCATGTAGCGGGACAAGCTATGGGCCTGGTGGGCACGGCTATGCCAGGGGTACCGCACCACAGACCATGACCTCGTGGGACCTGGAGGGGAGGGAACACCCACGGGCCATGGTATGGGGCTACAGCTCGCTGGCACCGGGGACTACTGTGGATCCACAGGCCACACACCTCAGCGGCACCCCGGTGGCCTCAGGGCAGGGGCACCCATGATATGTGCCTAGTAAGGGCTACTCTGATTCACTTAGCATAACGGTACTTGCAGGGGTTCACTTCGTTCACATACAGTGGGACCAGACCACCTGGCGGTCTTGCACATATTGTGCAACATGCAGCAGGTACTGATTATGAGAGGAGAGGTCTCCACCGAGTAGTCCAGGTGACTGGCAAGCCACTGCCATCTCTGCTTGAGGGCACCGAAGGTCCTCTCGACCACCGTCCTTGATGTACACAGCCAGGTGTTGTACAGGGACTCCATTTGGTTCCTGGCCACTGGATGGGCCTTCATGAGCCATTGAAGCAGTGGATAGGCTGGGTCCTCAATTATGCAGGGGGGCATCAATACCCCCTCGATTCGGGTCATCCGCATGTTAGCATAGTCCCCCCTGTACATCCGTGCGAAGAGGGGGGAGATGGCGAGGATCCGGGCATCATGGCTGCGGTCGGAGTGGCCTGCGAAGTTATCAGTGAACCAGCCCTGTGATCCACAATGGCCTGCAGCTGCAGTGAATGGTATCCGTGCTTGTTGATGTACTCGGCTGCATCATCGTTTGGGGGACGGAGGATGCCGACATGGGTGCCATCGAGAGCGCCCAAACAGTTTGGGAAGCCTCGAAGCCGATTACGAGCTGGATCACGTGGTCGAGGAGGACTGCCTCCACAGCCTCACAGAAGTTACGGATGATGCAGGTGAAAGTTGTCAGGCCCACACCAAAGTGTTGTGCCACGGAACGGCAGGAATCCAGGGTGGCCAGGGCCCAGACCGCTATGGCCACCCGCTGCACGACAGGTATAGGGGATCACATGGAGGTGTGCTATCGCTCCAGCCAGGGCTGAAGGAGCTCTGCTAGTCGCTGGAGGGTACACCGATTCATCCTGAAGTGCACCCTCCAAGCAGCATCGTCCCATCGTGTCAGAGCCCCCTCCCACCACTGCTGAGTCCTGTGCACAGCCCAGAGGCGCCTTTGGGTGGGCATTGCGAGCATGACTACACTGAGGAGGGCCGCCATTCTCCAGTAGTGGCGAAGAGCTGCTTGCCTGAGGGCAGCTGGACAGGTGTCCTGCATGGCCCTGCGGTAAACCGTGGAGAGCCTGCACGCCGTGCGCATGGCCTGGATGCAGCAGCACCTATGGTGGGCGAGCAGGCTGCTTGCAGCAAACTGGGCCAGGAAGTCCCGGACACCTGCGTACAGTTGGAGAAGCTCTGTGGTGACCTGCAGGAGCTCAGTGTGCTGGCGGTTCCACTCAGCTATGACCTTCAGTAAAAGCCAACGGCACCCCACTGGTTGGCATCCATGGCTGGTACCGGCGAGGAGCTGTGCAGGTAAGTGCCCCTAGAGCACTGGGCATGGTTCGGCACACTGCTCGGAGGCTCGCTCCTGCCGTCGTGCTGTGGGCACGCTATGAGGGGCCCATGGGCAGAACATGCCCACGTTCCAGCGGCTGTCCGTTGGGGCCTGCACCTTGGTGCATCGCCATTTGGTAGTGGGCTCTGCGTTAACGGGTGGTCTGGGTGGCATGGGGCTGCTTAACCGTACCGGGGGGATGCACCTGTATGTCCTGGGCCCCCTGGTATCAGTTGCTGGCAGGTACTGTGGTGTTGCATGCTTGGGTGCGGGGGTGGCTTCTGGGGGTTCTTGCCACGGTCCGGGATCGGTGTAATGTCTGTTGTGCTGTCCTGGATCGTGGCCTGGCTGTTTCCTTGTCGTGGTACCGCTCCCGTCATGTCTGTTTGGGGCCTCTCTGAACCACGGGTGGGGGTTAGGCGGCTTTCCATGGTTGGGGATTCACTGTGGCAACCTGGGAGTGTGTAATGGCTGAAATTACCCTTAGTTGTAGCTGTTACTNAACTGCTTGACCGTTTTTATGGCTTTTATGGTTTTATTGTTGTTTATATTATTTATATTATATTGTTCATATTATATATTTATGATTATGTTGTGAGCATCCGGGCGTGGACAAACCAAAATAGTGGCGAAACTATTGCTTAAGGGCAGCGGCCGTTTTGCACACGTGCAGTGTTTTGTTTTGTTTTGAATATCTCACCAAGAATTCATCTCAGGCAGTTACCGAGAAATCAACCCTGGTACCTGAACTCACAAGGATTCTTATGAGAAAAAATAATAATTGTTCGTTCAGCTCTACACTCAAACTAGAGAGGAATCCAACCAGTCATGAGGAAATAAGAATCAAATTTTAAGCCTTAACCTGTCTGGAATCTATTATGTAGGAAACAAATCAGATTAGCTGACCTCATCAGATGATACCAAAGACTGATTAAAGTAGTGCATACTTTTGTAACAACATCTAATTTAAAAAGCCTGTGAACTTGCAAGAAATTTAAAATTTTAGGGCATTAACTCCCTTTATTCATCAACAACTCTAGGATCTTAGAGAGCAAACTTTGTTTGTCCAGGAGTGTAAGGAGGATGGGTACACATCATCTGAATGGGAACACTGAAATGCCAGACTGACTAAAGTGGGTGCCAAATCCTCATCACTTATCCAGGGACATTGTTAGTAGTGGTCAGACTACACTTAAGAGCTGACAACATGGAGTGGCGATATTCCATGAGCAAATGAGAGAATGGGCAATGATACCTCATTGTGAATAAGGATTTGGTACCCACTTTAGTCTAGAATGGTACTTCAGCATGCAGCTTACACATGCCCAACCCTCGCATATTGCACCCTTAGAGACTAGTGTAAACAGGTTGTAGTACACATAAGCTGAGATTTCTACGCAAAACAAAAGAGCCATCACAGCCAGGTTCAGTTACTGTTGCCCAAACTGCACATTAGAACAAAAACTATTCTTGCTACTCAGTGGTGGCCTAAACTGGTTAGTACTTTAAACAGCTCTGATTCAATGGGGATGTATTTTGCATATGCCAACATGGCACTGAAAAGTAAAGATATGAAATAAAAGCTTTCAGACAAGTTGCTTAAGAGAATATTTTATCAGCTGCCACTGATTTAATTTTTGTTACTCTTATTTGTACAATTAAATGTAAAGACTCAAAGATACACATTTTAAGAAAGCTGTTAGACAAAGTTAATCAGTCTCTAGAATTTTTTTTAAGTAGTTCTTTCACGTAGGAAAACTCTCACACCAAATACTTTTCATATGAAGTACATTTTAAAAGTACCTACCTAGCATCAAGAATAGTGCGAGTGAAGTACCGGAGGTACTTGAATATGGACATTGAATCTTGCAGCTTTAAGATCTCTTCTTCTTTATACTTAAAAAGTGCCAGGGCAAAACGGAAAATTACCTAGACATTTAAGAAATATTACATTAGACTCCAGTTACAACAATCTAAAAGTTCTAGGCTGCTTCCACAGTAAGTCTGCTTTTTTAAACATTGCCTTCTTTCCATTGCAGTTTGTGCTTTTAGCATATATGGGAGTAAAACTGTTTGTTGTTATAAATAAGAGGAACTCCAAGTGCAACGGTCACAAATGTTTAATCTTAGGGTAATTTCAGATGTTACGAGATCACAGTCAACCACACTGAATCACACACAAACCCCCAGCGTGCCCAAAGAGCCGTGAACGTCTGTTTGGTGGCAACCAGATGTTCATCCCAGTCAATCAGCGGTAGGGGCCAAAGACAACCATGGTTCTGGAGCTCAGGACGGGACCAGGTCCAGAACCATGGTCAATGCAATTCCCACCGGGAACCGGCCAAAAGTAATGTGTGAAAGGCAACTGCCAGGCGGGATCAAACAGAATGATTCCCAGCTTTGGGGAATGCACACAGCATCTCTGCCAGACAACGATCAACAAACGGAACAAGGAGGAATATTTAAAGGGCACACAGCAGCAGGGGAATGTGGAGGCAAGCCAATGGAGAACAGAAAGAGAGACGACACGGTGATGGATCACGAGGAAGAGCAGCAGCAGCAGGACCCACAGGAGGACACCCAACAGGGGATGGAGGCCCCCCGCAAATGGGTAAGGACACCACAACAGGCGGGGGGACGGCTGGGGGAGGGTGCATGGGCAGCGGACAGCCATGGAGGGAGGGTGGGAGGTGGGGTCCGGAACGGATAACATACAGCACCCAACCCCCCATGTTCACCCAACAGACTGGTAAAAGAGCCTGAGGGCCGGAACCCTCACAGGACACACCAGTAGGGAGAAGGCAGAGGCACCGGAGCCAGAGGGGCCATCAGGGAAACGGAGGTACCAGAGAGGGGAACAGTGGGGATTCAAGGAGACATAGGACTTCATAAAGATCTGGGGGTCCCTTGAAAAAACAGATGGAGCTCGCGGTCAACAAGCGCAACGAGCACGTGTTCGACCAGACAGTCTAGGAGATGGAAGAAGCAGGATACAACAGGACCGCAGCACAATGCAGGTCCAAGGCCAAGGAACTAAAGAGGGGCTACAAGAACATTAAGGATAATAACCAAAGGTCTGGTCACGCAGCTAGGACCGCGCCCTATTACGATGCCCTTGACTGGATCCTGCATATGAAGGGCTTCATCGTGGCCCCCAGGCTGGTAGGAAGCGCCGTGGTGCAGGGCTGGACATGGGAGGAGGTACCACCACCCATGGAAGCACCCACACACCCCGTTGCCCCCCCCCAAGAAGAACAGCCTGGGACCTCTGGGAGCAGCAGGCCCCCGTCATGGACGGGGAGTCCACGACCCATGTCCGGGTCAGAGGCCTCCGATGACGACACACTGGTGACCCTGAGCCAGTGGACACGAGGGGAGCACTCGGAGCAGGACCCCATAGAGCAGGCGGCCGTGGACGACTTGGAGACGGACATCAAAGGTAGGTACAGGGTGTGGAAGGCACAGGGGCCAGCAAGACAGCTGTGGGAGGAGGGGGGCGGGACCAACATGCTGGGAACCGAACTAATCCACCACCACCCTGCCCTTACCGCAGGCGTGGCGGTAATGGAGCGGGAAGGTGCACCGGGAGCGGTGGAACACATGAAGGAAGGGAAGCGGAAGGGATGGGGCCCACTGGGTGCCGGGAGGTGGAAGGGGGGATGGGAGAGACACGGGAGACGGGACACACGCACCCTATGTAACAGCACCACGCCCATTTCCACATAGGAGCAGTACCACAGCCACAAGAGGATGAGGCTGAGGAGCAGCAGCGGGAGCAGCAAGGTGAGCGGGCGGATGTGTGTGTGTGTGTGCAGACCAACAGGTAAACAGAGGGCAGCGGCACAAGGGGGAGCGGATGGACATGCACACACGGCCCCAGGGGACATCAGGGGAAAGGAAAGCACAGCAGCCGGAAGGGACGTCGAGGATGCCCACGAAGGAACATGGGTGGGGTTGCAGGACACAGCTACACGGAGGGAGAGAAGGGGACCCAACCACCCAAGGAAAGGGGGGATGGACGGCCAGGGATCCCAGCCCCCCCCAGCACCGATCAGGGGAGGTAAACGTGCAGCTAATGGGTGCCCAACCGAGCATACCTAACCTGTATCCCACAAACCCACGGCCCGTGCAGCCAGGTCGTGCAGAAGAGGGACCCGTGCCACTGGCCCAGCGCATGTGTGAACACAGGGCACACGTACTGCCCCGGCGGGAGGACCTCACAGAGGAGATCCTGCGTACCAGCACTGAACAGGGGGAGGCGATGATTGCATCCAGACAGGATGGAGGCGGCAACCGACAGAGCCGTGCAACAGGTGGAGGGACGGGACAGGCACCTGGTGGCCGAGATGTGCAAGGAGAGGAGGCTGGAGAGACGGGACTACACCTGGCAAATGGAGGCATTTGAGCGCTTTACAGCTACCATCAACCGAGCACTCCAGGAAACTGGATTGATCACTCGAGATCGGAACCTCGCTGCTGCTCCACGCAGGAACCATTCGTGCATACATAATGGCAGCTGCACCCCCGGGCACCATACCAGCTGCAGTTCCGCGTCCACCACACATTCCACCGCCAGTGCCCATCCCACCGCACCTGCTGCAGCCCCAACCGCAGGGCCCACCAATGCGACTGTCCGTCCCAGAGGGGATGCGACGGCAACAGTCGCCCAGGCAGGTGCAGCAGCAGCAGGCATCACTGACCCCGGTCCAGCCCCCAACATCGGCCGCAGAGGGCAGCCAGAACCCGGGCCCGAGCCAGGAACCGATGGAGGGGAATGTCAGTGCAGGCGAGGGCGGCTCACAGGCCATGGAAGCGCCTGCCAGGCGATGGAGAGGTTGGCCCAGGAAGCAGGACGGGTCGGGGGGAAGGGAAGGCGGAAGTAGGACACGGAGAGCACTGTACATAAAATAAATGCACCGTTGTACACTATAACCATCATGTCTGTCGTTCTTAGGTAAGCTGTGTGGGGACCCTTCATGTAGCGGGACAAGCTATGGGCCTGGTGGGCACGGCTATGCCAGGGGTACCGCACCACAGACCATGACCTCGTGGGACCTGGAGGGGAGGGAACACCCACGGGCCATGGTATGGGGCTACAGCTCGCTGGCACCGGGGACTACTGTGGATCCACAGGCCACACACCTCAGCGGCACCCCGGTGGCCTCAGGGCAGGGGCACCCATGATATGTGCCTAGTAAGGGCTACTCTGATTCACTTAGCATAACGGTACTTGCAGGGGTTCACTTCGTTCACATACAGTGGGACCAGACCACCTGGCGGTCTTGCACATATTGTGCAACATGCAGCAGGTACTGATTATGAGAGGAGAGGTCTCCACCGAGTAGTCCAGGTGACTGGCAAGCCACTGCCATCTCTGCTTGAGGGCACCGAAGGTCCTCTCGACCACCGTCCTTGATGTACACAGCCAGGTGTTGTACAGGGACTCCATTTGGTTCCTGGCCACTGGATGGGCCTTCATGAGCCATTGAAGCAGTGGATAGGCTGGGTCCTCAATTATGCAGGGGGGCATCAATACCCCCTCGATTCGGGTCATCCGCATGTTAGCATAGTCCCCCCTGTACATCCGTGCGAAGAGGGGGGAGATGGCGAGGATCCGGGCATCATGGCTGCGGTCGGAGTGGCCGGCGAAGTTATCAGTGAACCAGCCCTGTGATCCACAATGGCCTGCAGCTGCAGTGAATGGTATCCGTGCTTGTTGATGTACTCGGCTGCATCATCGTTTGGGGGACGGAGGATGCCGACATGGGTGCCATCGAGAGCGCCCAAACAGTTTGGGAAGCCTCGAAGCCGATTACGAGCTGGATCACGTGGTCGAGGAGGACTGCCTCCACAGCCTCACAGAAGTTACGGATGATGCAGGTGAAAGTTGTCAGGCCCACACCAAAGTGTTGTGCCACGGAACGGCAGGAATCCAGGGTGGCCAGGGCCCAGACCGCTATGGCCACCCGCTGCACGACAGGTATAGGGGATCACATGGGGGTGTGCTATCGCTCCAGCCAGGGCTGCAGGAGCTCTGCTAGTCGCTGGAGGGTACACCGATTCATCCTGAAGTGCACCCTCCAAGCAGCATCGTCCCATCGTGTCAGAGCCCCCTCCCACCACTGCTGAGTCCTGTGCACAGCCCAGAGGCGCCTTTGGGTGGGCATTGCGAGCATGACTACACTGAGGAGGGCCGCCATTCTCCAGTAGTGGCGAAGAGCTGCTTGCCTGAGGGCAGCTGGACAGGTGTCCTGCATGGCCCTGCGGTAAACCGTGGAGAGCCTGCACGCCGTGCGCATGGCCTGGATGCAGCAGCACCTATGGTGGGCGAGCAGGCTACTTGCAGCAAACTGGGCCAGGAAGTCCCGGACACCTGCGTACAGTTGGAGAAGCTCTGTGGTGACCTGCAGGAGCTCGGTGTGTTGGCGGTTCCACTCAGCTATGACCTCCAGTAAAATCCAACGGCACCCCACTGGTTGGCATCCATGGCTGGTACCGGCGAGGAGCTGTGCAGGTAAGTGCCCCTAGAGCACTGGGCATGGTTCGGCACGCTGCTCGGAGGCTCGCTCCTGCCGTCGTGCTGTGGGCACGCTATGAGGGGCCCATGGCCAGAACATGCCCACGTTCCAGCGGCTGTCCGTTGGGGCCTGCACCTTGGTGCATCGCCATTTGGTAGTGGGCTCTGCGTTAACGGGTGGTCTGGGTGGCATGGGGCTGCTTAACCGTACCGGGGGGATGCACCTGTATGTCCTGGGCCCCCTGGTATCAGTTGCTGGCAGGTACTGTGGTGTTGCATGCTTGGGTGCGGGGGTGGCTTCTGGGGGTTCTTGCCACGGTCCGGGATCGGTGTAATGTCTGTTGTGCTGTCCTGGATCGTGGCCTGGCTGTTTCCTTGTCGTGGTACCGCTCCCGTCATGTCTGTTTGGGGCCTCTCTGAACCACGGGTGGGGGTTAGGCGGCTTTCCATGGTTGGGGATTCACTGTGGCAACCTGGGAGTGTGTAATGGCTGAAATTACCCTTAGTTGTAGCTGTTACTTTTTCATGCTTTGGGGTTTTACTGGAAAAGCAATTCTTAAGAGGCAGCCATTCCTTTCTTCCATTCTTTGTGTTACAGGGTTTGTACATCATCATCATCGGGTTAAAAACGATGTCTTGGGCTAAGTACTTCTGTACCCATTGTATCTCAAGGTATAGTATTGAACTCCAAGGAACGTTCAAGAGATGAGCAATTATGCAGCAGATGCCAAATTACTGAACTTATCCCCTCTTCTACTTTCTATTTCCTTCCTTTTTTATGTTCTCTGTAGTTTCCTCCTATGCAGCTTGCATAAGTGTTACCACTGAACTACACTTTCCTAAAAGATAACTTCTTGTGGTATTGCCAGCTTCATGAATAAAACTTGTAAAACAAAGTTTTAGCAGTACTCAATATGCCAAATCATAGGGTGAAAACAGACATGACGCTAACCATCCTTTAACCACCATTTATGCATGCATGTTTCAGGGCTGCATAGGGCACCAATACAGCCCTGCAACATGCATAAATAAACACTAAGGGTAGTTAAAGGGTGGTTAGTGTCATGTCTGTTTTCACCCATAGTTACAACGTATACATCCCTATCTCTTCTCCCTGTTTGCAAATACTCTGCCCTTTTGATATGCTATCAAGCGTAGACATTACCTTTCCCTTGGGGAATTACAGGAAATTTAAATGTAAACTATCTTTACCTTGAATATTGAGGTAACTTAGCTCCATGCAACAAATGCCAATGTATTCATTCACTTGAAACGGGTGATGGGAGCATGTCTTCAAAAAACATTCAATAAGATAATGTTGGCTCCACGCCCCTCCCCCACCCAAACTTTCACTTACCGTATTACATGATTATTTTTAAAGAGTGGAAGAATTATCACAGGTAAAAGTTGTTATGCCCTTTTGCAACAATCCCCCCCCCCCAAAAAAAAAAAAATATCACCTTGCAACTGAAGCCATGCTACTATTGTGGAGGGAGGGAGAGACAGAATGCTCCAAGTCCCCACTGAACCTATTCAGTGAAGATCCAGGAGTGCACCCCTCACCTGCAGTGCAAGCCATAGCCTGGGGGTTTGCACTGTGGGGAGCACATTCCTAGTTCTCTGCTGGATAGTTCAGCACAAGGCAGCACAAGGCAGCAATTCTATTATTATTTTTAAAAAACTTTATAAGCAGGTGTGAAACCTATTTTTGCTCGTACAGGCCTGGCTTTCACTTTTTTAATACTTAAAATACAGACACTGTACCCAAGTCCCTTCAATAACAACCCCATAATCTTATTTCTGGCAAGCTCTAAAGATTCTTGTATTCATGTGCACCATAGTGACTTTTTACAAGATACAGTGTGAACACAAAACTACCAAGCTCATGCAACACACCTTTGGTCCCTCATAAAGAAATGAGTCCCATATTTTAAAGAGGATGTCGCTGACCACGCTGTCCACAAATAATACAAGAAACCAGTTGAAAGTGATGAGCGAGTAATCCACTTTGTATTGTTCAAAGTGAGCATGCAGTCGTGGCAGTTTCTCGTTCATTAGATCCTTGAACACTCGCTGGTCAACCTACAGGGGGAAAAAGGACCATTTACTACTAAGCCCTTGTATACCTATGTATGTAGCTCAAAAGCACAGCTCTCGACCAGGAGAGGGACTTTATTATACTAGGTGCTTATAACTAAGATTTCAAGTGTCTCTGCTGTTGAAGACAAGTATTATTACCCATATTCTACTCAACTGCAATGAATCAGCTTCTAAAGTAAGGCATAGGCTGCATTTGCATGGGCCTTTTCTCCTGCCTCTTCAGTTTCTTCCAGGAGACTGGAATTGTGCTTTTTACATAATCCCCCATTTTCTTCCCCATTTTAAGTCATCCCCTTTTACTGTGGCCACTGTGGATATTCCATAATGTTGTGCAGTTCTGCTCCAACTTCTATGGTGCAGACAAACTGACACAACAGGATAAATCCCTTCACACAATAAGAAAAACGTGCATGAGGGATTTAGCACAATTAATAAAACTTGGATTTCTGGGTTAGATTTTTTTGAACCTAAAACACATTACATCCGGTGCATTCTGTGACCTAACTTTTTCACAAGTTAAGGGGAAAAAACAGTAGGGGGAAGGAATTTTTCAGACTTCTAACATCAAGTCTATGGCTGCATTCACATAAGATACTATTTCCCCTGCAGTTTTCAAGGTTGAATTATTTTGGTGTAACTCATACCTGAGATCCTAGCAGAGTTTTAGTGTAATAATCACGAGGCGTGAGAACTTCCACTATTGCAACTAGACACCAAAAAGCATCTTCTTGTTCCAAGTAGAGAAGTGCAATTGCTACCAATCTAGAACACAGATAGGGAAAGTTTTGGGGAACAAAAAGTTTATTAAAACAAATACCATCCATTCTATTAGCACAACCCTTATGCTAGTTTAAAACTGTATTTCACCTTATTTTTGTTAAGCCTGGGAAAATGAACTTAGACTTACATGGCTCAAGCCCATTAATCCAAGATGCTTGGTTGAGATGCAGTATTTGGGTTTCAGTATTTTTATTCAGCTTCAAAAGTAGATTGAGTGAGACATAAGCGGCAAAGTGTATTATTAGAGGCCATTTTTGTCAGTGGCAAAAGGCAATTAAAAGCAACAAGATCTTGAAACTCTTAATCCATACTGCCTCCTTTAGTGATAAGATAAAACTAAAGAGTCTAACAGGCATAAGACGTTTTGAAATAATGCATATGATTTTCTTTGAATAAAATTTGGTAGAGTTAAGGAGTGTATTTTATTAATTTTATTGTGTGACAAAGCAAGACTATCAACTCTAGAGGAAACAATAAGCTGAAAGTCATGCCAAGAACTGTACACAGCCAAGGGCCCCCTACGAATATTTGTGGAGTTTTGTAATTATACAGTGGGGTTTTTGCTTTTGTTTAAATATAGTTCTTTCTTTAGTTGCTATGTAAGAGTTGGGAAGTCAGTCATGATTATACATTTGTTGTCAAAGGCACAAAGTAAATACCTCTGTACAGCAGGGGTGGGAAACCTCTTCCCTCCCTCCAGCCACTATTAGTACAAGCTCCATGGACTGTATAAGAGTTGGGGAGGAGGCGCTTCAGGACTGTACTCAGGATGGGAAGGAAAGGGATGGTCCAGAATTCATCGTTCTTGAATTCATCATCCTTGAATTCTTGCCCTTATTTTTCCTCCTCCCTTCCCCCTGAGCTCCCTCTCATCCCTTTAGGGTAGGGACTGGACCCACAGGCCAGATCTAAGAATCAGATAGGGACCAAATTAAAACACAGACACAGGCTTTCTGTGATAAATATGGAATGGTCTCTTCATTAGAAAAGCCTCTATTAAGATGTCTACAGACCAAATAACTCCCTCTACAGTTCAACTATAAAGTATGCTAAAGAAAGAAATTTTTAAAAAGCAAAACCAAACCAAACCAATATAACTAGCAGGCCAAACCTAGGCTTTGGAGAAACTAAAACTAGAAAACTTAACAAAAACCCCTCACATCTTGTGAGAAGTTTGCTTTAAAGGGTTTCGTAAAATGGAAAAACAACATCTCAGTCACTTATACCATACAGGCTTTTGCCTGCAAATCATATTTCTGGTTTTCCTGTTTGCATGGTTGGGGGGAGCTGTGAAAACCAAAGATGTAACACTAATGCGCAAAACAGCATCCGACTTTTATGAGGTATTCTTAACTATAATTTCATGCAGTTGTGGCAACTATTAACGAGCATGGAAACAGAAACAGCTTGTAACATCAGCAGCAGTATACGACTCATTCTCTCAAGCTTTTGCTAGATGATGGAAACCAAAACAAAGTGTGAATATTAATTTTTCCAATAACCCTTGTGAATCTGCTTGAAGTCTTAGTTAATTATAAAAACCATCAAAAATATTTTAGAAAGCTTGTTTGCCCACATCCTTAATTTCTAATATTCTGTAGTCTGCTATATTTTGAAGGAGTAATGCCAATATCTTCAAGTACAGTGCGTTCTCCTAAACACTTGTAAGAAACAGAACATTTTCAATTCTTATATTGCCTGAGCCTTCAAACAAACAAATCTTGCTGTCCAGGCCATACAAAGGCTCTCAACTCCTGAGTCAGTCTGGTAGTAAGGAAGTAGTTCCCTCTTTCACTTATGTTTCAAATAGTACCTCAAAATGAATTTGTGCCCCGCTTCTCTTAATTCTAGTTTATCTAGGTTCTTCTAGTCTAGACACTCAGAGCTAATAATTTTCAGCTAGCATTTTTCCTGGGCTCTAAAGATCCAGAAAAGCAACAACAGTAGTTCACTTTGATTCGTTGACCAGACTTTTGGATTGAAGAAGCCAACTTAAACAGCAGCAGAAGGGTCCGACTCTAATATTGCCATTCTCTCTAATCCACCACAATGATATTGTCACAATGAACTGTACAGAAGATTTCTGGTCACAAGAGGTTGGTCACCTAGGCATGAACCAATTCAGATATCTTGTCCTGTTCTCCTTCTCAAACAAATCAATGTTCAATATACTGCAATAGGGGCAGGTTACAACGTTTTGCCAAACAGTCATTATGAAGAGATGCCAACTTAGAAAACAGAAATAAGAGGACAGGAAGAGGAGGTGTTGCTAAGGTCTAAAGCTAATAAAGTCAACAAGAAATTCACCTTCTCAGGACACAGAGTAAGCATTCCCTTATGCAGCTCTTTGCCATTTTAAATTTGCTAAACTCGTACCTGTTGAGACCTTGACAATATACTATGTCTGGATTTCTCCATGAGAATGCCAGCAGGACATTTCGAAGCTTCTGTATCCCTTCAGAAGTGGGAGATGAGTAATGCTTGTTATTTGGCAAAGTTCGCAAGAGATCCAGTTCAATTTGTTTGGATGCAGGATTCTGCTTTTCGAGGGCATTCCGAAGCAATGTTTGGAAATACCCTGGATCTGTGTTGTTGAACTTTTTAACATGAAGATTGATGCACCACTTCCACATCTTGGAACGGTGTTCATGGGGGATTCCAGACCGGATAAGGCTCTTCAGTTCTGGAGAGCGTATCATCTCCCTGTTCATTGTGCTTGCAAAATAGTTTTCCCACTTCACCCCTGTGGAAATTTCTTGGTTTTCAGTGAGAGAAAGGGACTTCAGATCCAAGGCTCGCACCTTTGCTACCAGCTTCTCTTCCTCATCATCCTCTGGAACTGTCTGAAACCCATAAATATCATACTCACTATAAGAAAAAAAAGAAAGGAACTTGGTTTAATGGAGGAGGAAATCCCCAACTGTCCATTCGGAAAGTTATATAACAGCATATTGACGATCACTTTAAAACCACTGTATAGCTTATATGCTTTCCGTTTAATTCCACCCCCCCAAAAAAAAATATCCTGCACTTTTGAATAGACATTGAATTCAGTACCTACATTTACAATAGTAGTTCATAAACCATTGCAAGCAGTTTAAGAAATATGGAATAACCTACCTGAATCGATTTTTAGTAGTAAAGTGTACTGAGTAATTATACTGATGTTTCAATTCGGTACCAAATTGAATCTAAAGTGACTAATCAGCGGTCAAGTATTGTGCTTGCTAGTGCAAATTGTGCAATCTTGTTAATAAAATTATGCTGCTATTCATGGAACAGAAGTATGCTAGAAATAAAAAGAATGATCAGTGCTTAGTTTCAACATGTACCTGTCTCTGGCCCAAGTCACATCTGTTATGTACCAGTCACAACTGTGGAAAGAGTGCAAGATGGAGGGGATCCAGAGGTGAAATGACAGAGAAGGAGAGAAGCATGCATATTCATCTTTATGTGTTTTTAGGTTACTCTTAACCTTTGAAATCCATAATGAAATGTGTATTTGAAGTCCAATTCCATCACCCCATGGAACAAACCAGATTCACTCAAAATAATTTCATGAGAAATTTCTTCCCGATTCGGACCTGGCCACTTTCATCCATGCCTTCAAAAACTTGAGGCTAACCTACTGGAATGAACTCAACGTGCGGCTGCCCTTGATGACTGCTTGGAAGCTGCAGCTGGTGCAGAATGCAGCGGACACTTTCTGTCCAGGATGGGTCACTAAGAGCATGTTACACTGATGCTTCAAAGTCAGAACCGACTCCCAATAGCTTTCCGCACAAAATTCAAGGTGCTGGTTTTGACCTATAAACTCTAAATGGCCTGGGTCCCACCATTGATTTGTCAAGTTTATCAGTAAGGGCATGCAGAGAGGTGTTCTCAGTGACTGGCTGTTCCTCAGTTATGAAACCCCCTTCCCTTGGAAGTTCACTAAAGCCCAAGTCTGAACATTTTTAGAGGCAGTATATCACCTTTTTATTCAGCTAAGCATTTGGCAGTCAGGGATAGAGTTTGGGGTTTTAAAAATGGTTTTAACCATGCATATTTATTTGATATATTTTGATATATTTGTATATGTTGTAACTTGCCCTGAGCCTCAGGAAAATAATAGGATATAAAACTAAATAAAAATGAATAAATTAAAAAATTACTTCTCAGTCCCTTATGTATAAAATCTCTCTATTTACGTAACCTCGAATTTACCTGACAAGATGGGGCTTAAAGAAAGTCTGTTCTGGGTGCTCATTACTGTCCACTTTCAATGCATCTTCCAGCAGCTGGGAAATAACATCACGAGCAGGACTCTGTTCCTCAGAGCAAACAGGAGTCTTCATTTCTTGAAGCAAGATCAAGTATTTACTTTCTATCTGGCAGACTTTGGCTTCCAGGCTCGTATACTACAAAGAATAATACCAGTTATAGCAATTAGTCATTTGAAAAATGTAACTACAGGTATGGATGTGTGCCATATGCAAACCTGTTTCAATATTTATTTCGATAGTCTAAAAGTCAAAAAGGGACCCTAAGTTACAACAATCAGTTTGTGTTCCTGTTAATTCGTGCTGAAAGTGCACAGAACTACTGAACATTTAAAGCAACTTTCTGAAACAGTTTTTGTTATATTGCAAGGGCAGCCAATGTGGCTCTTGGGCAGTTCAAATGCAGCTATCAAGTCAGGGTTGATCCTAGGTCCCATGCTGCCTGAAGGTCCTGTGTCTTTCTTCATTGCATCTGAGTCTAAGAAGCTGAATTACAGTTGCTCTTCAGAATCTCAGTAGCCAGGACCGCTGATTAGTCACATGTTTAACACTAGCCCAAAAGTAGAGAAATTCAGCAAAATCAATTGAGTCATTTATTTGTTATGCAAATGGTAGCTTCAACCTTTTTGATTTTTTTCATATTTCAAAACAGTTTGCTTTTCAAGGTTAGGCTTGGTATGCATATACCTCAAAGTCTGAAAGAAATTAAAATAATTTTAATGACCTTAAAAATGTGCCTTACTTACAGCCCAATCCTCAAAGCACAGAGCTAGCTATAGCATAAGCCCTAGCAGAACACTTTGAGAACTGGACCCACAGTGCCTCTGTCCAAATATAGACTAAACAATTTAGCAATTCAAAGCCCTAACTCCTACGCAGAAAACTTAAACCACAGGCTGCCATACATACAGAGTCCAGAAATATACAAAAATGTCACTGATGCACATCATCTGCACACATTCCTGCTCAAAATAGCAGGAACATCCAGAAACAAATATGGACCTTCTAAACTTAGGCAAGGAAAACCTTGGATAAAAACAGACGTGACAGTGGCCCAGACCTCACCTGCATGTATGTGCAGGTGCTGCCAGATGTTAGT
Organism: Sphenodon punctatus; assembly: GCA_003113815.1. Lineage (NCBI taxonomy): Eukaryota > Metazoa > Chordata > Lepidosauria > Sphenodontia > Sphenodontidae > Sphenodon > Sphenodon punctatus. Next base: position 5,203,798 of record QEPC01002403.1, on the reverse strand, counting down.
CCAGGATTGCCCTAGGCCGTGTTGGCGGCTAGCCTGAGCTGTGACCTTGGACAACCTTTGAGGTCAGAGCCAAAGCTAAAGTCTGCCCGACTGGCCAAAGCAGGATATCATGTCTGTTGTTGGGCTGCCAACCCAACCTGGGCCAGCATGGCAGGGGGTGGGGCGCTAGGCGCAGCATGAGTAAGAGGCTGGCTGCATGTTCCTGGTTCTCCTCGCCCTCCCTGGTGACCTAGCCACATTTGTTCAGCAGCCCAACCCATGTTTGCCACAGTTTCCAGCTCTGTCAATCACCTTTGTAAACACACATAAAAGCTTCAATAACCCACATTGGGACATTTACACCTAATCAAAGATGCGCCTCATGTGCATGCCTGTCCCCTCTGCTTCTAAGGACCTGTTTGAGCAGGTGTGAAAGTGCCCTATGTCAAAGGGGGAAGGGGTGCTAAGAGGGGTGTATAGTGCATAGTGGGAGCAGCAAATTTTCAGGTAGTTCCAAGTGATCAGAAAGTCATGCCTGTGTTGCAATGTGTCTCTCTGTCACCCATCAAGACAGCTGAGAAAATAACCTGTTTTGAGAGAGATGTTCTGAAAAGGTTGTGTAGTTTTGAACCCTATTAGTGAGTACTTAATGCTAATGTGTGAAGATTCTCTCTTTTCTTATTTCAGGCATTTCCAAAACAGAAATGGAACTTTTGAGTTGAAAACTCTCTTAGCCTTTACCTTTGCCATCAAGTCTCTCTCTCTTGTTTCTGCATTTCTTCGTAGAGCAGCAAGTTCCAAGATTTCCTTGTTTAAAAATTTATTCTGCGTTTTGTAACCCTGAAGATTGTCCTGTCAATCAAAAGGAATTGAAGTTTGCCATAAGACACAGATATTAAAGAGGCCAAAGACTACAATATAGCTACTATTTGGAAATACCATATAATAATATCCAATACACTACAAGCTGTCTCTCTCTTCTGCCAGTCTTTACTGTGAGCTGAAGATAAAATATCCAGGGCTGGATGAGGCTGAGAAATATTGTACCTTGCAAATGAACATCTGTAATTATTTCCAAATCCTTTACATGCCACACACTGTTTCTCTTACTTTTCCTTCACAAGATTCAGTACTGTTGATTCACTTTTTTCTACCTTTCCCTTCTTGTCCAGACCCTTCATCTTCAAGATTATAAAGAAGATGGGGAAAAAATGAGCAAGGAATTTTGTCTTGGGTTTCCCAAAGATTCCCAAACTGTGGGTTGGGATCCCAAGTAGGTTCATGAGCCTGACTGATATCTAGCATACTTTGCATATCTCTTTTACTGTCTCAGGTTACAGAATTATCTTTAAGTCTCAAAATGGAGTCAGACATGCAAAAAACTTGGGGATTGTTTGTTTAAATAAATAAGGAATTCCCAGTGGTTTGTTAACATGTATAATTGTATTCCCCGACCATTTTAGAGTGCTTACCCAGTGAAGAGCAAGTCTGACAGAAATATACATTTTTAACCTATTTACAGATAAACTTTGGTGTCTCAAAGACTGGGAACAGTTTCAGGGAGAAAGTGGTTCACAGGAACAGAATGGCCAAAATTATTTCTGATTTCATCACTGCATTTTTCTCCATGGATTAAAGACTCTTCTTTTACTCTGAACTGGTCACCTTTACTACTACTACTAATAATTTCTATAGCTACTAAACATATGCAGCGCTTTTACAATTATAGATTTTTGTTCAGTGGGCTTACAATCTAAGATGGACACAGGTGAGGGGAACATAAGGAGAGACACACACACATTCCCATTTTACAGATGGAGAACTGAGGCGGAGAGGTTGCGACTTGCCCATGGCCACCCAGTGAGTTCATGGCTAGGGCAGGATTCGAACCCTGGCTTCCCAGGCCCAAGTCCAGCACTTTATCCACTACACTTTTAGCGATAACTCTTTTGATTTTGATCCCGTTTTATTAATTCTCCATTTCTCTAATCCCTTCTCTTTCTCCCACTTACTTGTCACTCCATTAACCTCTCATGTCTCTTTCACTGCTTTTTCCTCTCCCCTCTCTCTCCTTCCCTTCCTTTGAGGCTCACTCAGTGTGCCTCTGTTCCTCCTCCATCTCCGTGTCGCTGTCATCTACCGCCCCCCTGGCTCCCTCTCTCTGAATTCGAGTCCTGGCTCACTTTCTTCCTCTCACTTTCATCCTCGGTGACTTCAACATTCACGTTGATGTCCCTTCCCAGCCCTCCATCTCTCACTTCCTCTCACTAGCCTCCTCCTTCAACCTCCACCTTTGGACCAACTCCCCCACCCACACTAACGGACATTCTGTTGACCTCATCTTCTCTAGGAACTGCTCTGTCTCTGATATCTCCTTTGATCCTCATCCCATCTCTGACCACTTCCTTACCTCTTTCAACGTCTCCCACTTCCCCCCCTCCTCTTCCCTGTCTCCATGTCCCGTCCGTGTCCTGCAGGTCACTAACCCCCTGGACTTTGCCTCCACTCTCTCCCCCCTTCTCCACTCAGTCTTCTCCTCCTCCTCCCCTAACTGCCATCTCTGCTTTCAACGCCTCTCTCTCCACCCTTGACTCCCTTGCCCCCCTCTCCTCCTGCCCTGCCCGCTCCCACAACCCCCATCCTTGGTTCACCCTCAGTATCCACCACCTCCGCTCCTGCACCCATGCTGTTTAACACCTCTGGTGCAAATCCCACTCTCATGCCAACTTCCTCCACTTCAAATTCTCTCCTCCCTTACTTCTGATATCTCCTTCGCTAGACAGCATTATGCCTCCTGCATGGAGTCCTGTTCTCGGGACTCTCGCCACCTGTTCACCTCTGACTCCCACCTCAAGTCCCCTGTCCTCCTCCTCCCTCTTCTCTTTCTGCTCAGGATCTCGCTTCCTTCTTCACCTCCAAGATAGACAAGATCAGCCTCGACATCGCTTCCCACTCCTCTCCTCTTCCTACTCCCTCCCCTCTCCCTCCTCCTCTCTCATCCTCCTTCCCTCCCACCTCCCTTGAGGAAATCTCCTCCCTGCTCTCCTCCTCCAACCCTTCCACTTGCCCCCTTGACTCCATCCCCTCCTGACCTCCATTGCTTCCACTGTTGCCCCTTCCCTCCTGCACATCATCAACCTCTCCCTCTCTACTGGCTCCTTCCCCTCAACCTTCAAGCATGCCACTGTCTCTCCT
>QEPC01002403.1:5163744-5184552 GCA_003113815.1 Sphenodon punctatus | reverse complement strand
ATCTGATGGGTCCCCACCACCACTGCACCTCCAGACGTGGTGAGACTGCAGGCTCCAGTGGGGTTCTGCAATAAAAATAATTCCACAGCCTGCAGTCCTGTGTCTGTCTAGAGGCCTCCAGAACCCCAGCTGTGGGACCTCATCTGCAATGAACTGCAATACCCTCCCCCCCTTGCACCTCCAGACACGGTGGGACTTCAGCCTACAGTGTAGTTGTAGAGGCTGGCCTACTGTGGTTTGATATCCCACTGCGTTTGGAGGCCTCCAGAACTGAAGTGCAGACTTCAACAGTGACATGGAATGGTCACAGCAATGGTCCTGGACATCAACGGCAACAGAAGAATGCAATATTTTACTGCCAGCCACCCCCCACCAGTGCGCTTCACAACACATTACCGTTTTCTGACTTTAGTGGGTGTTTCTGCTGAACCTCTGAAGTCACTAGTCCCTCTGTGTCTGGAGTCTAGACCATGGAAAACTACAGGCAGTCCAGAAGAGATCATGAAAAACAGAGTGCTCCGGTCAGATAACATTAGGCAAGTGATCGCATGGGGATTGGGAGGGTCTGGAACCTCCTCTTTGGAGACAGATTCACAAAGGGGCTAAATTAGATCTTCATTCTCTGTGTCCAAAATAAAATTCAAACATCTCAGCAGTAACACCTAATTTGCTGTTTTTATTTTCTTTTCCCCTCCGAGATCTCATCAGATTCCATGCCTTGCATCATGCAGAAAGAAGAAAAAGCCAGGCAGAAGAGAAAGCTGCAGGCAACAACAACAACAGAGTCCTCTTTCCCCTGTTCTCCGCTGAAAACCCATCTTCCTCTTCTCGTGAACCAAAGAAAACCCTTTCCCCTCCTATTTCTCCTCTGTCCTGTCCTTCTCTTCCCTTTCATCTCTTCTGATTCGGTTTGCCGCAGGACTGGGAGCTAACTCAGTCCTCCCAGTTCTCCAAGCCTGAAGGAAGGCTTGTGTCCCAAAGCCTACACCTTCAGAAGACTACAGGTGGTCAAGGAGGGCACGAAAATCAAGGGTTCAGAGGTTCAGGATAAAGGTAGGCAATGGCAACGTGATCTATTGTTTTCACACTAGGTTACAGAAACAATGGGTCTGGTTGGGGGAGGTCAGTTTAAAGGTGGCCAATGGCAACGTGGGACCAAGTGAGGGAAAGGCAGTGACAGGAGGACATTATTAACCCAACAGCTATGAGGATTGGACTCGTAGGCTATATAGCTCTTGGGTTAAGCCCTGCCCAGGGCCAAGCCATTCTCACTCTCTCCCATCCTGTTGTTATCCCAGGGAACTCCCGGCCACTTGGTCCAACAGAATTGTACCAAGTGTCCAGGAGTTCCCTGGGTTAACAACAGTAGTGGACCAAGTGGCCAGGAATTCTCTGGGTTAACAACAGGCTGGGAGAGACTGAGGCTGGCTGGGCAGGGCTTAGCCCAACAGCTAAGAGTTCACCGGGTTAACAAAAGGAGTGGACCAAGCGGCCAGGAGTTCCATTGGTTAACAAAAGGAGTGGATCAAGTGGCCCCCACACAGGACACCCCATCTCCCTCACAAGGAGCAAGTCTGCTCATCATCCAGCCCACGCTGGCTCAAAGCAAAAGTGGAACCGCCACCAAGAGGAGGTACAGAGGGCATTGGGAGGGTGAAACGCTCCTCCAGCAACTGACCCCCGACCACTTCACATCCAGACACAGTTCTGTCCCTAGTCCTTAGAAACAGTAAGTAACTTTATTGTGAAACCAATATGGCCATTGCAAGGAGAAAAATGCACAAAATCCATAAACATCAACATCCATAACAAGATAAACCCCGCACAGCAATAAGCACCAAAACCAGTCCTTAGTTGAGTCATGTGCCAGAGCCCAACTAAAGTCTGAGGACACATTGCATCTGGAGGGCACCTACGGAACACCAGCTATTGCCAACTGTCAGACTGACCTCTACACACATCAGCGCGGAATGTAACATCTTCACGACCCACGACTGCACCTCCAGACTTAGAAGGACTTCAGACTTGTGTGGTGTTCTGTCAGCTTCCCATGGAAGTCATGAAGTCCCCTACGTCTTGAGGCCTCAGAACCCCAGCAGCCGTGGTACCTTTACTTTGTTAAGGGGGCACAATTAAAAAATCTGTCTCAAATTCAAACAGCACACAAACTTTTTCTTTCCCCCTCCAATTTCTCTGAGATCTCGTCAGATTCCACGCCTCGCATCACTCTCCCTGTGGACGCTGCAGAAAGTAGAAAAATCCAGACAGAAGAGAAAGCTGCAGACAACAACAACGGAGTCCCCTTTCCCCTGTTCCCCACTGAAAACCCATCTTCCCCTTCCTCTTCTCGTGAACCAAAGAAAACCCTTTCCCTCCTATTTCTCCTCTGTCCTGTCCTCTTCCCGTTCATCTCATCTGATTCGGCTTGTCGCAGGACTGAGAGCTAACTCAATCTTCCCAGTTCTCCAAGCCTGAAGGAAGGCTTGTGTCCCGAAGCCTACACCTTCAGAAGACTACAGGTGGCAAAGAAGGGCACGAAAATCGAGGATTCAGAGGTTCAGGGTAAAGGGTAGGAGATGACAATGTGATCTACTTTTGCGGTCTTGTTGGGGGAAAGAGTGCATGGAACCACAGAAGGCTCTCTATCCCCCCCAGTAGCATGGCTTTATACAGCTGCAAGGAGTAGTTCAGGGTTAAATGTCCCTCCTTCCAATGTTAACTCTGTGAACTACACTTGCTGCTGGTATAGACCCTGCCTCAGGGGGGATGGAGAGCCTCTTACTGGGGGTTCCATCCACTGCCTATCCCCATGGTTGGGGTTATGGTCAAATGTGGAGAGCGGGTTTATTTTTGGGTCTCACTAAATTTGGGATTGAGACTGTGTTTGTTGTGTTGACACTGGAACTGTTGGCATTGCCAATATGTGGCTGTGGGTGATTTGAGGGGATCCTGGGACACCAAAATGGCAAAACCAAAAAAGTTAGTTTGGGGCATTATTTGCTATAGGGGGTCATTTTAGGGGTAGTAATGGATTTGGCTATAATTAAATATTTATTTAAACACTATTGGTAAGGTATGGTTGTAAATGTTGGCAATGGAAATAAGTGGGTCATCATGGGGATCCCAGGGAGTGGAGCACAATAGGTTTTGAATCTAGTTGTTGGCATGTATGTAATAATGTGTGTGTACTTGTGTTAAGTCATTTCGGGGGTCGCACAGAATTTTGGATGTTTGCCAACAACTTTGGCATTGGCAATGTGGAGGTATGGCATCGCATGAGTATCCCATGGCAGTTGACAGAACAATTGCTCTTGTTTGGTTCTGTCTTTTGTGTGCTGTGAAAAAAAGTTTTTAAATTGTTGTGTGTCAAATTTGGCAAACAAATGTAAAGTAGCACTGTACCACTGGCTGGTGGTGGCTTGTTGCTGCTATGGATTGGCTAATATACAGTTGGTCGTCAACTCAGGAGTCATCACTCACTTGCAAACTAAACTGCGTGTTTGACTGACGTGCCACTGTGTAAGTGTCCTCCACTGGCAGTTGCTATGATCTGATTTCTGATTGATTTGATGACGACTTTGAGTGCTGCGGAAAAATACCCTATTTTTAAAGAAAAAAAATGTAGTAGTATTGGTGATGCCTGCCCCGCTGGCACTGGCTGCTGGGATACTGTAGTCTGGTGGTTAGTGGTTAAGGAAAGAAGTAAATCGATCATTTAATCTTTATGAGACATGTCTTTATTAGAGGTATTTTCGTCTTTTTCTCCCATTGATTTCAATAGGAAAACTTCCCCATTGATTTCAATGGGGAAAAAAATCCGATACCGGTAATACCAGTAAATCTGAGAACCAGTATCTGATAAAACCGGTATCTGATATTTTCCCCAAGTCCCACCCCTACGAGTGCCTATTGTCTTCCAGGTCAGATTCAAGGTGTTGGTTTTGACCTATAAAGCCCTAAACCGCCTGGGCCCTGCCTACCTGTGGGACCACCTCATGACTTGGGCCTTGGTGCAGCCCCTATGGTTGACTGGGGGCACCCAACTTAAAGTCCCCCGGGTGGTGACGATGGGGAGGGCATTCTTGGTGGCTGCACTTAGACTGTGGAATTCCCTCCCGACAGAGGCCCGCCTGACCCCAAACCTCCCTTCTTTCCGGAGACAGTTTAAGACCTGGCTGTTCTGCCAGGCTTTTGGGAAGGGAAACAGGGAGGGGGGGGAGGGAAACAGGGAGGGTGGGAGGGGTATTTCTGCTCTTTTAATGAGGTTTCATGTATTTTATATTAGTTATTTTATATTGTATATTTTTGAAATTTTGACTGTGAGCTGCCCCTAGCTGCCGTGTGAGCAGGAGGGTGCGGGATAGAAAAAAGTCTAAATAAATAAATGGACCCACCCTGGAAATGGGGAATCTCAGGGTTTGTCAGAGGCTAAATGGTCAGTTGATATCTGCTTACAGTTTCAAACGAAATTGGAAGGGAAACAGCCAGCTGCAGGGTTTGTTTCTCCTTATGTCAAGCTAATATTTATCTTAGAGGAGTTGAACTGGGATGGAGGAGATCTTCTGGAGCTAAGGGAGGCTCTGCAGCATTTGTTGTTCACTAATAGATTCCATCTTGAGTAAGGCGGGAGGGTTTTGGCCAAAGCCTACTAGGGGAGGGCTTAAACAGTTTAAAAAAAGCTGTACTCCTCAAGCCACTTACTCCAAAGTAGCACCACTGAAGGCAATGAGTTTAAGACTGCACCTTTTGCTTAGTCAAAGCCAAAGCTTGCTAAAATCTGCGGATTTTTACTTCAGTTGGGAGCTGAAAGTTATGATGGGAATTTCTATAGTCTAAATTATTTAAATGCATATGGGATCTGAGATTGAGGATGTGTTGCCCTACAATCTCCATCTTTCACCCCTTCCCAAAGTCAAAATTTCACATGAAGGATAGCCAGTAGTTTTACTGAATGCTGTTAGAACAACTAATAATGTTAGAGGGGACTTGTTTATATAGCTACCACTGACTAACCTAGGACAGGAGTAAACCTCTATTAAGAGGAGCTATAACATGCCAGGATTGGAGAAAGAACGCTGTTGCCCTAGTAGTGTCACAAGTAACCTCCATTAGTCCTTGAGTGGAGTAGCAGAGACCGACTGCAAGTGGTTTTATTAAACAGAAATGGAACTAGGGCCATGATCCACAAACTACTTATTCTGAAAAAGTCCCATTGAAGCCCTGCAGTTACTTCAGGAGTGAGCATGCTTAATCAGGCTTCAATAGGACTACTCAGGAGTAAATTGTGTGTGGATTGTTGTCTTGGTTGCAAGGGGATCAAAACCCCAAGCAGGAGTGGTTTAATTTCTAGTCCGTCTCTTCTGATTCTCCTAAACCAAGGCAATTGAGAAGCCTCTTGCCACAACTGAAGGCCTGGGATATGTGCTGCCTTTTCTGTACACCCCTCCCATGCCAAGTGTACCGCATTGGCGCCTTCTACCCCTTAATGGTTTTTCGGGATGTGGTAAGTGGCTCCTCCACTGCCCCAGCCTGCACGAGACACCAGTCCTTAACCCAACCATCTTAAGGCCAATGTCTGTCAGTAAAGGATGATTAAGCTTGTTCACTCCTGGTGTGGTTGTCCCAGTCTGACAGTATTACACTCAGACAGATCGGACTCTCAGACCCCAGACTACCCATGCCCACTAAAAACATCCTGACAGCTTCAATGATGAAATAAAACATTGCAATATGCTGTGCAGTTTTAAACCACAGCCCCAAAGTACCTGCTATGGGGAACAAACTTCCCTCCTCTTTCCCAAAGTGATAAGTGAAAGAGGAACCTGAGGATGGAACTCCAGCGCTTTAACATCACTGATGAAAGGGACGAGTTGGGCAATTCAGAGAACACTGCTGAGGGGAAACTTTTGCAGCTGGATTGCCTAAGCAAAGTCCTGAACAATTCTGTGGGCTACAAAAAAGTTCTTGTTTTTGAGGTTTGGTGTGGTTTTTCACCTCATTGGATGCTAATACACATCACACCAGCTAGCATTTCACGCTGGAAACATTCACCCATCTTAACACAAATTTTAAATCCTAATTCTGCAGCTATGTGCTGGTTACTAACTTTCCTACTTGATGAGCTGAATGGACATCTGGACCAAGCACCAGCACCAGCATAGCTGTTGTAATGTGTAAACAAGGACAAGCAGGGAGAGCATGGTGGTAGCAGGGAGCTGCTGCAGTCGACATGCTCTCCTCTCCTGTCCCCCAGGAACAGTGAGCGGCAGTATCTCCCTAGGACCTGGCCTCCCGCAGCTGTAGCAGGAGCAGGGCCAGATCCCAGAGAGCCACCACTGCTGCTGCCACCAGGGAGGCAGGTCTTGGGAAGCAGCAACAAAAGGTGGCACTCTGGGACTAACCACTGCTGTTCACTGCTCTCCAGGACTGCTAAGCCCACCAACCCCCTAAAGAGCTCATGGGTAGCCTCTGACTACTCACAAGCTGCTTTGTGTACACAATCCTCTACACGATCAGGATTGCCTATCTTGGCAATCCCGAACATGGAGGGTATAATGTGTACTAGCATCTACTGTTAAGAGTTCGAAGTTCCCTGCACAAGAGCGGGGTGAAAACTGTACAACACTAGAGCAGCTCTTATGGCTAAAAGCCCTTATTCTAAAGAAAATTATCACTACCAAGAAGCCTTCTTTTTTCCATATGTGATTTAACACTGGCTATACTGTACGCTAGTACAGCTAGAGACATATGAAGGCTAGGTTAAAGTGACTGAAAGAAATCCAGGTATTAGACCAAGAATGGACTAAATCTGGCCCATAGCTTTTAAAAAAAAAAAAATAATAATAATAATGCACTAAAAGTGAGCAAGCTCAGCAGAAGGGAGTGGACATGTAGCATGCACTCATGGACAGGGGGTGAACCCATGGCATCAACCCATGATCTGGACTCACCCCTTCCCTTCCTATACCATCTACATCCCTTAAGCACCCTACTCTCAATTTCTTTCTGGGCCATGGAGCTTATACTAATTTTCAGAGTGGCCCTGTTTTTGTTGTTCGCTTTTTAAAAAAAAATAAAACAAAACAAGAAGCAGCCCTGTATTAGACCCAGGTGCTGGAAACAAGCACAGAAATGGGAAGAACTTTTGTGGAACTCTCAAATTCTATGGAAACTGAGTCCTGATCTCCTCCTAATTCATCACTTGACAGGACGAGTTTTCACTAAACAAACACCAGGAATGAATCATACTAACACTAGTGCTCCCATTCAGAAATTGCTTTAAGACTTCCAAACATTCACACACAGTTAGTACTATTGCTTATTAGCAACCTAAAAAGCTTCCCACTGTAAATGACTGGAGTAAGAAAGGGCCTGAGAGAAACCATGTGTTGGATTTACTTCTGAATGCCACTGTGCTTGTGGCTCTTGCCTAAAGATTCAGTTACCTTTTGGCTAGACAGATCCTTCTCTAGCCTATCCAACTCCTCCTGTTGGCTTTGAAACTTCAGTTGCATTTCAGAAGCCAGTTTGTTTCCATTGCCAGATGGCCACTCAACTGGAGAGGCGTCACTGGTGTTTCGGTTTTTGCTTGGTCCAATCATTTCTTTCAATGGGCGTCTTGTTTTGTGTGGCATGTGGCCAAAGTCAAAGGGAAAGGCTGATCTAGTCACTCCTGTATAAAAGAATTTATTCTAGTTCAGATTGCTTAACAAAGTTGCTTTACAGTATACACCTTTACTTGCACATTCAACTTTGATCAATACCATTTAAAACAAAAAACCAAAAAACCCCACCCAAGTAGTTTAGTCGTTTGATAATATACAGCACTAATGAAACCTGGTGCCTATAGTCATTCAATGCAATTTTTCCATCTGCTTGCACCCCATAAGTAACAGGCCACGATGCTTCAGGGAGCAAAGGAGAAGTGGTGGAGGAGTGCCCGAAATATGCTGTGTTCACAATTACTTCTCAAGACTGACCACTCCCCTTTAGTTTTACTGGAAATGCAGATCTTCTAAGGCAAGTTTGCTAAATTGTACAAGGGCACACGAAAATGCAAGGAAGGACATTCCAAAATAAAATAGCTGTACTGATTTCAAGAGATGATTTTTGTGAGTACTGAGCAAGAGGGAGTATGGAACGAAAGAGAGCTACTGGAGAAGTAGGGGAAACTAACCATAAGCAGTGGTATTACCATCAGTTCTCTCATACCAACAATACAGTATAGTACCCCATTGCATGACATAAGAGGGCAAATATTCACCTGCCCTTAATCACCTGTGCAGTGGCAGATGCTAATGAGCTGCGAAGAAAGGAACTGTGAAGGAGAAATTGTGGCCAGTGAAGACAGATCAAATACATAATATTGGGGCAGGGAGGAGCTTGCTGTCCCCAGCTTCAGTGTTGCCCCCAACCTGCAGAGGAAGAGGATTGGGTGCATGGAGCTAAGTTGTAAGCGAGTGCAATATGTGAGACTGTACAACATCTTTACTTCTTACACGGCGTGTAAGTTAAAGCAGGAACCTTAACTTACAATTTCCATGTCTTTTGAAGCATGGCCAAATATGTACGAGCCTTAGCTTCTCTTTTGAACAGGCTTTTTCATCTAAGAATATATATTATATATAAATAGATAAATTTATTTACATGCTGTGTATCTGCCCTGAGCACTAGAGTAGAATATACATTTTAAAATAAATTAAAATGAGTCCTCTCTGCCCTCCAGCTGCATTTATTGTGTGAAAACAGACATGATGCTAACCACCCTTTAATCACCCTTGGTGGTTATTTATGCATGTTGCAGGGCTGTATTGGTGCCCTATGAAGCCCTGAAACATGCATAAATGACCACCAAGGGTGGTTAAAGGGTGGTTAGCTTCATGTCTGTTTTCACCCATTGTTAACATGGTTTGGGGTCCAGTTTACTTTGGTGCCTTCAGCTACTCTATCCAATCTGGTTGAAACTGTCCTACTGGATCAGGAGTTATTAAGGGGACATATCTACAGATATTTTTTTTTCTTTTTCCAAAAATATCCTGAATAGATGGGAGAAAATAAGATTGTTACACAACATAGTCCCTCCCCACCCCTCTCCCCTATATTTAGGACATTAAATGTTACTACTATACTACTTTTAATCACTGCAGCTTTGATCCAGAAGTCACAGGCAGATGATATTTTTGTCTGTGCAGACTGTCATTTAAATTACTGGAGCACCATAAGCATGCAAGGATCTGTCTGAATTTGATTGGAGGATGGGGGTCTAGGTTTAGAAAAAAACAGTGCTATCTCCCAAACTCAGTCCTGGCCTCCTGGAAGAAACGTTAAGGAGCTGTGATGATTTTCAGTAAACTACTCCAAATAAAGCGAACTATAGGAATAACCACGACACAGATGCATTTTTACCCATTTATCCCTTTTTCTTCAGAAGGCTGCAACCAGGATGCTGTTTTGTTATTTGGAGACGGAAGTAATACTTTCAAAATCAGCAGCTTATACCAGAAGAAGTAATACTTTCAAAATCAGCAGCTTATACGAGAAGAAGTAATACTTTCAAAATCAGCAACTTATACCAGTCCTAGGCTCTAAAGAAGATGACAATTAAAAAGATCTTATCTTTTCCCTTCTTCAGCCCTGCGTTCTGTTCCTAAAAGAGACAGACAGAGCTGCCCAGGAAGTAAAACATTCACATACCTTGGTCCCATAACACACACAGCCACAATATGTGGTACCATAGCCAAATTAATTCTTGACTCCTAACTATATTATAAAGAAAAAATGTTACATGCACAGTGATCTCAATAAATGCTCAGAGTTCAGAAATGAAACAATTAAATTTCTTTGTTTTGTGACGATACCACTATTGCTGTGTGGCAGTTAACAAGAAAAACGTTTGTGCACCTTTGTTTGCTTCAGATGATTGCTTCCTCTTTTCTTCTAGTGTCATTGACTCCTCTATGTCTTTTGGGGTTTGGTCTAACATCTCCCACTCCTCATGTGTGTAGAACACACTCTTCCGGTTGTCATTGCTTCCTTTTCCAGTTCTTAAGGAAGACATTGAATTTCTGAAAAGAAACGGATACAGACAAATTTATTGTCTTTTTTGGTAAATGATCATCATCTTCTTGGATAATTCAGATTAATAATTCACATTTGCAAGAAGCATTCAATATGCTCATTAATGAGTACCCGTTCTTTATTTGTTTGCAGTCTTAAAAACAAAATCAGAACACCCAATTAAATGTCAGTGCTTAAAAGCACTCATATTAAAGAGTCAGCAGAGTGACTTGCTTATATACTAGAGAGAAGGTGGGTGCCATGTTGGTTTCAAATGTAGACATGGTCCCAGACATAGGCTGCTTTCAGACCGCCCCCCCCCCCGCCCACATTCTGGCTGCGGGAGGGAATGTGCAGGGTGCCGTCCATCTGAAAGTCCTTCTGCGCAGTTTTGCCAGCAAACACCCACAGAGATACAGAGCAGGAAATTCAGCTCCATATTGCTGCGGGTGTTTGCTGCCAAACCCGCACGGGAGGGGGCACTTTCAGACCAGCAGCACCCTGCGCATATCCTGTCATTCCCTCCTGTAGTTCAGATGATCTCTTTTATTGGACTAACTTCTGTTGGTGGAAATATGCAAGCTTTGGGGCTACACGGGGCCCTTCCTCGGGTATGTAAAAAGTCAGAACTATAGACTTGCATGCCTGAGGAAGAGCCCCATGTAGCCCAAAAGCTTGCTTACTCTCACCAACAGAAGTTGGTCCAATAAAAAAGATCATCTCAACTACTTTTGTCTCCATCTTTTGTTTAATTGTTGCATATTGCAACGCAGGGGATCAAGCTATGAGAAACTTCTCTCTCTCTCTTTTTTTTTTTTTTTTTTTTAAAAGAAAACTATTAAATAGTTCTTTATTTAAGGTTAATAAGTGCTAGGTCTTAAACTGAAAAGTAAATAGGTAAGCCAGAAGAACACTGTGTTATAGTATCTCATACACAAGTGAAGGGGTCATCTAAGGGGTAGTTTTCACAGATGGTAAAGCCAGATTCCTCCACGAATTCACTGCTAATGTAGAGTGATGCCAAGCTAACTCTGAGGGATTTCCTGGGGAATCCTCTAGGATCAAGTGCCTAGATCTGCAGCAGGAGCAACCAATACCTACAGGTAAACTAAGATATTCTGCTGTAACAGCTCTCTCTCTCTGTAGCAGAAAAGATTCATACCAAAGTTTCAGATCCCAAAACACTCCTGAACTGGAGTAAGGTCAGATTCAGATATTTATTTATTTAATATATTTATATCCCGCCCCTCCTGCAAGCAGATATGAATGCTGTAGCTGGAGTCTCTCCATAATATAGATTTTCTTTTGTTTTTATAGTTAAGGATCAGTGAAATTTTCAGTTAGAAGTGTAACACTTCAGGGTTTTCTCCAGGGCTCTTGAGGGTGGAGATACAAATTATGCTTTTTTTCCTGCCTCCGCCCCTATTTTCTTCTTTAAAAACACCTTCCCTTTAGCCTAGAGTAATAACCAAAGTAAATTACTTATCCGAAATGTTATAGATATCTTACTATTGAAACCATGTACTGACTTAGAAAACCTGGCATCTGATTAGGGTGATCAACTACATACTATGTAACACAATGTCCACAACTTCATAAACCTCTTTAAGCCAGAATTAATTTGGTTCAATTATGCTGTCGCTGATAGCATCATTTTAAACACACACACTGCAAACATTCATAAAGGAAGGGGCAAATAATTTACAAATTTGGCTGAAACTGGATTCTAACAGTATTCTATATCAATTCTTCACAAATTATTCTCGCTGCAAGTCTGGGGCTATATATTTGGAAGAGCATCCTATTGATTTCATGTCATTTATGTAAAGATGGCTCAATTTACCAGAGACAAGTCACTAATAAGGCTGAAATGAGATCTCGCAAAAGCGAGAATCTCGTCAAAATCCTGTTTAGTCTATGAAGAATCAGGAACTGGGACTATTCCACTGAGTTCGCGATGAGAAAATAAAATAATAATTGTGTATGCATGAGTGGCCGCCATCCTGAACCAAAATGATGCGATTGCCACCATTTTGGTTAAGACCGGTGGAATTTGCGCACATGCAAAGCAATCTGACAGCCATTTTATGCATGTGCAATCCGATGCCCTTAATCAAAATGGCGATGATGATATTGCCGCCATTTTGGTTAGGGGTGGCAGTCATAGCGCATGCACAACGATTAAAAAATATATATATATTTTATTTTTTCACCCAAGAATTCATTCTGGGAAAGGTCTCACGAGATCTTGGTCCCAGTTCTTGAAAATCACGAGTTTACTCATGAGAATTTTTTTTTTCTTGTTCAGCCCTAGACACCAACACCTATAGTTTCCTTGGAACCATTCTTGTGGTTTCTGACTTGATCCTAGTGAACAAAAATCCATAGCACACACTTGCAATCATACAACTACCACGAACTTACTGTTGGGAATCGGAGAGGCAATAGACAGAGTCAACCCGCTTTTATGGTTGATAAGATAGTGTCTAACCCTATCTCCGCTTATCTTTCTGTGGTTGGAAGGACTAGAATTGGCAGGCTCCAAACATTAAATGATAAGCACATACACACAAAAAATATTTTTCAAACATTTCCTGTTAAGATGCCTGGATTTCATAATCGGTATTAATTTTGTATTTTTTAAAATAAGTTTGGTACTTTCTAAAAATCTTGGAACTGACCCAAAAAATTGGGTCCTCGATACAGAATTATTGCCCAAGAAAGGAAGGCTGGATCTGAGTATGAATAAGACCAAACAAGTCAGAGTTCTACCAGCAGTAGAAATAAAAATAAATCACTTAGTAGGAGTAATAGTTGGTCAAATAGACAGAAAGCATTTTCTAATGTTTTAGGAATGGTGCACCTTATAAAGGAAATTTATGCATGCACAATATATCTGAGGTAGACTCACAAGAAGATAATGTTCCAGAGAGTAATACTTGCCAACGACTCTCTTGGAACATAGCAGGATGGGCAAATAAAAAGCAAGACCCAGATTTTAGATCCTTCTTACTTCAGTATCAGATATCGGGTTTACAGGAGACATGGCAGATGGGAACAAACCTATTCGAAGTGGATGGCTACGAGGCATGGGTTTCTCAAGCTTCCAAACGATCTAAAAAGAGGAAGGCCAGTCACTGGATTGGCAATTTTGTTATCAACAAAATTAGATATAAAATCTAGTACTCAGTTGGTGTGTAAGAGCGCCTTTTCTTGCCATTCATGTTAATTTCAGGAACGGTTTTTCCTTTATTATAATAAATGTATATATTCCTCCATTTTTTTCAGCCTACTATCAGGAAGATCTGTGGGAAGAGTTAGATGGAATAACTGATTTGATGGAGGAATGTTGCCTTGGAAATATAGTTACGATGGGTGATTTTAAAGCAAGAACAGGTAGGAATGTGGGGATACCTCAATTATTGGAATGTTCTGAGCGGGAATCATTGATGGATAGTGGATCCCCAAGGCAGTCAAAAGACAAGAAAATAAATAGTTCAGGACATCAGTTGTTAAAATTGGCATTTAAGTATGATTTGATGATTTTGAACGGCAGAAAGATGGATGATGTGGAAGGAAATTATACCTGTGTAAAAGGCAATGATGGAAGTGTGGTGGACTACATATTGATTTCTAAAGGCTTAAAATTTAGTTTTCTAGATTTTCAAGTAGTCCCTGCTCCTGATGCTTATCATCTACTTATCAGTATAAATCACTCTTATAAAAATGATAGCGGTGCTTTAATTTTGCGGAAGCAATTCCAGATATATGATGGAGTGAATCCATTAAAAGAAGGATAAGATGGGATGTGAATTGCAACAAGGAAATTGAAGGGGTATTAAAATCAGAAATAGGTATTGCTTATAGAGATGAAATTATGTTTTTAAAAAAACTGCCGATTCACTGGAGGCTTTTGATGATCTAATGAATTTACTTGGTACTTTTCTTTCTACTACTAGAAAAAAAACAAGGTAGTGTGAATAACAATAATTGGTATGACCACCAATGTAGTGAGGCAAGACAGACAAACTGTATTTGAGCTTATATAAAAGACGTTTTGGTTATTAAAAATATCTAACTGAAATTAAAGACAGTCAGCTGAGAAAGGTTTTTACAAAATTAAGAATGCAATTAATGACTACAAAATACGTGCAAGGATGATATTGTAAAATCCCAGTGTCCTCTAGGCTGTGCATCTATGGCGATGGAATCAAAGACTTTTCCCATTATATGTTTAGCTGTTCTATTTATGACAGAGCTCGTAAGATCCATATGGGGAAAATGTTGAGACGTATGGCCAACTGGCTCACTCCCTTCAAAATAATATATGCACTGGAGGGTTCCAATTCTAATCTTAATGAACAAATAGCAATTTTTCCACATAAATCAGCTAGAGAGAAAAAAATGTGGCTACAAGACTGCAAAGGAGATCAGGATGTATAAATGTCTGTTTTTAATTATGTTTTATTCTTGATGAAAGTTATTTTATTTTTTATTGTTTCATTTGAATATTTTTTGATAGTTTTTTTGATATTATGTTATGATATGTTCTGGCCTATGGCGTCAACATTCAATAAACAAACCTAAAAAGTCCCCCACCTGTTTAGTCAATGAGGACCTTGTTTAAAGGACTAGCATGATAAAAGCAGAGTGCTTGCTACTGGACTACAAAGGGTGTTTTTATAGACAAGCACCAACTCACCCATCATACATGTTGCAGTGCTGCATGGGGCACCAATGCAGTCCTGCAACATGCATAAAGGGTGAGTGATGGGTGGGGAGGCACTTGTCTAAAAACACCCACAGAAAGAGTAGCTGAATTTTTTTAATTATTATTTTAAAAACAAATCAGGCAAGAAAAAGAAACAAAAACTTACATCAAACAAACCAACAGTACCACAGGACTTGGCACTTACATAACTGGAAAGGGACACTAAAGAGATTTATCCTTTGAAGCCACATATTAATCATACATAGCAACACAGAATTTATTTGAAAGTTTAAAAAGTGATTTATTGGCTCCTTCTGTATTTAAAAACAACTGTTCTTGTTTTGTTCTGAAATTCCATCATGGGATTACGTAACTCGGGGTTATTACAGTACATGCATTTTTGATGTGTTGGACTCTAAGCTGTGGGGAGATGTCAGCACAAAGAGAAATGACAGTTCAGCACAGAATATTCATATAACTCTACATAGCTTTGAGATAACTTTGAGAATTTAAAATAGAATATTATCGCCCATCTTGGTTATCGACAATTACTATGTAGAATACGATATACACTTGATTTGAAATGTCCCTTTTTTCCTTCAATTATTTCACTGCTAATCGTCACTGCAAATGTAGGAATTACAACATTCCCCAACTGTCATTCAGATCTTAACCATATGACAAAGCTCTACATAGCAGTAAACATTCAAACACCCCTATGATGAAATTGTGCTGCACTGCTAAAGGAGAAAGCATGAATTTGTAGTTTGGGCACGGGATGAACCCAGCAATAATCAGCTGAATAGGAAAGGAATTATGGGAGAGCAATGCATACTTGTGAGTAAATTAGTTTCAATAATTGATTAGTTTGACTGATGTGAATGGGACCCTCTCCGATATTAAACTACAAATGTAGGTCTTAAATAAAAACATCCAATCAATTGTAAGCCATCTAACTACCTTGGTGGTCCTGGGGAGGAAGACTCATTTAATACCTAGGCCTGACCATAAGCAACCAGATGCTTCTAGTCATAATGGAAATTTGGTTAACCAAGTTCAATCTGCCTCTAGCCAGAAATTTGTTAGTTCACAGACCAATTTGTAAGGACAGATTGTATTAGATAAAAGGGCCGTTGCTTTGAAAAATTTCCCATTACCTAATCGTTTTCTTCCTAGTTGGCATTTGAGATCACTTGTCCAGAGGCATTTAAAATATCCCCTTGATTTTACTTTATCACAGGAGGATATCATCAGGGTGGACTTGCTCCCTTCACGAGGGAAGTTTCAAAGGGTGGTTATCTATTTCACAGAACAGGGGCCTGTTGAAAGAATTTTAAAAGCTAAGGACTTCCTCCATAGAAATAGGATCCTCATTACAAGAACGTTTATTGCTCCCATTTTGCCATTGGGTATTTTCAGACATTACGGGATCGCAGTCAACCACCCTGAATCACAGCGGATTCAATCCTGTGAACGTCTGTTTGCTCCCAGCCAGATGTTCACCACAGTGAACACCCATCCGAGATCAAAATCAACCACAGTTCTGGAGGTGAGGTCGGCCTCATCTCCAGAACCATGGTTAAGTTGGTCACGATCTGGGACGGGGCTGGCAATGGCTGCGATGAACGTGTTTGCCAATCCTATCCCGGAATCAGGTCCCAACCACGGGATGGGACCGGGCGCAGCGACCTCACTGGCCGCTGCGCCCACCCGTTTCCCTAAGGGTGGGTGGCCATGGGCGCGCGCGCGCGGGGGGGGAGGGGGGCTGAGCAGCCGCACATCATGTTGTGCAGCCCCGCCCCCTCAGATTCCCCCTGTCTCTTATACACATCTAGATGTGTATAAGAGACAGATCCCCCTCTGCGATCAGGCCAGCACATCTGATGGATGGCCAGTCTGATCACGGACCGGGATCCGAGACTGATCCTGGTCCAGGGTTCAGCGTGGAGGGCCAAAAGGTCCGTCACATCTGAAATTACCCATTGTTTCCCAACCCTCTCAACTTTTCTATTAGTCTCATTCAAGAGGGAATTCCTCTCCATCTGTTCCATTAGATAGAGTGGAGTATGGGCACTCACAGGCTTCCGTACTTGATCAGGATGTTGAGGGTAGTGGTAGACCACCCCACACGCTTGCTGCTCGGGAATCATCTGATGCTAGGTCTTTGGCTGAATTCATTTCTTGCTACTCCTCTGAAAAAGATACTGTTGTCTTGGATGTGCCAAAGGTACGAACACAGTTTTCCACAAATCTGGATAACCCACACAATGAGAGGTTGAGGGTATCAATGACTAATACGAGGTCAGTGGATAAGGAGCCTTTGCGTAAAGAGACTCCCTTGCTGGCCTTATTTAAGAGCCTCCCTATAGATCAACAGAGTCAGATTATGAGCAGATGTGTGCTATTACAAGATAAATTGATGCAGATCACCCCGGCTAGTATGATTTGCCCAGAGCTTTTGGAAGTTGAGCCCCTGACTTGTTGTCTCCTCCAAATCGGCTCAATGTAATTTGGAGGAAGGACATAGGATAGTTACTCGACCAGCAACATCAGTCAAAGAGAGAATTTTGGAGGTCTCCACATCTCAAGGAGGAAACTGTGCTTTGCCCAGTGAAGACTGTAGGCTAGTTCGGGTGTCACATCAGCTTGAGGTCCAAGGGCCCCAGGGACAAAAGGATTTGGATTTCGCAAATACAAGGAATGGGGCTATTTCTCTGTCCCCTCTTTCCCCTTTAGAGATTTAGGCTAGCTCACAATGACTGGATTCTTCCACTCTACCTGGAATTTTGTTGTCGTCATGGAATATTGCAGGTTGGAAGTCCAAAATTGGGGATAAGGACTTTTTAGAGGTTTTATGTTGTTATGATATAGTTTTATTACAAGAAATGTGGTTGTTGACAGATGTGGTTTTGTCAGGTTTTCAGGCTTATTCAAACCCTGCTATTCCTGCTATTTCTAAAGGTAGGGCTAGCGGTGGTTTGGCTCTCCTTATGGCAGCTTCTTTAAAGGCTTCTGTTCATTTAGTGGGCAGTTGTGCCCTTTTTTTGCTGCATGGCTGATTAAGTTAGCCAATAATTTTTCTTCTCTTTTAATTAACATTTATATCCTTCCTTACCAATCTAGTTACTATAACCCTAACATGTGGGTCGATTTGCATGATCTACTCTCTTCACTGATGGAAGCATATGCTTTCATAGGGATTATATGTGCAGGTGAATTTAATGCCTGGAGGGGCAGGGAAGTAAGGCCCTTTTTACACAGACACTCTAACACCGATAAAATGGGTGTTACATTTTATTATACATGGTACAGGGCAACACTGCAGCCCTACAACATGGGCCCTTTTCACACGAGATGCCTCCACCCAGTTTTGCTGGGTGGAGGCGTCTGTGTAAACACCACTTGCGGTGGGTGTAGGTGCGTGCATGCTCCTGCATAACACCCATCTCCACCCACCACCCACCCATGGAGCAATGGACTCCACTGCCGTTTACTCCATGGGTAGTTGGTGGGTGGAGATGGGTGTTACGCGGGAGCATGCACGCACCTGCACCCACCGCAAGTGGTGTTTACACAGACGCCTCCACCCATCTTCACTTACTGATCAATTAAGTAAGAGAACATAGACCCTTTTTACACAGACACTCTAACACCAATAAAATGGGTGTTACATTTTATTATACATGTTGCAGGGAGACACTGCAGCCAATCAACAAGGGCCCTTTTCACACAAGCTGCCTCCACCCAGTTTCGCTGGGTGGAGATGGGTGGAGGTGTCTGTGTAAACACCACTTGCGGTAGGTGAGTGCTCCCGTGCAACACCCATCTCCACCCACCACCCACCCATGGAGCAACGGACACCACTGCCGATTGCTCTGTGGGTGGAGATGGGTGTTGTGTGGGAGCACACACCCACCTACACCCACCACAGGTGGTGTTTACACAGATGCCTCCACCCAGAGAAACTGGGTGGAGGCGGCTTGTGTGAAAACGGCCCTTGTTGATTGGCTGCAGTGTCACCCTGCAACATGTATAATAAAGTGTAACACCAATTTTATCGGTGTTAGAGTGTCTGTGAAAAAAGGACTTTACTTATTAATGGCAGGAGTATTATAGATTATATTTTTGTTTCGGATCCTATTCTCCCCTTTGTTAGGGATTTTGCAGTAAAATCATCAGTGGATACAGAACATAGATCCCTGGTTCTGGATTGAATGCCCCCTGGAGCAAGGGAGAGGCCAAGGTAGATCAGCTGCTGGTGAGGAGCTGCAAGGGGATGTAAGCACTGAACGCACTTCAGCTGCAAGCACTGAACGAAATGGGTCCCTAATTTGACTGAAACTCTCTCTCCTTTTAGAGAGTCAGAGTATGTAATAAAACTTAGAAATGATATACTAACTAAGGATGACTTGCGTTCAAATGGTTCACTGTGATTGTGGAGGCTTTGCATTCCTCTTTGTCAATATCCTCAAGGCTCAAGACATTTCATCCTAGAGTAGCTCCTACCTGGTATGATAGGGAGTGCCGTGCAGCAAAGAAGCATTTAAAGAAACTAGCTGGCAACTTGAGGAAAACCACTGGTAATGTAACTTTTGATTATTTTCTCTAACGTAGGAGGAATTATAAATCTTTGTTAAAATCTAAGAGTCCATATATCCCTAAGTCACCATTATACTGGCAGTAGTGTGCTAACTTTTCAGTTGAGAGGATTGAGTTGCTTGTGGCAACCTACTACCTCCAAAAGCAAGTTGACTTCTCATAGGTCATAATTGGATTATACTGACAGGGGAGCCTAGGGGATGAAGACAAAATGGTTGCCATGTTGGATCCAAACATAATAAATGGAGACTTAGGGTGAAAATAAATGAGACGATAGCCCACTTCAACACCCACCAGGTGGGTATTCATCTGCCTATCAGATGTTCACCAGATGTTCACCTGCAGCCCCCACTCATTCATCACTCACAGCAGCGTCCAAAGACATCACAGCCCACCACGCAGGCCAACATGTGCTAATGCACGCCCACATTGCCGTGTCTCATTAATTAGGTTGCATGGAGCCTCGCTTTCATCCATGTCCACCAGCACCATAGAGTTGTGCCTAGCTTGGCTGCTAGAGAAGAGAATGATTGCACTCTCTCAGCTGGTGGGCAGTTGTGAGAGGAAAGTGTGAGGCCGAGGGGTGCAGGAAGGACCTTCTCCAGAGGATCTACGTCTGCACTCCTCTTTCCATTTGGAAATGGAACTGATGAAGAAAAACCCATATTTCTGTTTGCCCTGTAATAACCCTCCGCCATCTTAGAAATATTAAAAGCCTAGAATTTTGTTTGACCTGTAGTTACCCCGCCATGTTAGGAATGCTTGCTTCGCTCTTTATTCAGACAGGTTTTGTTTCTCTACACACAGATAAACCTCGCCTTTTGAAGATTACCTTGCATGTAGGGAGGATTCCTTTTGCTCAACAGTGCAGCTGGTTTCAGTTTAGATAAAGAACCTCCCCTATTCCTCCTACACTCAACTGTTATCTCACCACCAACCTGAACTTAGAAGTGAACTGTCTTTCCTCAAAATAATTACTTTGAAAGTTATGTTGTAATGCTCTCTTCTGCGCCGGAGCGACAAGCCATGTATGGGCTTTCCGCCCAAGGATTTCTGTATAAAGTATGTACTGCCCTTTTGGGGGGGCTGCTCGGGATCTATTGATCCTGGAGGCCCGCAGTGTGCTGTGATATCTGCTGAATAAAGAGCTCATCTGTTTATATCTGCTGGCAGCCTCGTCTCAATATTTTACCCACGAAAATCCTCAACATTTCTGGTGTCCAGAAGTGGGAGTTGAGGAACACAGGAGTCCCTTGAAGATCCTGCGGTAAGTGCTGCATCTGTTTTAAAATCCCAGGGGGACGCCCCAGGGCTCCGGGTGTGCAGGTATCAGAACTGAGTTCTCCAGGCTGCCTCGGAGTTTGGTTAGATTGCAATCCTGCTGCTGTACTAATTATAATGGGAACGGCGGAGTCTAAGGACTCACCGGGTGACACTCCGGT
>QEPC01002403.1:5138362-5152649 GCA_003113815.1 Sphenodon punctatus | reverse complement strand
GGGGGGGGGGGGGGGAATGTAGAACACACACACAGGATAAAAATCTCAAGTCTCAATTTTCCACAACTAAAAACCATTTGCTCAGTTCTCTTCTAAGTCCATATATTATTCTTCAGTAAGGAACATTTTCCAATGAAGATACAACTACAAAACAGTTTTGAACCGATCCAAAAAGTGATTTTCAAAATCTTTTCTGGTGGCAAGGACATAATTTTAGCATCCCTCAACTCAGTCAGATGAATGCTTTTATTAAAATCTTCAACAAAATTCACTTTTTGGAAAAAAATATGAGATTTGAAAGTTTTAGTAAACACATGAGCAATTTTAATATTAATAATAATAAGTTTATTGTCAGCGTGACCAAAGTTCATTGCTTAATAAGATACTAAAAGATACAAAAGACACTACACAGAGCACAAAACAATTAAGGACACAATAACATAAACATTAAAACCATAATAAGGCTGCATAATGTCCAAAATAAAAAATATAATATAATTTCTTCATACATCAAACTCTTAATATAATTCTGCAGTACGAGATCTATTAAGTTTCAAAATGGGGTGCCAGAAATCAACATATCCACCAAGTGTCATGGCTCTTAATGAAGATCGCTTGAGGGGGACTTAAATTCAAGAAAGTCAGATCTCCGCTTTATTACCAAAATTAAAAACTTCATTAATAATGATGTCACTTCCGTGTCTACATCCCTCAGGACCCATTCAAGTATAAACAAATCAGAACTGCCTGGTAACTTATCCAACAAGGCTTCAGAACTACCTTTCTAATATTATTGTATAGATGGCACCTTAACAATATATGGTCCAGCGTTTCCACTTCTAGGCGATCAAAAGGGCAGTCTCTCTCCACATACGAAATTCTCTCTATTCGTCCCTCCAGAAGTTTTGTCGGGAGAGCATTAAATCAAGCGGATAGAAACAATCTCTTTGCTTTCAAAGATGCCTTAGTATTAAGATACTTAGCCATTTCCCGCTTAGGCATCAAAGACAAATATCCCGCCATATGCGGGGAAGCCCGAATCCTTGCGAGTTTGTTTTGATGGTCTATGTCATCCCACCAACTCAGTATCTAAGCGAGCCATAAGAGGGTCCCTGGTAGACAAATAATCGGTGGACAAACCCATCTTGGTCAGATGTAATTCAATACCAAACATCCACTGACTCTTATAGCTATCCAAGGACATTAAATGAATAAGACGTGTGGGTACAGATCCAAATCCGGTGATTTTATGCCACATAGTTAGGGCAGAGAGCCAAGCCCTATATGACCAGCTTCTTTGGCCCAATTCCATTCTAATAGCAGAGAGTGGAGTACCTCTTGGTGCTTTACTTAAAGCCTGGACTAATTTAGATTGAGCCAGATCCATATTAGAAGAGATCAGAGGAGCCCAAAGTTCTGCTCCATACAAGAATTTGGCTCTAGCTTTACTATTAAAGACTTTCATGGCTGACTTTAGGACATTCTCCCCTGTATTGGCGAAGAGCTTCAATAATGCCGATAATACACCCCTAACAGCTAATAAAACCCCATCAGAATGGACTTTCCATTTACTCCACGCATGAAAGTACAGGCCCAGTTATTTAAATAGCCTAACCTGTTCAATGTTCTGACCATCTAAAGTCCAACAGTGTACAGTCCTCTTCCGAGAGAAAACTACAATCTTTGACTTCTGATAGTTGATAGTCAATCTATTTGTCCTACAATAGAGGGAAAAAGCTTTAATCTGCTTTAGCAATCCTACATGCGTTTGAGACATAAGCGCCAGGTCGTCCGCATAAAACAGACAGCCTATAAAATTATCTGCCAGGCGAGGAGGAAACATGTTTGACTTCGCCATCATATATATAGCACCGTTAATATAGAGATTAAAGAGCGTAGGAGCAAGGACACCGCCTTGTCAGACCCCCTTAGATGACTCTATTTCCTCCGTTACTGTCCCAGCACTACTATGTTTAACGACTATAGAAGGATTTTGCTAGAGGCTCTGTATGAGTAGGAGTAATCTCCTCTCAATGGAGGACTTGGCTAACTTGGTCCAGAGAATACTCCGGTTTACAAAGCCAAAGCTGACTTAAGGTCCAAGAAGGCCACAAACAGGTGACCGTTTATGTTCATATATTTTGCAATTAAATGATTCAGAACCAGGCAGAGCTCCACTACCAAATGCGCCTTCTGGAAGCCTGTCTGCTCCCAATATATCATTTGCTTCTCTTCAGTCCAGATTGTAAGTCTTGTTAACAATAGCTTTGCATAAATCTTATTTAAAGTGCTGAGCAAGCTAATGGGCTGGTAGTTAGCGGGATCTTGACGAGGGCCTTTTTTTTATATAAATGGGAACCACCACCGCCTTTCTCCATGAGGCAGGCACAAAGCCAGTCCTGTTAATAGTTGTGAAAAGAGAAGAGAGGACAGGGATCGACCATTCTTTGTAGCATTTTATGAACTGAATCGAAATATGATCCATTCCTGGGGCCTTATTGTTTTTAAATGAACCTATCATCAATGACACCTCCAGACACATGATGGAAGACCATAGCGGAAGGGCAAGAAGCTTCGACTCAATCTTATTACTTATGTCTGTTTTCTCAGCGTCTGCAAATAATTGGTGGTAATAATCCACCCACACCTGAGGGGAGAGCCATGTGCATATTAATCCTGGTACCGCTCAAACTGCCATTAAAGTATTCTCCAAAAGCTTCTTGAGTCACCAATATTGGCGGCCTCCAGAAGCTCTTCCCACCTGTGGCCAAAGTATGCTCTCTTTTTGTCTTTAATTAAATCTTTATATTCCTTTTTGGCTTGATAATACTGCTCTGGCAAGAGACTGAGACTGAAAGTAGTCTCTATATATCACAGAACACTTGCCCTTAGCCCTGCGACACTCTCCATCAAACCACGGTTGGCTTTTCTTAGATGAAGAAGAAAAATCAAAAACTGGAGATGCGCAGGCTTAGAAATATCTCATAATATTTGTCATCCTATCGAACGCCTCAATCGACTCCAGCTCATTATGCTTATCCAAAATGGTAGCCCGCTCCTTGCCAACAAGCTCATTGGACAGTAAAACATTAAGAGATGCCAGAGATAACTTGCTCCCCTTAATTGGGTGGTGTATCCCACCATAGGTATCCACCTGAATTTCTTCAATAAGGGATGGACCAATAAAATCATTATGGAAATCAAACGCCAATACAAGAAGGAGATGATCACTAATCTGATTCTCCTCTACCATAAAGTTTGTCAACCATTTTAAGGAATTAGCAGTTACCGCTACAAAATCAACACCACTGGAACCATTTGAGCCAATATAGGTAAATTCTCCCTCTGTATCATGGAAGTAAGATCCATTCAGAACATGAAGATTGTGTGATATGATCAAATTAACAAAGTTTATACCAGAGGCTCTTATTTTAATGTCCTTAGATTGCCTAGAGTTTAACAGAGGCAGATAACTCCGGTCCGGAGCTTCACATTTGGGGCCTAATGCTTCATTGTTCTGCCAGATCCTTGCATTAAAATCTCCCACCAAAATCAGGGAGCTCTCGGGGTATTTATCCAAAATAGCCTCAATGGCTGCTGTTAGTTTACCCCAGACACCTGAATCAAAGTGTCTAGAATGAACTGGCTTAACATACACATTCAAGAAAACAACAGAGCTCCCACCAATTTGCAGTACCACCCACAACGCCAGGGGTGGGAATCTAAGTTCTGCTTGAACTTGATGTTTGAATTTATCGTCAATCAGGCACCCTAATCCCCCTGACAGACGGCCTCTATTGTTATGTGAAATAGCTGGAAGATGATAAGAAATATAGCCTTCCAACTAGAGTGGAAGCAGCGTCCAAGTTTCTTGGATCAGGATTAAATGAAATTTAGAAATATAAGTAACAAAGTCTGGATTACTAACATGAGACAGCCATCCTGCAGTGTTCCAAGAGCAGACCAAAAAGGAGGAATAGCCATGACACTTTGACAATCAGCAGTCCTTACCAGTTTCTGTAGAATTACAAATAATAGTTTCTGAAAGTAACTGTGTAGAAATCGGGGCACTACAGTTAACAAGCAAATTCATGTGTGTCTGAAGTGCTGAACAGGCATTGGGCACCGGCTTAGCAGTGACTACAGGGGACTACAGCAGTGACTACAGAGTCAAAGGACCTTTCAGCAATCGGAGCAAGGGGAATCTGGGTTAGATCAGGGACTGCGACCCCAGCACTAGGTTTACCGGGAGGACTTTGCAGCGGGACTTTGGGACGCAGGGCTGTCTGCAGCTGGGAGGTGCGAGGACGGGAGCCATTCATGGCACCCTGGGCATGAGGTGACTTCCGGGTTTCCCTTAAAGCGCCCTGCAGAGCAAGCCTGCGCCGTGGGCAGCACGCCTAAGGGCAACACGCACAAGGGTGTTGCCCTTAGGCGCCGGCAGGGTGCAGGGGCATGGACCCCCAGTTACATCTAATTAAAGGCTTGGTTGTTTTGAATCCCTTTTTGATTTGCGGAGTATGGTGAATAATACTATTATATTACATCCCACTCTGTATGCAATTTAGTTGCTGTTTAATTGTGATGTATATTTTTATTTGTAGCATTCCCGCCAGTAGATTTTGATTTTAGCACCCGGATCCCTCTTGGCTTTTTTGGCCTAACACTTTTGGGTATTTGGCTGTGGGAATTCTCGGCTTCGAATTAATTATACACTGCAGGTTACGGCAATTAGAGACCGAGAGTAGCAAATGTCAAAGTAGATATGACCAGGAAAAGGCAGAGACAGGGGCTGCCTGCGGTTATCGATCAATCTCACTCAAAGCAAATGAAATTAAATTCTTTTATGGCACCGAAATCAGTAAGCGATAGGGATAGGGAGGGAGGGTTAGTCTGTGTACTTGCTCCCGCAACTGACTCTGTACTGCCGAATAATTCTAGTGTGATTGGGGCCTCCCTTAAGGAGTATAAAACTGGCTCAGATGTTTTAGTCTCCCCTTTGAGGGATCTATTTGATGTAGAGGAGGTGGAATCTGTTGAGAGGGACAACTTTCAGACATCAAGCACCCCAGCTACTAATCCTTATGACTTATTAGGCAATCAGTGTTTTTAAATTGAGAATATGATGAGAAAGTTGATAGAACAATTGGGGGAAGATTACTTCATTACTACAGTCCCTTCTGGGGAAGGCTCAGATGATCAATGTTCAAGAATTTATTTCAGGTTATCAAGCAGGTATTTTGGGAAAGGAAGCACAAAGTTTGCTTAAGAACATTTACCCCTCCCCGCAGGAGACCCTTAGGTCAGATACTACTAGGGAGGTTAATGGGGGCGATTTAGGTAGGACCCACGCGTCAAATATTTTATCTGTACCTCCTGAGTATGGGGCTACAAATTGTAAATCTGATATGCCCCACCTTTGGGTGGACCAAAAGGCAGTTTCTTTTATGATAAAACCCCTACCAGATGGTCTTTTTTCCTTATGGAACTCAGGACTGGCTATTCAGCAGCATTTATCATTTATTTTATCGTCTAAGTTTCCTTTATGGAATATTAAGTACTTTCAAATTCTGCCTGCTCCTAGGAATTTGCAGAGAATTTTAGTCTTTTTTTCATTCATCGGTGCTGGCTGCAAGGATTTTGGCCCAATTTCACCTTTTTTGCTCCTGGGGGATCCAAACTGGGGAAGTATTTATTGATTCCAGCAGGCTTCCCCTGTTAGTGGGTGATGCCCAAAACAGAGCTCTTGATAGTGCTAGTTCCTCTAAGGTTTTCCCAATGGCTGCAGCAAAACAAGGGGCGACGGAGGTAGTTAATCACCATTTTGATAAGTTAACGAGGTGGCAGAACCCAGTACCAATCTCGGCCAGATTGCGAAGTATAGCAAGGGGTGAGGGGAAAAGGGTGATGACAGACCCTGTGGGTTCTCAGGAATCTGTCCCTGAGAGTGGACCTTTGTCCTCCCTGGTAGATATGCTCGATTTTAATATTTATTCCTCCTATAGTTTGTTCGGACCTCACAGGTGCTGATGTTAGAGTGACCGACCCTTGCGACTCTGGGAGGAACTCAGCCGTGCCCTAGGTGAGACGTTTTGTGATAGGCTAGAAGGCTGTGGTGGCGAGGTGCTGGGGCTTCAAGCCAGGGGGCTTGGTGGACTCACCCCCGAGGGGGGTTGAAGGGTTGTGATGGAAAAGAAGCGAGCCCGCAAACCCTCTTCAGTCTCAACAGAGGACGACTTACCAGCTAAGGTGACAAGGAACTCGGTGCTGGATAGGCTAGGAGGGATGTTTTTCTCCCCGAACAGATTTGCCTGCCTAGCAGATCCGGAGGAGGACACGGGGAGCCAGAGAGAGGCAGTATGGGTCATCGTAGGGTATTCCTCCTCCGCTTGGTGAGGTTGACTTTGGCCGGGCTACCCGTGACTCTTGCACTAGGGACTACCTTCTGAATCAGACAGCACTGATTGCTAAAACTATGGAGGCTCTCTTTGCTGGCATTAGGGACCTGGCCAATTTCTTGGCAGTAGTTAAGCAGCAGCTGGGCAATATTACTAACAAACTAACAGACAGTGGAGACATCTTGGACTCTGGATCTACAGTGGGCAAAGTTAACTCCGTGAGGTCTACTGCCCGTACGAAGTGAACTTTTGTTAGTTACTCATGGGAGGGCTGGAACTCCCTCCCTGCCCACATCTGCCTTGTCTCCTCCCTCCGCTCCTTCAAATCCCTCAAGTCCCACATTTTCCTTGCTGCTCTTCCCAATGCCTGCTAGTCTTTCCTCGTACACTTACTGTCTGCCCTCCTCTGCAGACTGCTGCCACCAACCTCTTTGTAATCAAGCCAAGCATACGCACTTGAGACTCCGCATCCGCTTGAATGTTTGTCTGTCTTCTCCCCTGTCTCTCCCACTTCCCCTCTCCCTGTCTCCCCCCCTTTGTCTTTTAGATTGTAAGCCATAGGCAGGGACCGCGTCTAGTTCTATGTTCTGTACAGCACCAGGCCACACGACTGGCGCTATATAAATGTTTATTATAATAAAATAATAATAATAATAATAATAATAATGACGATATTGCAGCATTAAATGTGTGGAAGGTTGCACCCCTGCCCGGGACATTTAAAACCCGTTCCTGTTTCGAACCATATTTGGATTTGATTGGGAATCCCAACCTTCGGAGAGCGTACACGGTATTAAGGTTCCAGCTTGTTATGACGGCGGTTGTAGAGGGAAGGTATAAAGGCAACCCCATTCAGCTTAGACTATGTTCTTGTTATTTGGGGGAGGTGGAATCTTCTGACCATTTTCTTCTGAGGTGCCCTTATTATGATACCTTAAGGGCAGTATGGCTAGCCCCTCTGTTGTTAGAAGGATTGGCATTTAGCTCAAGTAATTGTTATGGTTTTTTGCTTTCATTGTCTCAGAAGGATGCCATTGTTGCAATAGCCTCCTTCACTTATCTGGCATCTAAGAAACGGTCTCAAATTCAAACAAAAAGGGCCCAGGTGGCCAGACATGATCTGAATGCTAGTGCTATATCCTTCCAGGTTTAGAGTCCTGCTGTGTTGGAGTATATGATTATTTGTTTAGCAAGGACGTAATATTGAGGGATTCTGGGCTTCTGATTATTATGTCTATCTATGTATAATTGGGGGGGAAATTTTATTTGGCATTTTAGGTTACTAATAACTCTGGTTATTTTATGGTTTTAATTAATTATTTACTGGAATTACCTATTTGTAACTTATTTCATTTTCTGATTACCTCTATTTTTGTATTGTAGAGGTTTTAGTGTGTTTATGGCCATGGCGGAAGCTTGTGCCTAATAAAGTTGACTGATTGACTGAGAGTTTGTTCACCCACAAAGGACTACAGAGTTAGACACAAATGCTCAGTAATAAAGAGAAGTGAATATATGCCCTTCAACTCAGGATGGAACTGGTTTGGCAGAGCTGTAAAAGGTCAGGAACCTGTGCATACTAAAAAATTATAAGTTCTGCAACAAGGAAAGCAAATTCTGTGAAAAGAATTAGGAAAATTATGCATTTTTAAAAATGCAAATAAGTTTACAAGCATGTCATTTCTATTTTGGGATATCTTGTTTCTTTAAATAAATAAAAATAAATGAACCACAACCCCGCCCCTTGGACCTCTTTTTAGCAGTGGAGCTCTTCTCTACAGTAGCTGTGGCAAAGGGCCCCATTGCCACCAGAATATATGCCAGCATCTGATCGTGCCAACACCGTATTTGTTTATTCACAGTACTCCTTACTCCAGCTGTAATCTTATGGTACTGAAGGCAATTTCTGCAAGAATTTTAGCAAATTTGGCAAAAACTGGTACAATTATGCAGAATTCACAGGGCCACAGGCAATTCACTAAATGCTTTAAGTGCCCTGGGGCTACCCAGTGGTTTCAGTGTATTTACCCAGCAGTATA
The DNA here is from genome assembly GCA_003113815.1 of Sphenodon punctatus. Classification (NCBI taxonomy): domain Eukaryota; kingdom Metazoa; phylum Chordata; class Lepidosauria; order Sphenodontia; family Sphenodontidae; genus Sphenodon; species Sphenodon punctatus. The sequence goes on along the minus strand of QEPC01002403.1, from coordinate 5,144,212 downwards.
AACTAACCACCACAATCCCGGAAGCTTATCAGGCCTGACTGTTTGAAAATGATGATAGGACATACCTACCTAATGCTAGAAGCTATTCTTAACCGGTTTATCCTAACATTGAAAATGTGTTCAGATATTTTTATTACTATAGAAAGAGGTTTATGGCAAAGTAAGCATTGCATGGAAGCTTGAAGAATCAGAGTTAGAAGTTACCTCAGAGGTCATCTAGTCCGACCACCTGCTCTGCTCAATACAGGAAATCCGCAGCTACAGCATCCCCAACAGATAGCTGTTGAGCCTCTGTTTGAAAACCTCTAGCAAAAGAAAACTCACCAGCTCGCTAAGCAATTTGTTCCACTGTCAAACAGCTCTTACCGTCAGAACGTTCTTCCAAATGTTTAGCCAAAACCTGCTTTCTTGTAATTTGATCCCATTATTTCTAGTCTTGCCTTCAGGGGCAAGAGAGAAAAAGTCTTTGCCATCCTCTCTGTGACACCCCTTCAGGTATTGAAACACCACTATCATGTCTCCCATTATTCTTTTCTTCTTTACGCTAAACATACTCAGCTCCTTCAACCATTCCTCTTAGGACTTGGTTTCCAGACCCTGACCATCTTTGTTGCTCTCCTCTGAATCTATTCCAATTTGTCAATGTCCTTCTTCAACTGGACACAGTATTTCAGATGAGGCCTGACCAGCACAGAATAGAGTAGAACTATTACTTCTTATGATATGGCCACCCCGAGTGTTCCGGGGGGCCACGCAGGAGAGGGCATTCTCAGTGGCCGCACCACGGCTGTGGAACTCCCTCCCGCTGGGGGCGCAGCTGGCCCCGGATCGCTCCTCTTTTTGGAAAAGTTGTAAGACCTGGCTATTCCGCCAGGCATTTGGTGGGGGAGAAGGGTGAGGGGATGGAGGGTGGGTGGGGGGTAGCTGTTTTATAGTTGTATTTTATTTGTTTAATGGCTATTAATGTCCTCCTTATTTGTGGTTTTAAATGATTTTATATTGGATTTTATATTGCTTTTATGTCTACTGAATATTGTAAGCCGCCCTGGGCTGTCTGTTGGCAGGAGGGGAAGGGTATTAAGTTTTATATATATTATATATAAATAAATAAAAAATAAATAAATGATTTGGAAAGGATGCTTCTGTCAATGCAGCCTAAAATTGCATTAGCCTTTTTAGCAGCTGCATCACACTGCTGACTCATGTTCAGTTTGTGATCAACTACAATCCCCAGATCTTTTTTACATGTATTGCTACCAAGCCAAGTATTCTCCATCCTGTATTTGTACATTCGATTTGTCTTACCTAAGTGCAGAACTTTCAGCCCAGTTTTCCAACTAATCAATATCATTTTGAATTTTATTTCTGTCTTCTAAGATGTCAGCTATTCCTCTCAGTTTTGTGTCATCTGCAAGTTTAAATAAGCATCCCCTCTACTTCCTCATTCAAGTCATTAATAAAGATGTTGAACAGTATCGGGCCCAGGACAGAGTCTTGTGGCACCCTGCTAGACACCACCCTTCAGATTGAGGAGGAGCCATTGATGAGCACTCCGAGTACAGTTCTTTAACCAACTGTGAATTTACCTAATGGTATTGTTATCTAGCCCGCATTTTACCAGCTTTACCATTTCACAAGGATATCATGGGGGAGACTACGTCAAATGCTTTGCTGAAATCAAGATATATTACATCCATGGTGTTTCCATGATGCATTAAACTAGTAACTCGATCAAAAATGGAGGTAAGATTAGTCCGGCATGACTTATTCTTGACAAATCTATGCTGGCTTCTAGTAATCACTGCATTGTTTTCTAGATCAGTGGTTCTCAACCTGTGGTCCGTGGAGCACATCCAGTGGAGTCTGCAAAAAACAAACTGCTTCTGTTCTGCCTGCCCCGCCTTCTGCTCCATCTTAGGTCAAAGAGGTCACCGCCTCCATGCAAGAGTTTTGAGGGATACACAAATGAAAAAAGGTTGAGAGCCCATGTTCTAGATGCTTACATATTGACTGCTTTATAATTTGTTCTAGTATCTTTCCAGGTATCGATGTCAGGCTGACCAGTCTATAGCTTCCCAGATCCTCCTTTTTCCCTTTTTGAAGATAAGGACATTTGCCCATCTCCAGTCTTCCGGCACCTCACCTGTTCTTCCAGAGTTCTGAAAGATGACAGACAAAGTTTCTGAAAGAACATCAGCAAGTTCCTTCAGTACCCTAGGATGTAATTCATCTGGCCCCAAAAACTTGAACTTGTTTAGAGTAGCTAGGTATTCTCTGACCAACTCTTTACCTATCCTGAGCTGCAATCCTTTCCCGTCATCATTCATGCTACTTTTGCATGACACAGCGTCCCTTTTGAGAGAAGACCGGGGCAAAATAGGAGTAGTTTGACCTTTTCTTTGTCACCTGTTAACATTTCACCACCTTCACTGAGCAGCAGATCTACCACTTCCTTTTTCTTCCTCTTACTTCTAACATACCTGAAAAAACCCTTTTTGTTGTTGTTTGCCTCCCTCACTAGCCTCAGATTATTCTGTTTTTGCCTTCCTGACAACGTCCCTAGAAGTCTGAGCTACTTGTTTGTATACATCCTTCGGGACTTGTCCCATCCTCGATTTCTTATACGTGTCCTCTTTTTAAATAGAGTGATTATCCATGAAATATCCATTTTAAGAGGTTAAAAAAATCTCCCTGTGCCACAGCAAAAGCAGAGAGAAGCAAGTGAAAACCAAGTGGGAAAGTCAGATAGCATTTGTATATGGCAAGGGTGGTTAAGTTCCCAAACCCGGGGGAAGAGTCAAAATCTACACATGGCTGAGAGCCACATGAATGCACAAACCTCTCCTGTTTTGTGATTGGCTAGTGGAGCCAATGCTCTGCAGTCCTGATTGCAGAGATTCTGAGGAGCAGCTTCAGTTCAGCTGTCGAGACTTGGGTGAAACGAAGAAGACAGACCCAGGACCAACCCTGGCCAAGAACCACACTTGAACTACATAAAAAACGCGTGTGGTTACCTGAGCCATAGTTTGCCCACCCTCTGATACACAAGTTATTTTAAAATGTGCACTACAAAGTCCAACAGTAAGGACTTTACTGAAGTCTCAGGTGTAAAAATGAAATAAATTAAAAAAAGGACTAACCACTACAGCAAGTCAGAGAATAGCCTCTGAGATTCTGTATTAACTGCTATTGTTTTCCCAGTCGTTTTTATTATTTCCAATCAAAATCCTTCACACAGCACTTAAAAAAAAACAAAAAACTTATTTAGTTTTAAAAAAGGAAAGAGAAATGGGAGGGATTACACTCTCCATTCCAAAACTCTTGTGCATTCACGCAGTTTCACTTCTGACCAAGAACTTTCATGAACCATCGGAACACCATCCCAAAGCCACTGGAGTTTTCTGCTAACAAGATTTTGGTGTGCAGCATCTCCTCCAACTGAGACCATTTATTTATACAATTACGTGTTGCCACAATGGCACAGGACAGAATTTGACTACACACTTGCATGGGGCAGATGTTATTGTATGAGCACTGCAGAATACAATCACAATGGTTTCCATTAAGAACTGTATTCTCCTATTGTGTTTGTCACTCTTAAGCTAAACTTGTAAATGGAGTCTAAAATACTATTCATGGTCACACCACAGTGCTAACAAGGGCTACAAATAAACAAGCAAAGTTAATGACACGAAAACCACTTTCACATATCCTTACATTAAAAATGTGGAGAACTAAACCACATAACTAAATAAAAGCTTAACGTGCAAATTGTAACAATCACTTGCAAGTACAACTTATACAGCTCTTAAAACCAATAGCTGGAAACTATGACTGTGGAACAGGTTTTCCAGTATCATGAAAATAAAAGACATCACCACAGGTCCATCTACTCTAGGATGACATACAGTAAAGAACAGTAGGTCATGTGAAAATTATTAAATTGAACACTATAGCATCACAAATCAGTTCAGTGCCAGGTTGTTGTTTTTTGACAGTACTCATCCGTTTACCTTCATGAACCAAAATCCAACAGAAAAATTAAACACATATGTTGTATGTCCAAACTACCCCTTTCCATATTTCATCATATGTATTAGCTGTCCAAATATTTTGTAGAACCATGTAAACAGAAGAGTGGTCTACAACATACCATTAAAAAAAATCTCTGCCACTATTTACTGCATGGAAATGTTTGAATTAACACTTCAAGAGCTCCAGCAAGACAATACAGACCTCTACAGAAGTCAACATTGTACGAAATATACAAGCAAGCATAAACACTTCTTGCTTAGCTGGATAACATAATAAAACAAATTACATAGATAATCTCAAGATGTTTCTGAATTGCTGCAATGGAACATTTCAAAGAGTCATCCAAATCTGAATAGAATTATCAAGATATATTTGCATGCCCTTTTAAGCAGCCTCAAAATAACTGAAACCTTTGCCCTTCATTTCTCCTACAGCCTTGTCTGAGACCATCATTCATTTTATTTTAGATTGTTTCAACAGCAGCTTATTTCACTCAGAAGATCTAAACAACAATTTTGCTGATTGGAAAGGATGTGAAGTTGTATATTTAGCAGTTCATGGAAAAGACATATGCATAATAAACATAATATGTCTCACTGTAATATTATAGGACGTGCAAAGGAATTTAAAACCACACTTATGTACATTCCTTTGTTCAAATCGAAAATATATAGCTCACCACTAACACAAAACACACATGGTTGTTGGAATATGGGAAGAGGCAGTAAAACAAACTGCCCAGTAGCTAACACAGGTTCTAATCATATCCACCTTCATTTAAACATAAGTGATGTTTTACTCAATTGAGCAACATTATTTTTTTTTCTTCGTCTTTTTGGTTAAACTGTTTGGGTTTTCTTTCAGAAAAAAACAAATGCACAGCTAATCAAATCATTGGTCAAAGTCTGCAACCCTATCTAAGCTAATTAGAAACAAATGTAGCGTAGACATCTTTTTGTTCTGTTAAGAACGTAATTTGGATGAAATACAAACAACATTTTAAAAGCTAATGGGAACATGAGTTAGATCCATAAACATTTGTTTGAAATCCAGTTCTCTATTTTATTTTTTTAATTACCCACTTGAAACATATTATCCTCCAGTACAGTGGTGAAATAAAACATTTATCAAGTTATTTAATGGTATTCGGTACTTAAGGAACACATCTTTTCCTCCTAACCCAGACACGTCTTACGGACAAGGGAAGGTGAGGCAGTTCCCTTTTTACAATAGTTTGGGCTGGGGAGAGTATGTTCTTATATTAAAATATTTCTCCTCTAGTCTCCTCATTGTCCTTACAATAGGGTAGCTGGTTTTTAATGCTGCAACCTTGATTCCAGTGAAGTCAATAGCAAGACTCCCATTGACGCCAATGGATTAGGATTGTACCGTAGCTCCTTCCTGCAGGGGATAAAATTTTGACTGTACAATAATCTCTCTCTTAAACTAGAGGTTCCCTACCAGTGTTCCTCAGCAGGTTGTTAGGTGAGTCCTGAAAATGTAGGTAATTATGGTTGCTCAGTAAACCTTGTCCTTTCACATCCATGCAACAGCAGTTATAATGGATATTCAATTAAATATTTAATATTATAGGTACAGGGCAGGGGTGGGGAAACTTTTCCTTCCAGCAGGCCACTTTGAAAGTTAGTACAAGCTAGGGGTGGGAATTCCGGATCTACCGGTATCCGATAATGCCGGTATCGGGCGTACCGGCATTACCGGATTCGACCCGGTAATCCGGCCCCGGTACCGGATTTCGGTGTACCGGGTTTTTTTGCATTGCAGCCATTTAAAAATGGCTGCAATGTCAAAAAA
>QEPC01002403.1:5107165-5124792 GCA_003113815.1 Sphenodon punctatus | reverse complement strand
TTCCACCGGGGGCTCCAGCTCCCAGGTCCGTTTCTGGGTCTGTTGGTCGAAAAGGGGGGGGGGGAATTAGGTGCCTCTGTCCTTCCGACCCGCCTCCCTGCCCCCCTCCGTGCCCCTCTGCCACTGTGCGGGGTCGTGTTCTTCCCCCCCCCCCCGCTCTCATTACCCATTTCCGGGGTGCCTCCATTCCCTGGCTGGTTTTCCCTTCTGGGGCGGCCTGCCCCGGCTGCCGCTGCTCCTCCGCCACCTCCTCCTCCCTCACCCTCTGCTCTCCTTGCCCTTCCGTCTTGCTCCATCCTGACACATTTCCCTGCTGCTGTGTGCCCTTTAAATCTCCCTCCCCAGTCTGTGTGTTGCTCGTTGCCTGGCAGCGATGCTGCTTGCTTTCGCCATGGCTGGGGATCATTTTGTTCGATCCCGCCTGGTTGTTGCCGTTCAATCGTTACGTTTGGCGGTTTCCCGGTGGGAATCGCTTTGACCAAGAATCTGGGGATGGTCCCTTCCCAACCTCCAGAACCATGGTTGGCTTTGGTCACTGCAGGTGATTCACTGTGGTGAACATCTGGATGCCACCGATCAGACGTTCAGGGCTCTTTGGCTGCGCCGTGGGATTGTCTGTGGTTGACTGTGATCTCGTAATGTCTGAAATTACCCTTTGTTACCCAGGACCCTCTGTTACCCTCTGTTTTTGTATAGTCTCTGCCAGATCTGCAGTTTTCACTGCTTGATCCTCTATTGAGGAGATTTTATTCTCCACTATGTCCACCCTTTTTGTGAGGGCTTCAGTTTTCTTTCTCCCCGTTTCTATATCTCTCTGCATTTTATTTATTTCTAGAAAAAGTTTTTCCCTATCTTGTTCAGCTTTTTTTGAAACTCTCTAAACATTTCTTTTACCCCTTCTCCTGCAAGCTGCATCCCTGGGGGCTCTGTTTGGGTCCCGCTGGACGCCATCTTGTCTCAGTGATCGGAGCCTGTTTCCGAGTTCAGCCTCGGGGTCTACAGTCAATAAAACTTTGTTGTAACGTTTTTTTCCTTGTATTTTCTGCTCCCCACGTCTTCTGTTAGGCATTAGCTTATGAGTTTTTTTGTTTTTTACTGTTGCATTTCTGTTTTGGGGAGGGTTCTCTCTGCGGCTTTGTCGGACCTCGAGCTCCCCGCAGCTAGTCCTGGTGGCGCATGCGCAGTTCCCGTCAGAAATAATTTAAGAATATGCTTACATTTTCTTGAATGATAGCCAAGCTGTACAGTCCTAAGAGCATTTAACATCAGTAAGTGATTTTAACATAATCTCTATCTTTATTTTTATATAGCGCTCCGCCCCTGCCACGATACTCAAAGTGTTTTATATATAATTAACACAACTTTTTAATCCTCACAACAACCCTGTGAGATGGGTTATGCTGAGAGAATGTGACTGGCCCAAGGTCAACCAGTGTGTTTCCAGCTAAGGTGAGACTTAGAATGAAGGCTCTCCTAGTCCAAGCATTGCGCACTTAACCATTACACCACACTGGCTCTCAACATAATGCTGAGTTTAACTATCTGACTGACAGAAGTCAGGAAACAAGATACTTGCTCCTGTCCTAGACCACTGCTCTTTTGCAAACACACCTTGGCAGTAAAAGCATGAGTTTTATTCAATCAAAAGAGGAAACCATCTGATTTAAAATGCATGTTTATAATTCAGGACAAGACGTTTCCATTTGTGAAGTTGAACGATGTCATAAATCAGGTAGACGTTTTACTTACCAAACCCTCTTCCCCGTTAAATCTTAATCCCAAACCCTTATCCCAATAATTGAAACAGAAGTGTTCTGAAACAAAATCAGACACTTTAAGTTGTATTCTTCCATCTTATGCCACTAAAATTATTCCTTTTTTGTTTTCATTTCTGAAATATAGTACTTCTAATGCCATTACATTTTATAGTAAATATATATAAGCTTTCCAACATCATTCACTTTTAAAAGAGTTATCAACACAGCAACTAATTAGATTTAAAAATACCTAAAATTCTATGAAAATATTTGAATGCACTTTTCAAGAAGGAATACTGCATACAGTTTTACCATGAACTGCAAAGCATACAGAATTATACTAACAAACTGTTATTAGCCAGAACTACATAAAACGTTATGCATTGTCCTACGTTTTCAGTTTACCTGCATTATCTTTGGCAACAAGACCTTTGGAAAAGTCACGGGGTGTAGGTGATGTTCTGCTGTCCCTCTTTGCTGCATCAAGATTGTTGCAGTATTCCCATCTCTTCTGTTGAAGTTCCTGCAGCCAGTATGTCATGTCCTGATGTGTAGCAGCCTACAAAGCAAAAAGTTAGAGTGTATAAAAGGAAACTGTCTATGCTTTACAAATGTGCCAGACTTTGACTTCTTCTGAACATAACAAGTCCTGCCGGGTCAGACCTAAATGGTCCATCTAGCCTAGCATCCTGCCTCCAACAGTGGCCAAATTTGGTTGCTTTAGAGAAATGCATCATAATGGAGTGATCCATTTCCTGCTATTCACTCCCAGCCCCCAACAGTCAGAGATCTCATCCTCTGACCAACTTAAATAATAGGCATCGATAGACCTATCCTCTAAGAATTTATCCAAGCCATTTTTTAAGCCAGTTATGTTATTGGCCTTCACAACATCCTCTTGCAACAACTTCCATGGGTTAATTGTATGTTGAGTGGAAACAAACCACCACCACTTTCTCTTAAAACTTCTGCCAGTTAATTCATAATGTCCTCTAGTTTGAGTATTATAAGGACTAAATAAAAGCTCCCCATTTACTTGTTCAGCACCACTCATGATGTTGTAAACTTCTGTCACATTCCAACCCCTTAGTTGTCTCTTCTCTAAATGGAAGAGCCCTAGCGTATTTATTTATTCAAATTTTTTCTACCCCGCACCCTCATGCTCACAGAGCAGCTTCGGGCGACTCTTGTTGTACAGAAGCCATTCCCTGCCTTTGAGTATCTTTGTTGTCCTTCTCTGCACTAACAGTGAAAAGGTATTACTGACATTAGGTTAACTGAGATTACCCCCAAAATTATTCTATTTACAAGGAAACTCAACTACTTCAAGAAACAAGATTCATATGCAGGATTAATAAGCAGAATGGCAATAGCAAGCACAAAGGTACAGGTGTGCAGCTGGGCGATACTGCACCTCCCCGCCCTCAGGGACAAGTGCATGGGCACAGGACTCCCTACCCCGTTTGTGGTACAAACACCTCACCATTGCTTTCCAGACCCCATCCCTCTATTATGTATTTGTTTAAGTCAAACATTGGATTAATTTATTCAAGCATCTGTTTTATCTTTATTATTATTAATAATAATAATAATAATAATAATATAAAAGTTTATCCTGCCCCTCCTGCTAGAGGTAGTATATACTATAGTATATAATATATACTATTATATATTGTATAGTACACTTCTTATTTGCCATCTACCGAATGGTCATCAGAGCACTTCACAAAAGCTATGCATTAAAATAGAATACAACAATGTAAAATCCATGTATAAGCAATTATTTCCATACAGAATGCTTGTCAGAATAAATTTACAGAAGTAATGAAAACAGAAAAACAAGACAGGAAACAAGACAGAATTTTTTTATTATGTGGGAACTGAGTTGAAATCTCATGCCTTCATTGAAGAAATATAATAAACACTGCAAAAGGCAGATGACACAACATTTCTGGATTACAGGAAAATACTTATTTGCAAAAACTTTCTTCCTTATTTCATGAAAGCTTTAGAGAAAAAACAAGGGTACTCATATCTTCACTGCTGGAACAGTATAATGGAACAATGGATTAACTGGTGGGACAATGGAATACGATTGCAATACTTGCCTGAACCTGGAAAGATGAAATCCCTGAATAGTCCAGGTCCTGGCTCTGCTGGGCGCTTCTTGCTGGGGGAATCGGTCCATGCCCACTGTGGTAGCAGACCCGTAGCAAGTTAACACAGGAAAGCCATTACTTCAGACTACTCCACTCCCACCTTCCTGCCCTGGTGTTTCCTGCTCACCTTTGGGCAGGAAGGGCAAGCAGAGGCCAAATGAGCATCTGACCTAGGTTGCAGCTGGGTGGTTGCTGCAGTGGGATCTCCGGGGCAAAAGCATACTTTGCACCAAGGTTCTCTGTGGATTCAGTTCTCTTCCCACGATCACTGCCTGTCACGGTTCCTTTCCTTCCCCCGCCAGCCTGCCATTCTACCATGGTGCCACTTCCCCACACCCCCGCACCCCATCCTGCCATAGTGCCTTTCCCTCCCCCACCAACCCACCATTGTGCCTTCCCACCCACTTCCCACACATACCATTTGCCTCCGGTGCTGCTGTGCCCTGGGGAGTATAGGCAAGGCCCCTGGTCTTCTGGTTGCTGGAGCGCTGGTGTAGCTGCTGCCGCCACCACCCAGGTCTGTTTGCACCACCTAGTCTCTCCTATGTCTTTTCCCAGTCTGTGTCTGACGCTGCCTTCTCTTGTCTGTCTTCCCCTCTAGCCCTGCCTTCCAGCTTCCTGATTGGGTACCAGCCAGTACATAAGGCATGCTGGTACCAACAGAAAGCTGGGTGGAGCAACTCCTCTCCTCACTATTCCTGTGACTCTGGCTCCTCCACGCCCCAACTCCTTGCTCTCCTCTCCACCCCTCAGCTCTCGGTGTCTCAACTACCCCTTTTGACTCCTGGTTCCTTGCTCCCTTGCGCCTAGCCTACTTGCTCTAGCCCCCTGCCCCTTTGTGCCTAGCCTCCTGTTCATCTCCTGCCTCATTATGAGTTTGGCTTGAATTTATAGATAAGATTTTAAATTATGTTTTCATTGTATTTTACATGGATTTATTTTATTGTGTGTCCCGAGCACCCCTGTGCAAAGTATGCTTTTGAACTATAAATAAAGTCTGCCTAGTTTCACTTATTTTAAATTCATTTTCTGTATACAAATCGTTTCCAGAAAAGCAAGAACTTGTGTTACTACAAAGAACTGCCAAAAACGTTTTCAACACAACTTAAATCATTTTTTCAACTTGATAATTAGTAGGAGAGTGACCAGCTACCCACTGATTTATTATAAATTGGGAAACAGTTTTGATAGTGGTAAGCGAAATGTATACATATAGGTGAGAAAAACTAGTAAGTTTGTTTTCTTGGTCTAGGTATCTGCTTTGTTTAGTTAAACACAGAAGTTAAGGTTTAAAGGAATCAAGTCTCCTTATGACCTTTGCAGTTAAACCAATAATGCTGGCACACATTTAATACTAATTCATTTTAAAAATGACATAGAAAATACATTCAGCACAGCTCATGACCATGCTAGAGAGCACTGCAAAGGAGAGCGCTTGTTAGCATCCTACAAGTTTTGAAAATTCACAGAACTCATGAATTGCAATTCAGTGAGCTGAAAATGCATTTTGCATCATGCTAATGAGAAAAGTCACAATGGTGTTAATGTGTGTTGAACGGACTAGAAAATATCTCCAATCTGCTGGGCCAGGTCACAGCAGAAGCATAAAAACCTGTGCGTAGGAGACTGAAGTAATATTTTGAACAGCAAGTTATTTCACATAATTAAACTATTAAGTCGGAATGGGCACTTACAGTTACAAACAATGAACTTTCTCCTAAATTGCTTAGGAAACATTCATATGAAACAGTGCAATTATTCATTTACCACAAGCCCCAGGGTAAGCATTTAATGTGAACATGTTTAACCCAGGGTACCTCAGGCATTTCTGTAAAGTGTTTCTCCAGAAAAGCTCATATGCCGTCTTAACACCCAAGGGTAGTTGCTTCATGTGAACAGTTTTAGTTTCAGAAACAGATTGTCTCTTCCGCAGCATACAAAATGCTAACAGAAAATACAGTCTTGGGGGCTGCTGCTGCCTGGTACATCTCCCATGCCCATTTAAAGCCAGCACAGCATTCATGTTAATAAACAGAACCAGCGTTAGCATTTTGTGCAGTCAGGCATCAACTTCCCTCAAAATGCAACCCCTTTTGTCCAAATGATCACAACACTATAGAGTCAGGGCTGGGATGGGGGCATGGGGGTGTGCGTGCTAAAAGTCTCTTTTGTAATACACCCCAAAATAATCTTACATGAGAAGTGTGTGTGGGGAGGAAGAGAAGAAAAGAAACCTCACCTGCTGCTCCCAATTCATGGCATGGTTTATATTTTTCCAACCTAGCTTTGTAAGGAAAAGAGTTACTGCTTACTTGTAATTTGGGGTTGGCTTTCTTTTGGGGTTGTGTGTATATTTTTATTTATTGCTATTTTATGTGTGTTTTATATAGCATAACCCACCCTGACATTTAAGCACTCAGTGTTTAGTATGTTGCTGCCTGGCCAACATCCTTGGGAAACAGAAGCCTGGATAATTGCCCCTCACTTAACTCCACCCCAATGTAAAATCCACAGTTCTTCAGACAGAAATTACATTTGCAGATTTCTTTTACAAGTCATTACATTGCTCCATTTGCTAAGGAATTTGATAGCACTGCTACTAAAATTGTAATTGATTAGAGAGTGTTAGAGTCTGTGAAGAGTTTATTGGGCATTTCTTCACTCGACAACACCCCATTCAGACAGCACATGTTAAAAGGAAGTGGCCCTAATAGTTTGAAGCAGAGAACTTCAAAGTTTTTGTAGTGTGGACTAACTTAAAAAATAGATTGTTTCACGTGCCACCTTCCCCAAATGATGTAGTCACCTTGTTGCTGGATGTTTCCTATTTTAAGGCGATATTTATTATTTCAGGCCTCTACAGAACATTATGGACATTCCATATTTCAGAAAGCCACAGCTCCATCTGGTCTCACTTTGGAATTTTGATCTGCCAGCTGGTTGCCACAGGCTAGTGACTGTTAACAATGCCTCAACATTTTTCTATGTAAACTTTCTTTCTCCCCAGCCTCATTTGGAAATGAGGAATAAACTCAGCACCTTGTAACGAAGTGGTGTTCTGAGGAACGCCGATAGTCCAACCATCACACTATGGGTGTTTTCAGGCAGACACGGGGCTGGCCACCCTGGAGCTGCTCTGGGGGTGCATTCCCACATCTGCCCACAACCAGCCCCATCAGGGTCGGGTTTAAATCAACCTAGTGAGTTCCCTAGCCTGCACATGGCGCCCCCCACCCCCTCCCTTAAAGGTGCAGGCTAGAGCGACCACAACACTGTGGTGTTGCCTGGGGCAATAGCTGGCTGGAATCAGAGCAGCAGTGTGGGTTCATGCATTACATAGACTGCTGCTCTGCTTCGGGCCAGTGCCCCATGTTTGGCCAATCTGCTCCATCAGCGGCACTCCAGGATGTTCCAAAACACCAACGGCAGGGCTGCCCTCTGCTTCAACATCTGGCAGGCTGCCTTTTGATGGACAGGCCATCCAGGGGCTGCTGCCCATCTAAAAACATCCTTTCAGAACCATTTATTATTAGACGTGGCTTTCATAAACACTTCCAATGATAGTTTTTCCCTGACCCTTCAATTTTTCTCAAATGCACAAGGCCCTAAGTCCTAATGATTGTCAGCCAACCCTACTGAGTTAAGTCACTGAGTGGCTTTGAACGTTTGCAGAAAGAAATAATACTTCCTTAAATGATGTTGTAACTTCGTATTAGGGTGCATATGTTTTATTTTTTTCTTATTGCCCATGTAAGCTTATAGGTTCTGAATGGGAAAACTCGACTACCAGATGTGGAAATCATGAAGCAGCATCAAATCAAGGAAAATAAAGCATGCGAGACAAAGGAGGTTGAAGATTACATTTGACTGGACTTTCTTCCTCAGTAAGGACCTCGTGCTCCTGTGTGTAATTTTTTCTCACAGAATAAGTCAAGCAGGCTTTTTGTCCTGCAGAGTAAATTCAACAAGAGCTGTATCCAGTGTTCACTAAAGACTTCTATCAAAGTTATCTGGATTTGGTGGCAGAATGTTTAAGGAATGCACTCAGGATAGGGGAAGTATTGAAGGGGAGGGTCTAGATAGTAGGTATGTGCCATGAGCCATCCCCTATTCTTGAGCGCATGCCCTTGTGCACTCCCTTCTCCTGAGCTCATTCTTTCAGTGCTTGATGGCAGGGATTAAATCCATGGGCCCGATGGAGGAGATGGAAAGATAAAGAATTCAAAAGATAAAACTGCAGACTGGAGTTGGCCAACAGGCCCGAGCTTCCCCTCTACTGGTGAGAATGTTATGTCTGTGCAGTACCAGTATTGGGGACAGCAATCGGAGAAACTACCTGGGGATTTCCAACAAGATGAGTAGTAAAAAAAAATATTTAATCTTAAAAAATAATTCATGCAGGTAGGAGGAGAGAGGCTCACACTTTAGCCTCTGCTCAGAGTCCCCACTACTTTAATAGCAGTTCTGGTTTCATGCCAATAATACGACCCACATGTTAACACAAAATGAAGTTGTTTGGGCTTTCCGGTTATTTGTATGTGAAATTATATTTCTTTTTTCCTTCCTGAAGCCAGAATAGCTTAAAAAGTAACAAAAAACCACAGCTATCATTGCATTAGCTTTCTAACCAGTTTGTACAAAGAAAATACATAGAAAATAATCATATGTGTAATGTATGTAACTCAGAATTGTTTTTCTAGCAGACACACAGTGGAAGATTACAGGACAGTGCCACTAAAGTATAGTTCCTTTAAACTATACTTTGGCCCCAATTCTGAAAATATTTACAATGAAGTTATTAGGACTATGTGTTGTAGTCGTAGCATGTATACATATGAAGTATTTCCAAGATTAGGCCTTCATCTAAAACCTCTAACAGTACATAAACAGCATGGTTTACTAAGGTTAAACAGTTTTATTCCTCACGTGATGTCTGATTTAAAAAGAGCCCAATGGTAGAAACAAATGATCAATAATATTTTAATAGTAATTTGTCCCAATATGTTTTTACTTTTGTATTTCATAGGTGGCTTATGCATAGGATAAATTTTCTTTAAAACATGTTGCTGCTGCAGAACAAGTTGAGTCTTGTGCAAACTGATGTTAAATAAGCAGAAATAATCCTCAAAAGGAAAGTAACTTGTTCTGATAAGAGAACAAAGATACTAAGAGCTTCCTTTTTGTATAGATCTATTCAGTTCATTGACTTCCCTCCATCACAAAATGGAGCAAATGAGACATACGAGTGTCATACGATTTGTGCTCCAGTACAATCCTGCAAGGGCCTATGCATCTGCCAATGTGAGTAAAAGGTGTTCAGTTCCTCACATGATCAGACCCATAAAAACCTCTCTTGTTCAATAGTTTATTTTGGATAGTGGGAAAGGGTGTTTCATTATTGTTAGTAACTTTTCTGCTTGTTCTGTGGAAGAGAGACACATTATATGCTTTTATTATACTTTGGTTGTGTACTCATCTGTTACAAGTCATTTTCCAAATGAAAAAAACAAATGTGAAGAACAAAAGGTAACCTTATAAACTAGCTCAAAACGTTCTACATAATTTTGAAACAGGAAATTTTTGTCCAACAATGTCACACACAGTAAAACTGTTTCACAAAGATACATGTAGAGAGTGTGTCCCGAGTAGGTTGATTGTTTCTCAAACCTATACAAAGAAGCTATGCCAGGGATAATTGCTAGAGCTTTCACACAGGGTTCTGCTTTTCCTAAGGTAATTTACCCTAGTCCAGTTTATGTCCCTCCTGCATTCCAGGGATACTGGTGCTATTCTGGAATTTAGACGCCATGGGTGTGCTGCTCTGGGGTGGGGTAATTGGTCTGCCTGATGGGAACAAACCACCAAATGTGGGTGTATCACAACGTACCTGTTTAGGTCTGCACACCCAGCAACAAGCTGACAAGCATTTGCTCTTACTCAACGTGGAAACTTAAGCTTTAAGTTTTACACAAGTGCAAATGAAACCTACATATTAAGTTGCAATCCTGAACCCACTCAAGTCAGTAGCAAAACTGCAGATTTCCTGCATTAAGCAGGGAGTTGGACTAGATGACCTCTGAGTCCCAATCCAATTCTATGATCTATGAACTCCCGCTGATTGGAGAGGATTGCACCCAAAGAGATTTAACATGAAAGAGTGAAGGTGTCTAGAACAAGGCAACAGAATACATTTGCTTTAAGCTTAGATTAATGCTATAAGATGCCTTTGTACTCCAACAGAATACCAAACAAAACCAGAGAGTAACACTATATTCTGTAATACTAATAGGACAGCACTCAAATTTGGCAGTTTAACAATAACAAAGCTCAAAAGAAAGCCGACCGATAAAAACCAATTGTAGCTAGAGACAAAAGCAGAGGGGAAGAAAAGTTTGCTGAATAGGATGGGGAAATCCCATTGTTAAAAAAAAATTAGAGAAGCCAAGTTTTACAAGAAGCTGTGTTCACAATGATGGGCACTAGCTACGATTTCAGGACAACCCTTAATAGGGTAGCCAGCCACCTCTGCAAATTTTTACAAAACACAAAAAATACACGTTGCAGGGCCTGCCTTGGCACCTTAGGTGCCAAGGCAGGCCCTACGACATGAATTGTTCATAAGTGCCATAAACATTTGCAGAGATGGCTACCCTAATCCTTAATACCCACACATATCCCAAACCTCTAGATCCCCCTGTCACGGAGCGTTTTCATCTACTTGTCACGAGTATGCTGCCTGATTTTCGAATCAGCAGCAGCCCAGAAAGGGGTGTGGTCACCATAAAATGTGCTCCCTGACCACGCTCATATGAAAAAAGCAAGGAGGAAAAGATCAGGGCAAAGGGAGTGGAGAGAGGTGTCTCTCTCTGCCAGTCCATGATGGGTTACGGGTATGGGGAGTGAGTGCCTGCCTGAGGTGGAAGTTTGGGGAGAAATCCCTGCTAGAGCTCGCCACTGGAAAGGAGGTTATTTACTAAATGGGGATTTTAGACGCTCTCGTCGCAGGCCCCACCAGGGGGAGGAGAAAGAGGCCCCCTGAGACCGAGTCTTCCGAGCAACCGGGGGGGAGGGGGGTCGCCAACAAGGGCCTAAGAGCCGGTACCTTGAGCACGGTGACGGCGCCGCTGCGGCTATGCACCTCGAAAGCGACAGCCTCATCTCCAGCTACAGAGCCCGCCTCAGGCTGGTGGTAGCTGAAGCAGGAGGCGGCGATGTCCAAGTGCCCAATCGGTAGCGCCTCCTGGGGCCCCTTGAAGTAGTAGAGGTAGCAGCGGCGGGGGTCGAAGACAAACCAGCGGCTGCGGAAGCCCCGCAACGGGCCCTTCCCCGACAGCTTCTGCAGGTAACCGCACAGTTTAGGGGCCGCCGGACCGGCCTGTTCCGCCCGACCCGGCAGCGCCGCGCTACAGCTGGGGCTCTCCTCTCCCTCGGACCCAGCCGCAGGCATCTCCGGACGCTGCCACCAACACCGCCGAGGCCGCCCGAGCTTCCTCAGAGCGGCCTGGCCCGCGCCTTACGGGACTTGTAGTCCTTAGGCCTCCGCCCCTCTCCCTGCGAGGGGAGGGGGAACCACAGGCCCTGCCCAGCCAGGCACCTCCCCACAGCAGCAGCCACTACTTCCCCCGCGGTCAGGAGCCTTTTTCCTCCCCTCCTGTTCCTCCGGCTCACAGCCTGATGGGCGATGGCAGCAGCTCCCCCAATCCCTGGAGGCAAGAACATCCCCCTTCTCCCCTGCCTCTCCGCTTACTCAGAGGCAGCGCTTCCTCACAGCTCGCTCACCCACCCATCCTCACAGGCGGCGGCAGCAGCAGCTTTTCCCCATAACCTCGTAGCTCCCTCACTAGACGCAGCTGAGCAGCATTAGCTTTTCCCCGTACCTCACAGCTCAGCTATGTTCAGGCCTTTGCCCTGCCCCTCATAGCACAGGCGGCAGCAACAGCACCCTTTGCCTCCCCCGTCAAAGCTCCCGCAGTAGCAACAGTCCCCATCCCCTCACAGCTCACTCATCGGGCATCTCCCTTTGCCCCTGCCTCAAACTTCCTTCACAAGAGGTAGCAGCAGAAGCTTCTCCTCACAGCTCAGTCAGAGCCAAAAGCAGCAACTTCCTCCCACAGAAAACACACACACACACACACTCCAGCTCACTCACTAGAGGCAGCAACTTATTCCCTCCCAAGCCTTTCTTATGTCATCTCACTTACCGAAGGTAGCAGCACAACTCTCTGTCCCTACCCCGCATAGCTCCTTCCTTAGATACAGTATCAACTTCTTAGAGATTGGGGGAGGGGGACAGAGCAGAAGAGGGCAGGGAATTTGCAGGGTTCATATATGTGCTCTTAGGTTTGGTCAAATTTAGAGGGGAGGACAGATCTGCAGCATTTGTGGGAGCCGGTACCCTACTACACACAGTCACTGGCTCACATCAAGATACATTGGCATCTTGGCCACTAGTGGCAAAGCTAGCACCTCCACTCTCTCTTGGCTAAAACTTTTGAGCTTTCTACCTTATGTGCAAACTTGGTTGTATAGTTGTGCAAATCTTGTGTTTTACACAAGGGCCTAAGATTGTTTAGTTTAGTGCCTAAAATGTCAGGCTTGGCATTAGATCTGGGTTCAAATCCTGTCTCAGCCATGAACGTAATGGATTGCATTGGGCTACTTAACAGACCTCTTTCTCATGAGATAAAACACACACTATTTGCCTCCGGGAAAAACTCTGGGAAGCAAATGCTGTGCAACTTTTGTCATGTGGGAAAACAAAGGAGTGTGGCTTTGGGTCAGATAATTTGGAGGATTCAGAGCTGGAAAATCAAGCTCTGCATGCTTGGGGCCAAAGCCCTGCTGCTTTGTTTTCCCATGTGACAAAAACCTCACAGCATTTACCTCCTGGAGTTTTTCCCAGAGGCAAATGGTGTGCGTTTTGCCTCATGAGAGAGTGCCCACAGTCTGTTGTCATGGTGGAAATCCTCCACCCATTGAAGTCGGTGGCAAAACTCCTGTTGCTCCTTTAATTTCCCCACCTGTAAAATAGGAATACTAAGGGTGTTAGCAAACAGCATGATAAGTTAACCACCCACAAGTAGGTGTTGACCTGGTCGTTTGTTAGGTGGTCAGTGCGGGGGGTAGATGATGGTGATGTGGCTGCCATCTGTGGCCCTGATTCAGTTGGGAAGCTGTCCCTTTAGAACCTCACCATCACCTGTTTGCTGACCATCAGCTGCACGACCCAGTCCAGCAAGAAGCCAACGGTGGCGTTGGAGACATCTACGATGATGCAGCCAACCATGCTATCCCTGTGCCACGCTGCTGGCCCATGGAACAGCAGCTGTCTGAAAGCAGCACTTTCCACACCATGATCACCATGCACTTCTCCACAAGTATGGGGTTCCACACGTTGGTGGCATTCTCTCCAGGTGTCGACAGAAGATCTTTGCCAATATGAGAATACATTGGGGTGTCCTGAAATTCTCAGTCCACCTATCATCTCCCCAGCAAGACATGACAGACTCCCACCAGTTGGAGCTTTTAGGGCTGCATCCACAGAAGGTGACCCATTGGCACTGCTTTCTGCAAAGCGTCCATAGCACCAGTGGTGGCAATATTCATGCAGCCTGATGCACGTTGCAAAGTTGTGCACAGTCTCTGTGTTTCCACAAGTACCGCCCTTGTTCCACATAGTCTCTGTGGTCAGTGCAGTATCCTCTGGAGCTGACCAAACTGTTCCTGCTGAGCTGTTGTCCCATAAACATGACCAGGTCACGGCAGATACATCCCAAGTGTACAATTAATTTGCTGTAGGCCAACAACAGTTGAAATAGTGCTGTGGCCACATGCTCCAGAATGTGCAACAAGCTCTGCACTGTCTCTTCAATGGCCCGAAGAAGCTAGTGGTTAGATGCCATGGCTGGAAAGGTGTGCTAACTGATGTGTCATGGTACATGGCCAAGCAACATGTTATCATGCACACTGGATCTGGTAACATGCAAAAAGCCATTGGCTAGCACACCGTCTTGCACTGTGACATCATCCATATGTTGAATTGTAAAAATAACTGCAACTTCAGGCATCTGTGCCTGGACCTACTGGTAACCAGTTTCTTTATGCTGTTGGGTAAAGATCAGGTAAATACATACAAATGTGTGTTTCGTGCAGGTGCTGTAGATGCCAAAGATCCCTCACTTGAGAAGGTGGCAGCCGATGGAAACTCTAGCACTAGAGGGCATGTAGATGAGGGAGAACTCAGAGAAAACTAGCTGACCCATTTTTCATCACACCCAATGCTCCCATGGCACTGCAGATGCCAAAATTGGGCTGTAATGTCTGCATGATGGAATGCCATTACCACTCTGGCCTCTTGCAGCTGAAAAGGCTCCTAGCTGGAGGACTGGACGCTGTGGCTGACACAAATGATTGGAAAGTAATGGAGGCTGCCACTGTCATGGACCTTTGGGATTTCCAAGGTGCAACAATCCTTAAAGGAAGTCGGACTTTCTGTCCTGTCCTGTCTCGTCCCTACCCTGATAACAGCAAAGAGATACGTGAGGCGACACGGGGAATGCTTTGACTTGGTTGCTGTACTGAAACTTGCAACACAGTGAATGCAAGGAACCAACACTCCAGTGACTTGGGAGGGGGCGATGAAAAAGGATTGCAGTGGTGAAATTTGGACCCACAGCAAAGTATAGCTTGTGCTTGGAGAAAACATAATTGTCTTTGTGTATGGTGTCCTCTTGCGCCATACTATAAAAGGGTTTAAACGGCAATCAGTTTCAGCATGGAGCTTGTGAAGGTGAGGGATTGAAAACAGGAAATCCCAGCACTGGCAGCTCAAACACTAGCACCTTCAACCAACAGTGATCCCAGAGGCCTGGATTGGAATGGTACACATGGGCCTGGGCAATGGGCACAGTCCCAAATGAGGGCCATTGACTTAGATCATGTGTGCTCTTTTTATATATTTTTCTTTCTTGGCTAGGCCCCTGAATAAAAGGCACATCACTCTTGAACAATCAGCAATGCTGCAAGGTTATGATGGGAGTGGTTGCAGATAGCAGGTTTTGGTTTGGTACCAGGAGTCATGGCCAGAAATTCCAGGAACAACTGGACTCTTCCCCCACTCCCCGGGCCTCGCAAATTCTAAGGCCAGCCCTGATTTGTACTATATGCCTTTCTTTTTCCTCTCTGGGACAAAGATAAATGCTTTCTTGGACTGTAATCATTGCTACATCTTAGATAATAGATAAGACAAGTCTGGTCTCAGTTCCAGAAAGGATGGTATCAATAAGTCACTACTTGACCTTTTCTGGGATAGCCCAATGGATGACTTCAATAGAAGAGTTCACAATTGAGTGCTTGAAGAATCACGACCTATAGGATAATAATCTTTCTGTCCAAGTGAATCTATTATAACCGGCCAAAAAGGAGAGGCAGACATGTACAAATAGTGTGATAGCAACTCCTTTAGCCTGTTATGTGATCAACAAGGAGCTGTATATCAAATATTTGTTTAAAAATATAGGCATAATTTAAACTCACAGAGCAAATTTTTGCCCTGTTGTAAATTACTTAAGTGGTAGTAAGTATGACTATGGGTGTGTATTTGCCAGTGAGATATTCAGAGACCACTTGTTTTTTCTTCATCTCTAAATCTCATGACCGATCTCAGTAAAAAGTTAAAGTACTGTACTTCATTGATGTAATTGGTTTAGTTATTTATTTAGTTAACACGTTTTATTACCCTGCCCCTCCTGCTCCAGGCAGCTCGGGGCGGCTTACACACAAAAACAATAAACAGCAAACAGCAAAAACAACACAATAAAAGAGAAAGCAAATAAATAAATAAAAATTAGATCTCCCTCCCTAACCCACAACCCCCCACCCTAAACCCCATCTCCCCCACCAAACACCTGGAGGAACAGCCAGGTCTTAGTCATACGTGAAAAGGGAGGTCCAGGGTCATCCGGGCCTCTGCCGGGAGGGAATTCCACAGCTGAGGTTTGACCACCGAGAACGTTTTCTCCATAGTGTTCCCTCAGACCACACAGGGGACCTCCAGGAGGGCACTCCTGGCCAACAGCAGGGGTTGCCACAGAGCACAGAGAGCGAGGTGGTCCTGTAGGTAAGTTGAGCCAAAACTGTATAGGGCTTTATAGGTTACCACCAACACCTTGAATCGGGACCGGAAGACTATAGGCAGCCAGTGCAGAGCCTGGAGCAGCAGTGTTATGTGCTCACGGCAGCCCAACCCTGTAAGGAGACGGACCGCCGCATTCTGCGCTAAGCTGCAGTCGCCGGACCATCACCATGGGTAGCACCATGTAGAGTGCGTTACAGTAATCCAATCTCGAGGTAATGAAAGCATGGATGATAGTGTCAAGGTCACTATCTGAAACATACAGCCGACGCACCAGATGTAATTGGCGAAATGCACTCCTCACCACCGACCCCACCTGGAGATTCATGCGGGGCAGTGGGTTGAGGAGCATGCACAGACTGCGAACCTGGGAAACCAGCGGAGGGCGAATCCTGTCAATGATGGGGGCCGTCACATCTGCCACCTTACCCACCAACATCACCTCTGTCTTGTTCGGATTCAACTTCAGTTGGCTCGCCCTCATCCAGTCCCCCACAGCCACCAGACACCAGGTAAGCACTGAGACTGCCGGGTCTGGGTCGGATGAAAAAGAGAGGTCGAGTTGGATGACACTGCACCCCATACCATCTCACGACCTCCCCGAGCAGCTGCATATACATGTTGAACAGGAGATGGGACAAGATGGAACCTTGCAGGACACCACACGTAAGGTCTCAGGGCGACGAAGAACAATCCCCGAGTACCACACACTGAGTTCTTCCAGCCAGGAAAGAGCAGAACCACTCAAGAACAATTCCGCCCACCCTAGCTCGGTCCCACAGGCGAGTCACCAACATCTGATGGTCAACAGTATCAAAAGCATCCAACAGATCTAACAGAATTAGCAGGGTTGAACAACCCTGGTCCAATTCGCAGCTGAGGTCATCGACCAAAGCTCCACTGGATGAGATTTAGCGGAGGCTATACGGGTAGCAAAAAACTCCTTTTTTGCTGCCTTTACAGCTACGGCATAGGCACGTAAACTGGCTCTATGTCGCAGTCTGTTGGCTTCAGCATGCGAGTGATGCCACCGTTTTAATAGTCTTTGCACTGAAAGAAAAATATATCTTTGAATTTCCATTAGTATTCTCTAAATCCCACTCTAATGTGTAAGTGCAGGAGTGGAGAATGGCTTAGATCCTATATAGACCCTATCCTGCAAACACTCGGTGTGTAGTCCATGGATTCCAATCATATTGTAGAGTGACTCATCCAAGTCTGAAAGACTGAAATTTCGAGAGCTAGGCTAAAGATTGACATTGGGTGAAAACAGATAAGACAGTAGCCCAGATTTAGGATCTCGTGTCATTCTTCACCTCAAAGATTGACAAGATCCGCCGGGACATTGCTTCCCACCCGTCTCCTCTCCCTGCTCCCTCACCGCCCCTTCCCCCCAGGGCCGGCCCCAGGGTTTGTGAGGCCATGTGCAAAGTCTTGGTGCGGGGCCTAATTTGCATAATTAGGCACCACCTAATTATGCAAATGTATACATTTACATAAAACTTACTCCCTCTGGACAGGAAGGATTCCTATTCTCCACCTCTCCGAGCAACCATGGAGAAGCATGGCCTCCTAATG
>QEPC01002403.1:5096709-5107065 GCA_003113815.1 Sphenodon punctatus | reverse complement strand
TTATTGATGGGGTCACCATCCGCCCTGTTCCCCAAGCCCGTAGCTTGGGCTTCGTCTTCGATACTCACCTTTCCTTTAAACCTTACATCAACTCTGTTGCCAAGTCCTGTTGCTTCGCCCTCCGCAACATTGCTCGGATTCGCCCCTTTCTCTCTGTCTCTTCAGCCAAAACCCTTGTTTACGCCATGGTCATCTCTCGCCTTGACTACTGCAACCTCATCCTTACTGGCCTCCCCCGCTCTCACCTGTCCCCCCTTATCTCCATCCAAAACTTCGCTGCTAGGGTCATCCACTCAGCCCGTTGCTTCGACCACATGCAGCCTCTCCTCTCCTCTCTTTACTGGCTCACCCTTCCCGAACGCATACTTCACAAACTCCTGGTATTCACTTATAAATTCCTTCACAACCTGGCTCCCCCTTAACTCTCAGCCCTAGTCTCCTTACACACTCCTGCATGCACTCTCCGCTCCTTCTCTGTCCCCTCCCTCGCTCTCCCTCGTCTCCCCTGCTCCCCTAACCGCCTTCGCCCCTTCTTCCTTGCTGCCCCCATGCCTGGAACTCCCTCCCTGCCCACATCCGCCTTGCCCCTTCCCTCTGCACCTTCAAATCCCTCCTCAAAAGCCACCTCTTCCTTGCTGCCTTTCCCGACGCCTGTTAGAACTTTCCTTTTCAATTTTTACTGTCTGCCCTCCCTGCAGACTCCTGCCTAACTGCAACCAAGCCAAGCACATGCACCTGAGACCTCGCATCTGCTTGAATATTATTTATCCCTTGTCTCTCCCTATGTCCCCTCTCCTTGTCTCTCCCCTCCGTGTCTATTTGATTGTAAGCCATAGGCAGGGACCGCGTCATTCTTATTATTATTCTGTTATATAATATGTATAATGATAGATTATGGAAATGTTAAGATTTGTATTAATTAGTATGAAGGGTAGATTGTTTAGTGGTTAGTTGGATTGTTTTGGATAAATTTGTATTAGTTTTGGGGGTTGTTTTGTATTGGTCTGATTGTAGACCATTATTGCTTGTGGTCTATTGCGGACCTTATTGTATTTGTTTTTCATTTTTGCTGTAAGCCGCCTCGAGTTGCCGGAGGCAAGAGAGTGCTGGATACAAATAAAAAATGAAATGAAATGAATTTGTTCTGTAAAGCACCAGGTACACAGCTGGCGCTACACAAATGCTTATAATAATAATAATTTGACTCCCTCTGGCTTGGTGGCCACCTGCTCATCTATTAGGTGGCCTCCAGATGTTCACCCGCAGCCCAGTGTCATCCCAGCGAATGGTGAATGCTGGCTGATGGAGGTGAATGTACACCTACGTTAGGGTGTGCACAGCCTCTGCGTAAGTACAGGTACACCAGGGCCATAGAATTCCAGATAGAGCACCTACTGTGGTCCAGGTAGCGACTGTATCTCGATGGGCGAGAGGGTGGGGTGGAGCAATGCGGGGAGGAACACTTGCCGTCTGTTTTGCTGCATGGAACTTGCAAGTGCCAGCTACCCACAGGCTCTACAGAGAGACCCTGGACTCCAGTGGATTAATCTCTCATCTGTTAATACCCATTTTTTTTTTTGTGGCTCTTACAATTCTTAAGTTCTACAACTGCTTATTCCAGAGTAGTCCCATTGACTTTAATGGGAGGGACTACTCCAGAGTAAGAGGTTTCAGGATTGCAGACTATTCTTGCTGTCAAATAACCCCATACAAGATACTATTCAAACCTCTGTAATTGAAATCTCATTTAGGTTGAAATTCTCAAACCACCTCTTTGGAGTAGTCCCGTTGGGGAGGGATGGAGTCACTTCACTGGGAATATGCCGATAAATGGATTTCAGTCTTTGAGGTACATCCTGTAAGATTATGTACATTTTCAACTTCAACTACTGACTTCAGCAGAAGTTGGCAGCATAGTACTTCCCAGAATCATGCCCTCTTGTAAGCTGTCACCAGAGAGAACACACACAACTTCCTCCCTCACCAGTTCCAGAAAAGCTATCTCAGATTGTCCCAAATTTGTTTTTCTTTTTATCAACCTGATCAGCTCCACCCTGTGAATTACTGGGCATCCTCAGTTCATATCAGTATTGTTGTGAACTGAGGGTTCTTAACAACTTACTGGAACTGACCTTATAGCTTTTTGCATTTTTTTTACTAATACTTCTCTGGGGTTTTTTTGCCACACAGCTTTCTCACAACACTAATCAGAAAAACTTTGGTGTGAATTATTTCTGCAGTTAATTCACCAAAATAGAAAGTTCCTCTTTTATTAAGTTACGTTCCTTTTTCCATGTATGTTCTTTATGTACAAATGTTGTTGTGCATGTATTTTAAAAATGAAGGTAAACAGCAAAACTAGTCACATGGGGGTGACACTAGTTCTTACCATTGGAAACAGCCTTAGCAGCACAATCCTCCTATTCAATCCAGTTAAACTTATGAGGGTGCTGCCTGCTTGGAGAATCACACCCTGGGCCTCAGGCCACATCTGACAAAGTAGTTATCCTTCAATCACTTTTACTCCTAAATCACTTGTATATCAAGAGTTCTAAATCAAAGTTTTTCAGGAGTAGAAAGAGATGTATGTATTGTAGTATCAATCAGCATTGTGACCCCATCCAAAGATGGTGTGATCTCACAGCCCTACTTGAGAACCTACTGCTAATCATTTCTATAGCACTACTAGGCATATGATGTGCTTTACAGTCTCAGATTTTGGAAACAGGTCCCTGCCCAGTGGGATTACAATCTAAGGTGGACAAGGGTGAGGGGAAACACAGATACATTCCCATTTTTACAAATGGGGAACAGAGGCTGAGACTTGCCCAAGGCCACCTGGTGAGTTCATGGTTAGGGTGGGATTTGAACCCTGACTTCCCAGACCCAAGTCTAGCACCATGTCCACTACACCACACTGGCTCTCCACAGAACCTCTGGCTAAAGTGTTCATTGTATGAATGGGAATGAAAAGCAATGTATTCTGTCTGGGCCAATATTATTTTGAAACACTAAGAGCATGATCCAGCCCCCATTGAAGTCAATGGCTAAACTCCCATTGACTTGCATTGAGCTGGATCACACGCTAAGATAATATATTCCACACTTGATTTTGCAGTGGACCAGCACAAGTCAGACCCACCACTAAATTTCTGTATTATGGGGCATATGTGAGTTTAGTGAGTGGGTCAGTTCTGTCAAGTTAATTTCACTCAAAAATGGTGTGATCCTCAGTGAAGTTGATAGCTCAGCTCCCATTGATTTTAATGGCTGAAGGTTGTTACCAAAAGTCTATCATACATGATGGACAATCTGAGGTTCAAAATACTGTGCCAGTTCAAGCCTCACTAAAGTGAATGGAGCTTGTGCCAGCAAAGCACATAGACCCTTTTTACACAGGCCGCAGCATGTGTGTGTGTCAGTGTGTGCCGCATTCCGTGTGCGGTGGGTGGGGGAGGGAGGATATAAACAGGTGCACACCCATCTACGCCCACCTCCACTCAACACACAGAGCAACTGCCGTTTTTGCTGGTTGCTCCGTGCATGGGGGATGGGTGGAGGTGGGTGTGCACGGAAGCGTGCATGCATGCACACCCACCCCCCGCCACAGGATTTACACAGGCAGCACCCATAAGTGAACACCCAGATTTCTGGGTGTTCATGCGTGGGAGCCGCCCATGTAAAAAGGGCATTAGAGAATCAGGCTGAAAGTGTCTCTAGCTAACCTGGCAAGGGACTTGTAAAACTTGACAAAGTGATGTACATATGGAAAAATAATGCAAACAATATGTATACAATGCTGGTTTCTAAGGCTCTTCTTTAATGGGCACAGGTGTGTGGGAGGATTAGTGGGTTGTGCAGTCGGTGGGCAGTGCGTCGAGGTGTGTTCCCATGGACCCCCACCCACCTCAACCCATCTCCACGCATGGAGCATCCGGCATTGGCGCCCATTACTCCATGCCAGGGTGTTGGGTGGAGCACGTACACACCCCCACCCACCAGATGCAGCGTTCCCATGGACCCCCATCCCTTCACACCCACTGCAGCGTTCAAACGGACTGCGAGGGGGGGGGGGCATCCATTTGAAAAGGGCCTAAATTAGGAGTTACCACTCAGCAAAAGGACCTTGGAGTCACTGTGGACAATATGTTGAAATCCTTAGCTCAGTGTGCGACAGCGGTCAAAAAACAGAATGTTAGAAATTATTCATAAGGTATAGAGAATAAAACTGAAAATATCATAATGTCTCTATATAAATCTATGGTGCAACCTCATCTTGAGTATTGTGTGCAGTTCTGGTCACCCTAGCTCAAAAAAGATATAGTAGAAATAGAAAAGGTACAAAGAAGGGCAACAAAAATGATAAAGGGTATGGTACAGGTCCCCTGCGAAGAGAAGCTAGATAGGTTAGGGCTCTTCAGCTTAGAGAAGAGACGACAGAGGGGATATTTTACTTTTTATTTAGTCAATATTTAGTATTCCGCCCCATCCGGCCATATGCAGCTTGGGGCGGCTTACAATTTAAAATTAATAAAACCATAAAATACAAATATATAAAACAATCTGTAATACTTAAAACCACAGCCTCAAGGAAAAAAGAAAAGAAAAAAAACCCTCAACCCATCCCACCCACTACCTGTCTCCCACACCAAAAGCCTGGCGAAACAGCCAAGTCTTGCACTGACATCTAAAAGAAGGAAGATCTGGGGCCAGATGGACCTCCACCAGGAGGGAGTTCCACAGCCTTGGCATGGCCACCAAGAATGCCCTCTCCAGTGTTGCCATCTGGCTGACCCAGGGGATTGCAAAAAGGGTGCTCCCGGCCGACTGCAGGGGCCAATCCAGGACCCGGGGAGTGAGACGGTCCCCCAGATAAGTGTGACCCAGGCCGTATAGGGCTTTATAATAATAACTTTATTCGCATGGGTTTCCGCCGTGGCCAAAAGTATCACATACAAAATATAATCCCAACAATTTATCCAAATAAATAATTATAAATACTCTACTTAAGACTAGAGTAGAATATTAAGTAGATAAAATCTCTTAATAACAAGTCCAACATACTACAAACATCAAAAATAAAATAATATACAATAAAGGTATAACACCAGTTATCATTGATCCAAATATCAAAATTCATATTCAAGTATCAAATTCTTGTAATTAGCACATTGTCATAAAACAAAAGCATCTTGCATATTCTCGACATCGAGAGTCAACTAATAGCCAGCCACTCCCCAAATACGGTCCAGGGTATCCTTATTCATTTAGGTTAGCCAAATAAAGTTGTTTCCTTTTTACTTTTAATTGTTGTCGTTTCCTTCCTGCTAGAACTATAAATGTAGCAACAACAACGAGGTCAGATTTGTGTGTTAAGCTAGCCAAAAACATACCTGTTTTATCCACCTCTTGACAGGGAACCCTGTTAATTAAATCAGTAAGCCAGACCTCTCTCAGCTGCCTAAAATAAGGACAGTGTAGCAAAAAATGTTCCGCTGTTTCTAGTTTCCCCAAACTACAACTGCACAAACGCAGATCATATGAAATCCTATTATACCTGCCCTCCAGAACAGCTGTCTGTATTAATTGAAATCTCAGGAGCATATAATTCCTTCTGAGGTTTCGATGAGATAAAAGATCAAGATATTTCTTGATCAAAAGATCAAAATAAAAGAGGAACAACTCTCTTTTATTTGTCAGAGCCAAGGGGAAACCTTCCATTCCTTTACACTAGTCATGTCCTCCTGCATGGCAATGTCCTGAAGTCTCTGCCGCACCATAGATTTAATTATGGTCACAGAGTAATAACTTAATTGAATGAGTGAAAAACTCATATTCTGAAGCAAATATGCCAGATACTTGAGCCACTGGTAACCACCAGTTCCCAAATACTCCAATTCTTCCAGCAGACATCGGACAGTTAATTTGTCCTCCTGTTGCCCCAGAACTCTAAGCCAAAACCGGATAAAAGAGGATCTAGCATAGTGAATCATAGAGAGGGTTCCAGTTTCAGCCCTAAGCACTGCGCCAGGGACTCCATTGCCCACTCTCAATAGGCGCCTCAGGAACCGATTTTGAATTGTCTCTAGAGCCTTACAATCTGGAAATGGAATAATATCATCTGAACCGAAGCCCGCTAGGGGGTGGACCTTAAGTTGGTATACTTTTAGAAAAGACGAAAGAGAAACCCCTCTTGAACTATTTGCAGCTCGGATAATCTTCCCTACAGCATATGCTGCTTTGACTGCCCTAGCTTTGATATGCCCACTCCAATTTCCTTTATTTGAAAAAAGCATTCCCAAATAAGAGAAGCGGTCAACCAGTCCAAAAGACCGGCCTTGAATCTTCCAAGTTACCACCCTAGACCTTTCCCCATTAACCATAATCTTCGACTTGTTATTGAGCTCTAGCCCATTTGTATCACAATACTTGATCATGGCACCTATAGCCCCCTTTAAGCCCTTTTCTGTTTGTGCAAACAAAACCACATCATCCGCATATTGGATCATGGGTAATGCACAAGTTCTGATCTTCGGTGGAGTTGGGCTTCCTTCCTGGATAGTATCAAATAAATCCACAATATACAAATTAAAAAGAAGGGGGGCAAAAACACATCCTTGGCATACCCCCTAAGGCTTTATAGGTAAGAACCAACACTTTGAATTAGGCCTGGAAGACTACAGGCAGCCAGTGCAGTGAGCGAAGAACTGGTGTTATATGCTCCTGGTGACCCATCCCCTTAAGGAGGCAGGTTGCTGCATTTTGCACAAGCTGAAGTCTCCGAATCATCACCAAGGGTAGTCCCACATAGAGCGTGTTACAGTAGTCCAATCTCGAGGTGATGAAGGCATGGATGAGGGTGGAAAGTTCAAAGTCTGAGGCATACGGCCGAAGCCACTAGATCAGATGTAACTGACCAAAAGCACTCCTCGCCACAGCTGCCATCTGGGCATCCAAGCGGAGCTGTGAATTGAGGAGCACCCCCAGACTGCAAATGAGAGACCAGGGAGGGATGAACCCCATCAATGATGGGGACCTCTAAACCCCTGGCCCTCCCCACCAACATTACTTCCATTTTGTCAGGATTTAACTTCAGGCAGCTCACCCTCATCCAGTTCCCCACAGACACCAAGAAAGCACCGAGACTGCCAGACCTGGGTCAGCTGAAAACAAGAGGTAAAGTTAGGCATCATCAGCATACTGATGATACCGAATGCCAAGCCCCCTCACGACCTCACCCAAAGACTGCATACACATTGAACAAGAGAGGGGACAGAATAGAAGCTTGTGAAACTCCACATGTGAGATCCCGGGGCAATGAAGAATAGTCCCCAGTACCACCTGCTGAGTCCTCCCAGCCAGGAAAGAGCGGAACCATTCAAGAACAATTCCACCCACCCCAGCACGGTCCCACAAACGTGTCACCAACATCTCATGATCAACAGTGTCAAAAAAGCAGCTGATAGTTCCAACAAAATCAAAAGTGTTGACCAGCCCTGATCTAACTCACGGCAAAGGTCGTCGACCAAGGCCACAAGCGCAGTCTCAGTGCCATAACCCAGCCAAAAGTTGGACTGCGAGGAATCTAGAAAACTGATGCTGTCTAGATGCCCCTCAAGCTGCTGTGCCACCACCTGTTCAATAACCTTCCCTAAAGAGGGAAAGTTAGAGACTGGCTGGTAGCTGGCAAGAGAGTCAATGTCAAGCGATGGTTTATTGAACAGAGGTCACAGTATGGTCTCCTTGAGGCACTCTGGGACCCTCCCCTCTAAAGGGGAGGCATTGACCACCCTCACCAACAATGGCCCCAGCGTCTACCTGCTGGCCTTAACCAGCCAGGATGGACATGGATCCAGTTCGCAAGACGTGGCCCTCACTGCTTCAAGGACATCCCCGCATCAGCAAATGACACCCAGTGAAATTGATCCCACAAAACTGAACAAGCCGGGGCATTCATAATCTCTAAGTCACCCATGTATTAAGTACAGTGTTGAAGTCATGGTGAATGTGAGCTATTTTATCCATGAAATAGTCAATAAACATGTCACAGCAGGCACTGGAAGAATCCAGTTCCAGGCAGAGACAGGCTGGACTGACCAGCCCCTTCACCACCTGGAAAAGCTCCACTGGACGCAACTTCATGTATGCTATGATGGCAGTAAAGAAACTCTTCTTTGCTGCTTGCACAGCCACCGCATAGGTTTTAAAACTAACTCTATGCTGCAATCTATTGTCTTCAGCACGAGTACACCACCAGCATCGCTCTAACCGCCTCCCCTCCTGCTTCAGCCACCACAGGCCCTCCATAAACCACGGGGACCTATGTCGCTGATGCTCAGGGAGCAGATTTCTGGGGGTCGCCCGGTCAATGGCCTCGGCCAATAAGGTGTTCCATACAGCCACAAGGTCATCGAGCGATCGACCATCAAGATTGGAGGGTAGTTCCCCAAGAGCATTCTGGAACCTATCTGGTTCCATAAGTCCCCAGGGGCAAACCATCCAAACAGGTTCTGCACCTTTCCAGGGGCTAACATATGCCAGGAGACAAGCCCGTAGGAGATAATGATCCATCCATGACAAGGGCGTCAATAGCACATCCCCCACCAATGGATGCCCTGCCTCATGGCTGGTGCAAAACACCAAATCCAGAGTAGGCCCCCTCTCATGTGTTGGGCCAACCACCATCTGAGACAGGCCCATGGTGGCCATGAACCCTTGCTCCGCCCCCTGAAGACTGGCATCGGCATGAATATTGAAGTCCCTCAGGACCAGCATCTTTGGGGACCGCAAGACCACGTCCGATACCAGATTGGTTAGAGCATGCAGAGATGCTGCAGTATAGGTAGGTACACGGTATACCAGCAGCAGCCCCAATCTGTCTCCAGCCAAATCAACAACAAGATGGAGGCCCTCAATACCTGGTGGGGTTTGCACCAGATACCTCCTAACAGGCCATGTATCCCTAAACCTAATGGCTACACCATCTTCCCCCTCCCCTCCTGTCCCTCTGGTCTTGGTTGGCCAGCTGGAACAAGGTCAGCTAAAATTGGCCCCAACTCAGTGTCCAGCCAGGTCTCCATAATACACACAAGGTTGGCTGCCTGGTCAAGGACTTCAGCTGCGATATTTAACCCTGAACAGCTAGTGCCTGGTTATCAGTTAAGGAGGAAACATATTGCTGGTTCCTCTCCTGCTGGTACATGTATGAAAGGTTCTCTGGAATAGACGAAAAAATGACTTATTAAGTGTTAAAGTGCTGGAGTGTTTGTTTTTTCTCTTTATTCACAGCATCTGCCAGAACTTGGTCCAGTGATGCCCCGAATAACCTATCCCCTTTAAACACTTGGTTGACTAGGAGGTTTTTTGCGTGGGAGTCAGCTTTCCAGGTTCTCAGAAGGAGTTGGTGGTTCTCCGCCTCGATCCTTCTTTTATGCCCAAGGTGAACCTCCAGTTGCACAGGGAGCAGGAGGTCATCTTACCGTCTTTTTGTGCTAAGCCCAGACATAGACTGGAAAAATTGTGGCACACTCTGGTTGTGCGGAGGGCTCTGAAGGTCTATCTAGGCAAGACAGAATCCTTCAGATAGTCCTCGGCACTTTTTGTGTGCTACTGTAATACCAGGGTGTATAGTAGGGTACAAAATATATCGGAATGACAGAGTAGATAGAGTTGGTGGTAGGGTGGCTCTATATGTAAAAGACAACATTGAGTCAAGTACAATTAAAATTTTAAAGGATGCAAACTGTTTCCTAGAATCTCTATGGATAGAAATTCCAGGTATAAAGGGGAAGAGTATAACAGTACGGCTATACTATTGTCCCCCTGACCAGGACGGAGAGACTGATAAAGCAATGCTAACAGAAATTAGACAGGCTACTAAAGTTGGCAACATAATAATAATAGGTGACTTCAGTTACCCTAACATTGATTGGGTGAATGTTTCCTCGGGGTGGGACGTGGAGGTCAAATTTCTGGATGCCCTAAATGACTGCTTCCTAGAACAGCTGGCTCTGGAACCAATGAGAGGAGGAGCTATTCTAGATCTCATCCTGAGTGACACGCAGGACCTGGTGCAAGGAGTGACTGTGGCAGAGCCACTAGGCAATAGCGATCATAATATGATCACATTTGACGTAATTTCTGGAGTGAGAAAGACAAACAAAAGTACAGCAGTATCATTTAACTTTAAAAACGGAGACTATGACAAAATGAGGAAACTAGTTAAAAAGAAGCTAAAAAGCACAGTTGCAAGGGCTACAAGTTTGCAAGAGGCGTGGAGGCTGTTTAAAAGCACCCTTCTGGAAGTCCAGATTAAATGCATCCCGCAAGCTAAAAAAGGAAGCAGGAAGACCAAAA
>QEPC01002403.1:5076157-5095083 GCA_003113815.1 Sphenodon punctatus | reverse complement strand
AGTACTAGAACTAGGGGACACTCCATGAAACTCATGGGTGGCAAGTTTAAAACAAATAAAAGAAAATATTTTTTCACTCAGCGTATAATTGGGTTGTGGAATCTACTGCCAGAGGCTGTGGTAAGGACCAGTACTATAGCTGAGTTTAAAAGAGGTTTGGACAAGTTTCTGGAAGATAGATCCATTAGCAGCTATTAGCCAGACAGAATCAGGGAACATGATGGGAGCTGGGGGAAAACAACAGGGAATGGATCCCCCATTGTGACCTGTTGGGTGCTTCTCCCAAGCCACTGTGAATGGCCACCTGTCGGAGACAGGATGCTGGGCTAGATAGACCATTTCTCTGACCCAGTATGGCACTTCTTATGTTCTTATGTACGACACTAAGAAGAGGGGGACAAAAGCCTCTAAGGCAGTCATAGCCACAGGACGGCTGACACCCCCCACCCCCAATAGAATTCTGCCACACTCCACTAGGAGTGCGACCATGAACTGGGCTTTTCGTTCTCTGGCTTCCCACAGCGAGATATGTAGGGCGGCCACCTGGAAGAACATTCATACTTTCACTAGGCATTACAAGATAGACATACTAGACTTTGCAGAGGCTGCCTTTGGCAGGCGGATCCTACAGGGGGTCCTGGGCTAGAGTCATCTGCCGATCCTTTTTTGAGTCCCTGTGAGGTATAGGGGAAGGAAGGGGAGAACAAGAAGGGCATAACACGTGACCCAGGCACTTACTTGTCTTGCGGCCGCAGCCTTGGCTTCTTAAATGGTCCCTCGGGATCTTATATGGCCTTTGGAATGTACATCCCCAGTCTAGATCATCATAAAAGGTGAGCACAAGGCCCTACAGTCCAGTGGAACACACTCACACAGGGATCCAGGTCCACAGGACAAAGTGGGAGATGTGTACCAGACAGGGATGTAAGCCCCAGCGTAGGGAAAAGGGACAGTGTTGTGGAAGGAGGGGGAAGGGCACAGTCAGACCACTGCTCACTCTGATAACCCCACACCGCACTCACACACTCACCCACACTCGTTTCCACCACGCTCTCGTAGGACACACTGTAAGGACAAGGCACTCCAAACTAAACGCTCAGAAGGGGGCCGGTTTCACAGGCACAAGGCTCCAATCACCAGTGACGGCAGCAAGGTCCAGAGCTGCTTTTAACTGTCCTTAATTGCCTGCATACACTGGCACAGGCGCTCTGAGCACTGGCACTGTGGTGCGGGGTACGTGGGGCAGTGCAGCGGAATCGCGTCTTTCGCCTCCCAGCTGTGTTTGAGCTGGGGAGGCATCCCTACCCACAGGGACTCCCCCTGCTGGCCTAGCAAGCTCCACTTCCTGTTCTACCGAAGCCGGCGGCACGCCCGCAGCACTAGGTGAGGCTGTGCGATTTGCCACCAGGGTCTGCTCCCGCCGGGGCCCCAACTGGGTTGCCAGGAATCCCCTCCCCCTAACCCGGAAACCCCAGCACCAGGACCTGACAGCCCCACCCATTTTCTGATAGGGAACCACTGCTTAGTTACTTCCCCATGGTGGACAAATATTCTCTGAAGGAGAATATAGAGTAAGCAATTGGGTCACTTACCTTGTGAATTGCTCGTCTGTATTCTCAGAGGGCCTGGTGTTGGCTCCACCCACCCAAAAAGATTTTGTTGTTTTTAAAGAAAGAAAATTGTAATATACAGAACTGTGTGTTCTGTCCTGGAAACCTTATGGGGTTGGTAATGCAGCTGGTTCATCACATTGGATACTCCTTTTGGGAAGGGCTGAGTGATAGGCCCTCTGTCCCTTAGATGAAGGATTCAGGCTGTTATTCCCTTCTCCTGTTACTCACATTCTGACTGTTTTCTCTAGTTACAGTTAGTAAAGTTGTTAGGGTAGGGTTGGTTTTATTTACTCCTACTCCCAGATTTATCGTCTCGATGGCTTTGTTACAACTGGAAATGGAGGGCGTGATCACCCTCAAGCATGCCCAGTTGAAAGTTTGCTGCCTCCTACTGACCACAACAGAGATCACGCCCCATGGTGGACAACACCCGGCCCTTGGAGAATACAGAAGAGCAATTCACAAGGTAAGTGACCCCATTGCTCATTTTCTGCATAGTACTGCATTATTTTTATTGGGGAACAGGGGAAGTTTTTGATAATTTTACATCAGCTTTTTGAGACAAAGGGCACAATCCCAATGGCCAGGGTACAGGATGCAAAAGGCTGCCCTAAGCATTTCAATTTCTTCAGGCTCTAGGTAGGGTAAAAAAGGTGCAAAGCTGTTCTAGGTTATTCTGGCTAGAATGGTTCCCCTAAGGACTATTTAACTGGCAGGAATAAGCAGGATATGTCATGCTTCTGTTCCACCTCTGCTCAGCTCTGATACATCTACACTTGTCAGGCTTCTTTCAGGTCCCTTGTGAATATCAGATTTACCCAGTTTGCTACAAATAATGATGTATGAGGTCATCACACAACAAATTAGAAGTTGCATTCTATCATTGAGTAGACTGTAAATGGTTCGATGCACCATTGATCATCAGTATCCAATATACATTATGAGATTCTATTATTTTACTATAAGCAAACACTAGATGGTGCACCTCTACCACTACAGGTTTTACTCTCGGTTCCCTAAATGGAGGTGGGGACAAAGTAGTTTGAATGATGTTTTTTATTGGACCAACTATTGTTGGTGGAAATGTGCAAGCTTTCGGACCTCACAGAGTTGAAAGTGGGCATGTGTATGTGTAAGTATTATATATACACATACAGAAAGGTGTTGTTTCTTTAATTTTGCTGTATGTCTGCAATCTTTAGCTTGAAAACTCAGCTAAAAGCGAGACCCGTCTCACTGAAATTGTATTATGCTTTAATCCCTCCTAATCTACAACCTAGGTAACATTCAGTGCTGGATTACTATATTGCAAAGTAATATTCTAATATATACATTATAAAAACAAAATTTTATATTTATAGGCTAAATCCTGCTCACCTTTCTCATATGAGTAATCCCATAGAAGTCTGCTACAGGACCTTTCTCGTATTAATCTGCAACACCTATCAATGGGCTATAATGCAGCAACAAAGTTATTCAGTCTCTGTGCTCTCATGGAACTACTTCCTTCTAAACAACTGGAGTTAGTTTGTTATTCCACATCCTGTATGTATTCAAATAAGACTATACTAACAGTTTAGATTTATCCCCTCTACAGCCTCTTTTCTTACTGTAATTCCATTAATTTTGATAGACTGGTGTGAGTGATTAAAGAATCAGGCTATGGTGCCATTCAGGTGCATGGCCACATCAGACATTATTCAAATACACAAGTAACTCTAGGCTCATTAATCCTAGGGGCCTGATTCAGTTCCCACATATACTGGTTTTATGCTGGTATCTCTATCGGTTGGATTCCTTTGTCTGGCCAAGCTGTATTTGTCACAGGGCCAGAAAAGCAGGGGTAAATATAGCATTAAGTCCATTTTGACCCCTGGTTCTGAGGCCAATTAGTGATGTGGTCATTGGCTAATTTGAAACAGACTCAAGGCAGCATAGAATATACCTAACTTCAAGTGATAATTTCAGAAACTGGAGACTAGCTGCTTGCCCACATTTAGGGAGGGGTAGGGACTAACATCACAGTCACGTGAAATCCCCGCTCATGTGTACTGGGTTTTACTTTTTAGCATTATTTTTCCATTTTCCTAGTAAATTCAATAACGTGATAGAGGGCTGGATTTTGAGCCCTGTATCACATTATTGAATTTAATGGGAGAATAGAAAAATAATGCTAAAAATCCCCCATGCACATGAGCGGGGATTTCATGTGACCACGCTAGTGTGAGTTAAACTCACAGTAGTCCCTGCCTCTTCCTGAATGTGGGCACGCAGCCTAATTTATTTCAACATGTCCCTTACTCCAAGGGCTAAAAAAGTAATAATACGGACTTATGGCACCTTGCTTTCCTAAAGGAATTGCCCAGATAGCTGTCTAATCCACCATTATGTCTGCTTTGTGTGCCAGAGTACCTACTTGACCAATTTCAGTGCAGTAACACTTGATTTACACCAATATGAGATCAAAATGATTCTCTAAGTTTAGAAAGACTGTGGTTAATATATCTCCATCTCTTACACAGGAAACCAAGTATTATTATTATTATTAGCAAGCATTTATATAGCGCCAGCGGTGTACCTGGCACTTTACAATGTAAAGACATGGTCCCTGCCCTAGGGCTTACAATCTGAGGGGGGGGGGGGGGGGCAAAGAAAGGGGAACAGAGGGAGAGACAAGGAGTGTAACATTCTGCAAGGTCCCACATGCACGTGCTTGGCTTGGTTACTTCGAGAATGATAGCTGGCTGGTCCATGTGGTGAGGATATGAGTACACAGACCTCAGGTAACAGATTGTACTGGATGGAGGATATCAGCAGGAGTTGGGTGAGGGGAGCGAGGAGGGCAAAAAGGAAGAGGTGGGTCTTGAGGGATTTGAAGGTATGAAGGGAGGGGGCGAGGTGGATGTGGGCAGGGAGGGAGTTCCAGGCATGGGAGGCAGCTAGGGAGAAGGGATGAAGGCAGTTAGGGGAGACGTGGGAGGGCGAGAGAGGGGACAGAGAAGGAGCGGAGTTCATGGACTGGAGTACGGAGGGAAATTAGCACAGAGAGGTAGGGGGAGCAAGACTGTGAAGAGCTTTATAGGTGAAGACTAGGGGCTTGTGCAGGATTCGTAGTTCAGAAAGGAGTGGAAGAGGCTCTTTACAATCTTTGCTTTGGACAAACTTTGCATTTATTGGACAAACCTCTGTGCATGAAAGTTTGCATACTCAGAAGTAAAAAAATTAAAATATCTTAACTACTTTGTCTCCATTCCTAAATTTAGTAAATTTTCCACTGCTTTTGACATCTCCCATCATGTGAGGATTTGCAATTCAAAACATGCCTATTTCCTCTGAGGACCATTTCTTACGCTGAGGTAATGATTTGCATAACTCACAGGTGATGGCGGAGCTGGTGGAAGGGGTCCTCATTTTCCAAATAACATTTGATAAACAGAAAAATTACTGTCAGCCCACACAGATAAATATCTTGCTATATTTTTATAGCCACCTTTCAGATAATCTTTTGCAGTGCAGTAACTGCAGCCCCATGAGGTTTTGCTAACCCCACTTTACCCAGAGAGAAACTGAACAGAAGAGTTAGGTTCAGTGACTTGCCCAAGTTCTCTCATCAAATTATTAATTGATTTCAGAAGAGAACCCCGGAACTCTCACTCCCACAATTTTTCACACATTCTCTATACCCTTAGAAGGGTTTAGAGAACCAAACATGTGAACTCCCATAATGGGAGCTTGCAACATATGCTGTAAGACATATGGGTGCACCCACAGCTTTGTTGGCAGCATCCCCAGGTTTTTCCTGGCTACCATGGGTGCTGAGATGTGGGATAAGGGGGCGCTCTCCCTGGCTTCACCTGCCTCAAGCCCTTTATAATGTTGTGATGTTTCAGTGATCCATAAGGGGTGGGTCCACATTGGAAAGAGCCTCTTCCACTCCTTCCTGGTGTGGCCACACCCTTTTTGAGTCCTATGATGACACAATACTCTGCAGAGGGTGGGGCAGCATCAGAAAGGGGGCTGAAGAGTCTCATCATCCTGCTCCTTTCTGACATTACCCTGTCCCTGATGTTGATTCTGTCAGTGCCTTTGCCCACCTGGTCAACCAGAAACACCCTCAGCTATGAAGAGGATAGAACTGAAGCCACCCCCAGCTAGGAAGAGGATAGAGCTATGTCCCCACCCTCAAAACCTCAGTTTAGGCAAGGCTTATCAACTCTCTGCTTACTGATCAGCTTATCAGCAGGAAGCAGAAAAGCTACTTCCCCACAGTTCTTTTAGCAACTCCAGACTGGGTCTACATGCTACATTGGGTTCATGTGGAATCAAACAGTGCTGCTCCATTTTCCTCTGCAACAGCAGACCTGAGTTTGGTATATAGGGATTTTGTGTATTGGGAAATTAGCTACACACAATGTAATGTGAAAATGCTACCTGTGTCCCAACAGGCTAAACCTGAACTGTTTCCAAGGAATGCTCAGCACAGCTCAAGTGTGTGAGAGAGCGAGAGAGAGCAAATGAGCTCAGGAAAGCTACAGCTACTTCAGTTTCACAGGTGATTTTTCTCCTTAAGAAACATATTATTTAAGATAATTTTTCAGAGGATTTTATAGTCCATTTTCCTGCTCTAGGGCCATAGTTTTGTTCTGATTTGAAAATTTGTGGCCTACATATTTCAAAGACAGAAGCAGTTATTTCACATAACAAATCCTTAAGCTGGGGAGGGGGAGGGACACAATGAAATAAATGTAAGCAACTAGGGACCTGTTTCCAAAACAGTATTTGTCTCCTTTGTTAAAGATATTGGTTTGTTTGCCCATGTCAAATTAACTGAAGAGGTATTGTTCAGTCATAATGAAAATCAATCTATGGGCAGCTATTTATTAACTCTGCAGCCAGAAACACATAGCAATGAGTTGTCAGAAAAAAATCACCTAAATCTCACAGGAAAACTGTTCTACTGTTCACCACAAGTTCTTCATATCAGTTTTAGAAATTAGCTTGGCACCAGTTTTTACATAGTCCAATGAAGTCATTAGAGTGCCAGGAGAGAACAATAGCAATTTTGTGACATGCACTGTAAGCAAGAGGAAAAAACAAAACAAGGAGGAAGTGGCAAATGAAGGTTGATGTTTTATCCGTATCACATCCTGTTTTGCTCAAGTTGAGCAACCCTCATATGATGCAACAAAACCAATGGACTAGATTCTGCAGTCTTTATATCCTGTCTTTTAAGTGGTCACAACTTCCATTAAATATACATTCACAAAGTATTGCTTGTAAAATAATTAGGTCTGTGCCCTTTATATGAGTTGAAAGGGTTTTTTTAAATTCTCTTTGCTTTTTTCTTTAAAAATATCACATATTTTTTTCTAGTTTTCTGGAAGATACTTTGGAAGACAAATTGGAGTGAGACCCTGGTTAACTCTCAACTTGAAGCATCAGGGAGTCTGGACTCTCCATCAGAAAATCTGTCTTCAGTGAACCCATAGACTGGGAACTATGAGAAAACTAGCAGAGAAAACAAAAACTTCCTTAGTCAGTAAAACAAATTGTTCCAAGTACTTGGAGGATGAGGTCCCTGCTGGTAAACTGCTTCAACATGTGGCCCTTTAAAGGAGGATCATTAGGGCCAGCACTTACAACTAATTCACCCAGGTGCAGCAAAGGAAGAAGGTACTTGCCGGATGATGACAATGGGTTATACAAGGCTGAGCATAAAACTCTGTGGGAGGATTACCAGGGTATTCATTCCCAGCCCCTGACAGTCAGAGGTCTCAACCTCTGACCAACTTGACTTCAGGGAATGGTGGGGTAAAAATTCAAATAAATAAATAAATAAATAAATAAATAGCCATTTATTGATTTATCCAGTATAAGGATTCATCCAGTCCTTTTCCAAAACCAGTCATGCTATGGGCCATCAAAACATCATCTGGCACCTATCCACCCCTACGTGCTGCACACATTTTTGCTCTAAGAACTAGATGGAAACAGCCAACAGCTCAAAACAGCTGGCTCAAAATGCTGGCTCAAAATTTATGTAAAAGTTTATCTGCAATAAAGTATTAATGTACAATTTTTAAAATAAAACCTTCACAAATCTTTTATTATGTAACTGGTTACTTCACAGATTCTTATGCTACTTAAGGAAGAAAGGAGAAGAAAGAACCTCTATGCTCCCACATTACAGGGTGATCAGCAAACATTTTAACCCTCTTCTGCTGGAGTTCATACTGCTAAATTTGGCTGAGGGGATTTTTTTCAGGTATGTGTGTCAGTATGTGAAACTCATCCGAAGTTTTGGGTTTGCTTGAAAGACCATGTGAAAGTACTGAATGTTCCAGGGTTTCTGCCTCACCAGAATCCTGACCAACATCATCCATTTCAATGAAATGCTGGCCAAAGCCACCAAAAACCCCAACCAACCCAACTGTCTGAGAACCAGATTTTATGCTCTTTTAAAGAATACATGCAGTTTTCTGATTTTATCCAGCTATCTTTGGAAGTTACAATGAACTATGATGACTGCTTTTTATCCAAGGTATTCAGTCAGGAAAATATGAATTTATATTTGTTTTAAAATACACAGAGCCAGGTCTCTGAAGTTACTTTGATACAGGCTGCAAATGAGGAAAGAGAAATGGCAGCTGCTTTTGGCCACTGTAGCCTTATCCCATCTGAATTTTCTGCTCAGAGTATCCCGCAGTTAGTTCATTCCATGCTGTGCAGCACAACAGCAGTCTGATGTTTCCATTCTAGCCTTGGCCTGGTCTCATAGTTCTTGCCATCTCTGTAACAACCTTGGGTGATTTCAGATGTTACGGCCCCCTGATTCACCACAGTGGATTCCCAGCGGTGGCAAGCCAAACAACCACCCCTCGTAGTCCAGGAAGGCCCCAAACAGACATGACAGGAGCAGGACCACAGCAGGGAATTGGCCTGACAAACCACGGCCCAGGGCAGCGCAACAGACGTGACGCCGATTCCCGGCTGTGGTCAAAACACCCAGAAGACACCGGGGAGGGGCGGGAGGCTGACATAGTTGTCAGAGGACAAACGAAGCCAGAATGGCCGAAAGGAAACGCCCACACAATGGAAACGGGAAGGGAGGGGGAGGAGGGAGAAGAGCTGCAGAGGCAGCACATACAACAGGCACAGAGTCAATGAGGGCACAGTGGGACACACAGCACAAACACATGCCCGGGTGCATACACACCCACACGGGAAAGGAAGGGAGGGGGGAACACAGCGGGACAGACACCAACCATGACACAATGGGCGAAGGGGGGGGGAGACAGGGAAGTGGGGAGCGACCCAGGGGGAAGGTCGGACACAGGGAAAGGCACCCAGAACCCCATCAACAGCACAGGCTGCACGGGCACACCCACAGCCACACAGGCAGTCCCGGAATGGAGGGACCCCCTCAGGGGCAGAGCACAGGCACAGGGGGAGGCCACACGGACAGGGAGCGGCCCGGAAACAGTTCAGGAGGCAGACAGGCACCCCATGCGTCGGCGAGGGTGCGATGGAGGCGAGCAGGAGCCAATGAGCCAGTCCAAATACACCTCCCCCCCCGGGAGGACGCCGGGAGGTGCAGTCCGGGGGCCCCAGACCACCGCAGTCACAGAGTCACCCAAGGGGGGGGCGGGCACAGAAGGGATTGCAGGCGGACTAGGAAGGTCAGCAGCACCCCTGAGTGCCGGCTCGGCGATCAAGACCTGGCCGCAGGAGAAGGCAGCCACGGTGGGGAACAGCGGTTGCAGAGGCGGACAGGGGGGGCCCGTGGAGGAGGCCCGGAGCCACAGGCAGGGGAAGCAGAACCCCAGGAAGCAGGCAGCACAGCAGCAAGGCCGGGACATCATGGAGGGAGTGGGCAGCAACCCACGGCATCAGGGAGGAGGCGGGAGCTCAC
The DNA here is from genome assembly GCA_003113815.1 of Sphenodon punctatus. Taxonomy (NCBI): domain Eukaryota; kingdom Metazoa; phylum Chordata; class Lepidosauria; order Sphenodontia; family Sphenodontidae; genus Sphenodon; species Sphenodon punctatus. The sequence continues at coordinate 5,085,558 of QEPC01002403.1, read as the reverse complement.
AGCGGGGCCAGCAACCAGGGCCGGAAGGCACAGGGGGCCTCACAGCCAGCTGCAAGGGGCCACGAAGGGGCCTGGCACATGGTGAACTAAGTGGAGCCACTGAAGCATGAAACATGCCCTGATGGTAGCCCAGCGCTGCCATGTGGTGGGCGACAAGGTTCCTGCACGGCGAGCCCCACCCGGACATCGGATCGGGACCACACACCAGCCAGCGCCATCAGCTATGCTCCGGTGGGGGCCATGGAAGGTGACCGAGCTCTAACAGGAGGCGATAGACCGCCTCACGGGACCGCTGGTACCGACAGGCCCTGTGAACACAGCCAAAGAAGGACACGGCCAGGGCAGGGCCTCCCTCTGCCAGACAGGCTGGGTAGGAGGCCAGGCTGCACACACAGAGAGTAGACACAGTCTCCACCACGGACCACCCCACATGCACACACCTCATCTCCGGGATGTGCCCACCGGGAAAGAGACGCAGGCCCAACGTCTCCGCATGTAGCTGGCAATCGTGGGCGCTCGCCTCATAGCCACAGATCAGGGCGGCGAGGACAACAGGCAGCCAAAACACTAAGGTGGGAGGTGATGACAGCAGGAATGCAGCTGTTGCCCGCACACGCCCAGGCGCAGCCTGGACCATGTGCCAGGCCCCGTGCAGGGACCGCAGGTGTGCGCAGGGGGTTGCCCACTGCCGCCCCACCCCTGTTGCCCTGCAGGAGCCGCCCCAGCCGGCTGGGGGGGGGCGGGAAAAGCAGTGCTGATATGGGTTCTTCCCCCCAGCCGGTAGGCAGGTTGCGAACAGGGGGTGGGGTGCCACAGGCACCAGCCTATAACGGGTGCGGCTCCAACCCACCAGGGGCACCGTTCACCATAGAGCTAGGGCGGTTGGGCACCTGCGGGATGCACCTAGCAGTCTGGTGGTACTGCTCGCACACGGACCTCTTGTGCATCCCGACTGCAGAGGTGCACCTGAGCGCCCAGCTGCGGGTGTGCATGGCCGGAAGCGCTGCTAGAGCCCAGTGAGCCCACCACGGGTGCAGGCGCTCCCTGGCCCAGCTCAGGGCTAAGAGGGTGGCCAGAACTGCCCGACAGGCCCTCCGCCGCGCCCGGGATCGGGCAGCAGCGCTCCGCGAGGTGGCCGGCCGACTTCAGTGGTGGAGGGAGACCATGGGCCGCGCTGCCCAGCTCGCTGTGCCCATTGCCCGGCGGCTATGGGTCACGGAGTGGGCACAGGGGTGGTGGGCCAGGGTGCTGGCCCAGTGGGACGAGGCCGCCTGGAGAGCGTACTTTCGGATGAACAGGAGCACCCTCCTGCAACTCGCGGAACTGTTAATGCCCTGACTGGAGTGGCAACACCCCCCCATGCGGACCCCCATTCTCATGGTCCAGCGGGTGGCCATCGGGGTCTGGGCTATAGCAACGCCCGACTCCTGCTAGTCCGTCGCGCAGCATTTCAGTGTTGGGGTGAACACCATTGCCGGTATCCTGTGAGATATCTGTGAAGCAGTGGAGGGTGTGCTCCTTGACCGAGCGATCCAGCTGGTGGACCAGGAGGCCGTGATGGCCGGCTTCGCGGCTGGAGGGTTCCCCAGCTGCATGGGCACCATGGACGGCACCCACATCAAGATCCTCCACCCATCCGATGGAGAGGCCTCAGAATATGTCAACTGACACGGGTACCACTCCCTGCAGCTTCAGGCGGTCCTGGACTACCAGGGACGGTTCATAGACATTTACACATTTATATCACAGCCATGATGCCTGGATCATGACCATCTCCCCCTTCTGTGCACGGATGTACCGCGGGGACTTCGCGGACATGGGGATGACCCAGATTGAGGGGGTGCTGATGCCCCCCTGCATCCTGGGGGACCCGGCCTATCCACTCACCCGGTGGCTGATGGTCATACCCGGTCGCCAGGAACCCTGTGGAGGCACTCTACAATACCCGCCTGTGTGCAAGCAGGATTGTGGTCAAGAGGGCCTTCGGGACCCTCAAGCAGCGCTGGAGGAGCCTCGCGGGCTGGCTGGACTACATGGTGGAGACCTCGGCCCTGGTGATCGGAGCCTTCTGTGTTCTCCACAATGTGTGCGAGACCGATGGGGCTGCCCTTGAGTACCCCGTGCCCCAGTGCCCTCCCAGCCCCATGCCTCTGTATGTGAACACTGAGAACCCATGGGAGTACCGGTACGCAAAGCGCATTCGTGCTGCCCTGGCTAGGCGGATCAGCCGGGAGGCCGAGGCGTGAGGCCACGCACCCCCGTGTCCACCTCCCCGGGGTCCCCACTAGCACCCTGGTCATGCCCTTTGATGCCCACCCACCCCCAGCCCATGAACAGAATCATGGAAGCGACTGTGGTTCCCGTACATTTATTGTGACCACCACCTACAGGTGCCCCCATCACCACCCTCCTCCCAGTGCCATGTACCCCCCCTCAGGCCAACCCCTTCCCCCCTGTCCCCCATGACCTGCATGTTTCCAGGGCCTCGCTCTTGGCGTCCAGAGGGGCAGGCGGTGTTGGGAGGGCGGGCAGACCCGGGGCTGAAGGGGCCCCCCTGGGTGGCTGCTCCCTCCAGAGGCCTACAGGGACTGGTAGGCGGATGCATGGGTCCACCGGGCATGCCCGTGACTGAGGCGGTGGCAGAGGTGGAGGGGGCGCCGAGGGGCCCAGAATCAGGGCCGGGGCAGGCAGATTGCCCAGCGGGGTGGCTGCCATCACATAGGCACTCATGGTCGCCGCGTGCAGCAGCAACAAGGTGCCAGTGTCATGGGACCGGTCCAGCTTGGCTGAATGCTCCCTCACCATCTGGTCTATGGCCTGTTCCAGGCTCCCGAATGCCTCCACCTGCCTGCTGTGCTCCTGATGCTCCCACCTCCGTTCCAGTCGCACCTCCGCCTGCAGCCTCCGATCCCGGGCCTCCGCTTGTTGCATGGCCCTTTCCATGGCCACCTCCATCCGATCGATGGCTGCGATCATCCGCTCGCCCTGCTCAGTGGTGGAGCGGACTATGTCCTCCACCTGCTTCTCCCTTCGGCGCCATACCCGTGCCCGGTGCTCCCTCATCCATTGTGCTGGGGGCATGGGGCCGGCTTGCTGGGACCCATCGGGTCGCCCTGTTGGGGTACACATTAGGGGTTGGTAAGGCACCCCAGCTGTCCGCCCCCTATCCCGTGGCATGGCTGGGGGGTTGTGGGCCCCCCCCTTGGGTGACGGCCAGTGCCCTCCCCCGGCGGTCCCCTGAGCCCAGGCCCCCCCCACACACCGTGTGCCCTGGGTCCTCTGCCTGGCCTCCCCCAGCACCCCCTCCCCCCGCTTGCTGCTGTGCCTCACCTGGGACCTCTGGCTGCTCCCGCGCCTGCTCGCCGCCGTCCTCCTCGGCCGCCTGTTGCTGGTGCCGGAGCGTTCCGTGCTCTGTGGGGATGTGGGAGGGGGGGATGCACGTGCCCCCCCAGGCCCCCTTCCTGTGGTCTGGGGTGTCCGGGGTTGCTGGGGGCAGTCCCATGCCTGGTGTGCCCCCCTCGGCCCATCCCCTCCGGTCCATTTCCCCTCCTACCCACTTGCTCACAATTATGGAAATCCCTTCCTCCCTGGAAGTTGGTCTGAGCTCAAGCCTGTTCATCTTCCAGAGGCAATGTAACCCATTTTAATTTGGCTGCACATTTGGTAAGCAGAGAGAGCGTTTGGGAGAGTTGAGATACTGGGATTTTAACTGGTTTTACTATGTCCTTTTATAATTTTATGTCTTGTAACCCACATGACCCCTTGGGATAGGGTAGAAAAATATGTTAAAATAGATAAATAAATCAATGGCCTGAGTGAGCAGAAGGTTTATTATATTCAGGTGGTGGCCAATGAGCTGCCTACTGCTGGTCACCTGTTAATCCTGACTGAGTGGCTGAAACTTCTGGCCAACAGTCATGGCCTGCAGTTCTTTGATGTGAATCAGGGTTTGGGGATGTCCAAGACATAGGCAGACTTCAAAGTGGGGACAGGAGTAGCGTCAAGATTGGGGCCAGAATGGGGAACCAAGATCAGGACCGGAGCGGGGAACCAGAATCCAAGAGTCTTAAGTCAAGGGGAAATAAAAAATCAGGACCAGAAGCCAACATCAGAGGTCAAGCTGAAGAGTCAGTCCAAGGGGAGGGAAGGTCTAGGGAAGATAGGACAAGCAAGGTTGGGGAACAAGGAGACACAGTTGGAAGGGGAACAAGGCTGGCAGGAGGAACATGGAGATAAGAGCAAGATGTGCATGTGAGCCACAAAATGGAGCACAGGAACTATGAGACTTGTTCTACCCAGCTTCCCGAGACTGCTGCATGACCTTTTGTCTGGACAATCAGCCAATGAGGAAGCTAGAAGGGGCTGAAGTAATGCTGGAGGAGTGTGTCCTAGCCATGGTCAAGGAGTCCTGCAGGGGAAATTAGGACCAAGAAAGAGTTATGGTGGTGGCACTGCAGAGTCAGCTACTGCCCCAGAACCCTGAAGCTGTAGATTCAAGGCTGGGGTCTGATAGTGTGTTCCTGAAGTGTTGTGGTGCCATGATTTTGACCTCTACCCAAGGATCCTAGAAGCCTGACTTCAATACCTATAGTGCCTGGCAATCTCCTTCTCCTTGTTCATATTGGTCATTTTTTCATGTATTTTCCATTGTTTGGCATTCAGCTCATTACTCCTGTTATCAATGTTTTAGTTGATTGTCCCTGTTTTAGTACTGTACGTCATGTTGTAGGTCCCCAACCTTGCTGTGCTGTGCCTGCTGGCTTATCTATGGCAACAACAAGGCTGATTTGGGTGCTCTTTTTACCTTTTTACCAAAGGAGTTTTAGGAGCTCAAGTTGGGTGCCCAAAACCAGTATAGACTAATTGGAGGAGCCCTAGGGAGACGGGAGGCCGGCCGATGGTTGGGAGGATGCCCTTGCCCCTGCCTGCGAGAGGGCCGACTGTATAACTTTGCCCCGCGGACAGAGGAACGGTGTAGCAGCCCAGAGGGCCAAAAGGAGCTACAGCTGTCAGGAGAGCACAGAGACCCGACCCCTACTCCTGGGATCCCGGCTATAAGACTTTGTGACTGCCTACAGTGGTGTTGAGGAACCCTAGGGAGATGGGAGGCCAGCCCCTAGTTGGGAGGACGCCTTTGCCCCTGCCAGCGAGAGGGCCAACTGTATAACTTTGCCCCGTGGATGGAGGAACGGTGTAGCAGCCCAGAGGGCCGAAAGGAGCTACAGCTGTCAGGCGAGCACAGAGACCCGTCCCCTGCTCCCGGGATCCCAGCTATAAGACTTTGTGGCTGCCTACGGCGGCGCCATAGGCGCACGCCTGGGCGGCACGCCTAAGGATTGCGCACACAATGGCGCGCCCTTGTGTGGCCTTAGGCGCGGGGCTGGGGTCAGGGCTGCTGATTATTTTGTTACAGGAAGTCCGTTTCATGTCTGGCATTTTGTTCGGCTCCTGCTGTTTCCAGAATGTCCCGCAAAAGATCTCGCCCGGTGGTTGCTGATCTACCAGATCAGGGTTTGGTGTCGAAACAGCTGAAATGGGACTATTTTTTGCAATCGCCATTCATCCCAGGGGTTCAGGCTCCGGTTTCACCACCAGCTGCGTGTCGTAATACTGAATCACCTGGTTTATCCGGCGCTTTTTCTGACTCTTTAAATTTGGGTCGGTCCCCACCCCCCCGGCAGAGGGGCTTTCTGACTCATTGCCATTTGTGAATGTCAGCGATTATGACCAACTAGTTAAACAAAGTGTGAGGACTGGAGATATATTGCAATTAATGTCTAGCCAACTGGAGGGTATTATTAAGAACTTGGGCTGCAGAGGGATCTTTTACATAAACTTGTTAATGTTGTTGAGGGTAATGGGTTGGGTCCAGCTAGAACTAGGCAGGGTGATGTTGGGCTATCATCCTGCCCTAAGTCGTATGACTCCTCCCCCCCACCCCTTTGCATGTTGCAGCCTCGGGGAGTGGTGCTCGGAGGGTTTTTTGAAATAGTGTCCAGCCATGTCCTACTTTGCATAACCCATCTTTTAGAGCTAACACCAATGCTGTGGCCCTCAGGATTTTACCTAAACCAGATGGGTTTCTCCCTAATTGGGCCTCCAAGGTGGCTATCCAATCCCATTTAAATTACCTGCTGCAGTTAAGATTTCCCTTGTGGCAGATATCATCCTTCCAGATGCTTCCTGTACGGGATAGATCCCACAGGATGGTGGTGGTGTTTAAATCTCCGGGCTTGGCCAGTAGAATATTGGCTTCGGCAGGGTGTTTAAGTTCCTGGGGATTTGGGTCAGCGAGGTTTTTACCTCGGCTGAAACTAGGCCTTTGTTGTCCCCAATTAAAGGATCTGGGGTAAACAAGGCCCTTTCCAACAGACAAAGAAAACCATGTGCTAAAGACCCATCTGCTACTCATTTGCAGGTCAGGAGTAGTTCACCCGCATCAGAAACAGACCCACCAGTCCAATCCAGTGCCTATTGGGCAACGGTTGTTGGACATAGCCAACGCGGGTCTCCCGCAGGAGGGGGTAGGGCTTTCTATCCGCCGCCCCCCCTGCCCCCCCATTGCACCACAGACTTCTTTAACTTTGTCTGGAGCTATGGCCATGGAGATATTGTCATCCTCCCCTCAGTTAAAGGGTGCCCCTATGGCTCAGGACTCCCCTGAGACCACTATGGTGGCCAAGCAATTATCTCCCCAAGATGAAACCCCCATATCAGCTGGGCTGGATCCATTAGACTCCCAGTTAACCATTGTCCCCCAGATATCCCCTACTCTTGTTGGGATTCGGAAGTCTATTCGTAGCCTCATTCAGGGCATTAATCCCATCAGCAGTGGTGTCCTGCGGTTGAAATCCTTGGGAAAGAGTTGAAGGGGGGGAAGGTCCTTCCCCAGCTAAATTAGCTATCTGTTCTTGGAACGTTGCTGGGTGGAGGGCCTGAGATAAGGACACCCGTTTCTATTCTTATTTTGACAGCTTCCAGATTGTCCTTTTGCAGGAAACCTGGATGAAGGACTCAGTGGAATTACAGGGGTTTAGTTCTTTCTCTGTACCTGCAACAGCCATATTTACCAAGGGGCGGCTCCGGGGTGGGGTGACTTGCCTCATTTCAACTGAGTCTAGACTACAGGTGTTGGGTAATTTTGAGTGTCCACCCCTTGCGGTGGGGGTGGCTTTAAAATGGGGATCCCTACAGTTTGTGGTGATCTCAGTTTATGTTCCACCTATTAACACTCATGGCTCTGGCTCCACCTATTAACACTCATGGCCCCTTGGGGTTGGCTCGAAAGAATGCTCTTGGAGATCCTTGATCTTTATCCCCAGGCAGGAATCATTCTAGCCGAGGATTTTAATGCACGGACTGACCCTAATGATGAGGCTTTGGGGGTGGCTAGTAATTTGGATGTTTGCCCATCTCCCCTGGGCCTTTTCTCCAGGTGTTCTAGGGATCTTGTTATCAATCAAGCTGGTCTTTCCCTGGCTCACCTGTTGGTGAGTTTCAATTTTTTTCTCTTAAATGGCTCCACGCCAGGGGATCATGCGGGGGAATTTACATTCGTAGCCCATCAAGGGGCTAGTACAGTGGACCTAGTTATGGTCTCCCCATGCATTATCCCCTGTCTCGATAAATTTAGTGTGGAGTTTGCCCATTATGGGGATCATCATCCAGTCTCTTTGGTTTTGATGTCGGGTGCCTGTCTCTCCGGCCCAGACTCCCCTGCCTCCTTTAGAGGTGAGGGAACGGCTAGGTCCAGGATTCCCTGGACTCCAGAACTTTCTGAATTTGTCCAGGCTGCCCTGGATAGTCCCACGTGCCGTAATCTGAGCAATGGGATCCTGTTAGGCCTGTGCCCCCAGGGGGCTATAGTGACCTTTAATGAGATCATGGGACCAATGGTGCCTATTCTCTCTAAGTCCAGAGACCATGTGAAGGTTGTTGGTAGTTCACAGGGCAAACTCCAGTGTTGGTTTGACGTGGAATGTAGGGCCGCTAAATCTAAGTTAAGAGCCTGTTGTTTTTCTTTGATAGCACGCTGGTCACAGGCTTCCCAGGACAGTTACGCTTTGCTCCGCCAACATTATAAAGCATTGGTGCGTGCTAAGAAGTCTGCCTAACGGGAGGCAATGTGGGGGCGTCTGGTGGCAGCGGCCCAATGGGGCCAGTCAAAAATCTTTTGGGGCATTGTAAATAGGGCTATAAAATCTGTTGAGCCAGAGATGGGGCGCTTTGTGCCCCATAATGTTTGGGAATCCTATTACCGTTCAATCTTTCCTGCCCCATCGAGTGAGGGTGAGGCATCCAGCTTACCCCCTGACCTCCCCGAATGGGAGGCAGTTTCTCCTGAGCTTGTTGCCCACTTGATAACTAAGCTGAAATCCAATAAGACTCCAGGTTCCGATTTTATACCTGCGGAGCTTTTAAAAGCGCAGGTTACTTGGTGGGCTCCCCTGTTGGCAGCAATTTTTATGCATATTAACGCTTGCGGTACCCTGCCTAGGGGTTGGGGCAATGCCATAATAGTGCCTATCTATAAGGGTGGGCTTTGGTCCCAGCCAGGGAACTATAGGCCAGTCAGCCTATTGAGTATCATCGCCAAGTTATTTGCAAAGCAGTTATTATTGCATCTTGAGAGCTGGCTGATTGAGGAGACAATTATTTATCCGGAGCAAATAGGGTTCCAGGCCCAGAGGTCTACGGTGGAGCACTGTTTGACTCTTGTCCACTTGGCTGAGAAATACACGAGGGTTCATCAGAGACTGTTTTGTGCTTTTGTGGACTTCAGAGGGGCGTTCGATTCTATTGACAGAACACTCCTCTGGGATAAATTAAAGAGGTCTACTATAGACAGAAGGCTTCTAGATTTGCTGGAAGCTGTTCATAGCCACACCACACTAGAAGTTCGCATGGACCAGTTTGGTACCCTGTCTAATCGAATTAGTATAGCCTCGGGGGTCTGGCAGGGGTGTGTGCTGGCCCCGACCTTGTTTAAGATCTTTATCAATGATTTGGTCCCATTATTGTCTGCCCCCAGTTTGTTTCCCCCAAAACTGGATTCTCACCCGGTTGGCACACTGTTGTATGCCCATGATGCGGCAATTTTGTCCCAAATAAGGGTTGTTCTCCAGAGGCAACTCAATCTACTTGCTGCCTACTGTCTTAGAAATAGGCTTCAAATTAATTATTCCAAAACAAAGGTCCTGGTTTCTGGTCGAGCCAGGAAAGGTATTCTTGGGTTATTGATAGTTCCCATATAGAACAGGTGTGGAGTTACAAGTATTTGGGGATTAGGATACAGGCCTCTCTGGCCTGGAATTTACATTTTTCAGTGGCCAGAGCCAAGGCTGGTAGATGTATTCTGTCGATACTACGTTTTTTCCACAAAAGGGAAGGTTTTTTTTTTT
>QEPC01002403.1:5052683-5068275 GCA_003113815.1 Sphenodon punctatus | reverse complement strand
GGTTTTTGTATATTAGTTTCACCCATTGCAAAAACTGGCCTTTTATCCCCATACTGTACATTGTTTCAAACAAATATTGATGCTCCACCAAATCAAAGGCCTTCTCCGCATCCAATGATATCACAGCAGCTGGTTCCCGCTTCTTTCCCATATTATACACTATATCAACCACTTTACGTACATTGTCTATACCCGACCTTCCAGGCATAAAACCAGTCTGATCTGAAGAGATTATATGCGGCATCACTTGCATAAGTCTATTTGCTAATATTTTGGTATATATTTTTGCGTCTACATTAATTAGTGATATGAGTCGATATCCGCTACAAAGTTCTAGATTTTTTTCAGCCTTTGGGCATAATGTGATGTATGCTTCTTGAAATGATTGTGGCAAAGTCTGTTGGTTCAGAAAAGAGTTAAACATTTTGGTGAGTAAGGGACTAATTTGTGGGGAAAAGGTTGTATAGAATTCAGCCGGAAACCTGTCTGGGCCAGCTGCTTTGTTCCCTGGCAGTTGTTTAATGGTGTCTTGTATTTCCTTAATTTCAAATGCTCTGTTTAGGAATTTTTGTTGTTCTGCTGTTAATTGAGGAAGTTTAATCGAGTGCAAAAATGCATTGATATTTGCCTTACTTGGATGATCTGTAGTGTACAGTTTTTGATAAAATTGAACGAAACATCTCTCTTTCTCTTTGCCTTTCAAGATTTTTGCTGTAGGAGTTTCCCGTATATAAGGGATGTCCTTTTTTTGTCTTTTTTTTTTTAACTAACCAAGCCAGAGCTTTATCTGCTTTATTTGCTTTATCAAAATAAAATGCCTTTGTATACCTCATTTTACCAATTGTTGCCTCTGTCTCTAGTAAGTTAATTTGGGTTTTTAATTGAGCAATTTTCCTGCGTTTATTTTTGCCTGCTTAGCTAACTGTTTCATTTGTAAGTACTTTTCACTTATTTGTCTATTTTTTTTCTTTTTTCAGGTGTGCCCCTAAAGAGATGAAATGGCCTCGAAGAACTGCTTTCGCTGTTTCCCACAACACTGCTAGGGATATTTATGGCATCTTGTTATGATGTATAAAATCTTTGATATCTTCCTGAATCTGCTCCTGCACCCACTTATTATTTAAATAAAATCTTTTCAACATCCATCTTGTCCTTTGTCTTTTTTCAACTTTTTTTGCATTTATTTCTAGAACCAAAGAGTTATGGTCCGAGAAGGGTATTATTTGGATATAAGCTTTATCACACCTCTGCAACATTTCCTGATTAACTAACAAATGGTCAATTTTTGTAGAAATTTTATGAGGATTAGAATAAAAGGTGAACTCCTGTAGTTTTGGATGCAGTGTTCTCCAGATATCTATCATCCCATTTTTTTCTGTTATCTGCACTATTCTTTTTGTTGCTTATTTAAATTATTTTTTGTTAGCAAGTCTAGAGAGGACAGTGGTGTATTGAAGTCTCCCATTATTAATGCTATACCTTCCATTTCCTGAGCAATGCTTGGAATTGTGTCTAAAAAGAAGGCTGCCGTGTTGTTGTTTGGGGCATAAAGCGTTGAGATAGTATATTTTTCTGCCGCCATTGTGCCTTTTAAGGTAAGGAGGCATCCCTCTGTATCTTTGCTAATGCTATGTACTTGAAAATTTAATGTTTTATGTATTCCTATCAGTACCCCCGCTTTTTCCCCCCAGCTTTAGCGTAGTACATCTTATACCATTCGTTACTGAACCTTTGGTTATCTTTTTTTAACAAATGGGTTTCTTGTATTGCAAATATTTGAGGCTCCATTTTCAAAATATGCTTCCAAACCCGTTTATGTTTTATGGGATTATTTAATCCACATACGTTAAACGAGATAACTTTTAAACTAGCCATTTGTACAGCATTCAGTACTTGGGTATTTGCCTTCTGTTTGCCTCTTTTTTCTTTTCTTACGTTGGCCAATTCTCTGGTTTTTCTTTTTTTTTTTTCACTCTATTGCTTTCAGTTATGTTCCTTGATTCCACCTTATATTTCCCAATTCGCTTATCATCCATTATGTCATATTTCCTACTTTCCATTCTTATCCTAACACTTAATAATTTATTACTAACAATTAACTTTTCTATTTCTTACCTAATATTTTACAATGTCCTTAACTAACTACTTTACAACTNGAATTCTTGTAGCGAAAATAATGCAGAATCGCGGAGTATCGCGCGAAATTATGCGAGGCGCAAACAGGGATGCCGAGGTTTAGGAATGGAATCGCGGAGCGGTAACAGCTGATTTCGCATCAGCCCTAGACATCGGGCATCCTTGTCTAGTGCCCCGAGTGAGTGCAATTCCCTCAGTTAGTTTCCCATCAATTATTATTTGCGCTTTCGGGTTTTTGTATATTAGTTTCACCCATTGCAAAAACTGGCCTTTTATCCCCATACTGTACATTGTTTCAAACAAATATTGATGCTCCACCAAATCAAAGGCCTTCTCCGCATCCAATGATATCACAGCAGCTGGTTCCCGCTTCTTTCCCATATTATACACTATATCAACCACTTTACGTACATTGTCTATACCCGACCTTCCAGGCATAAAACCAGTCTGATCTGAAGAGATTATATGCGGCATCACTTGCATAAGTCTATTTGCTAATATTTTGGTATATATTTTTGCGTCTACATTAATTAGTGATATGAGTCGATATCCGCTACAAAGTTCTAGATTTTTTTCAGCCTTTGGGCATAATGTGATGTATGCTTCTTGAAATGATTGTGGCAAAGTCTGTTGGTTCAGAAAAGAGTTAAACATTTTGGTGAGTAAGGGACTAATTTGTGGGGAAAAGGTTGTATAGAATTCAGCCGGAAACCTGTCTGGGCCAGCTGCTTTGTTCCCTGGCAGTTGTTTAATGGTGTCTTGTATTTCCTTAATTTCAAATGCTCTGTTTAGGAATTTTTGTTGTTCTGCTGTTAATTGAGGAAGTTTAATCGAGTGCAAAAATGCATTGATATTTGCCTTACTTGGATGATCTGTAGTGTACAGTTTTTGATAAAATTGAACGAAACATCTCTCTTTCTCTTTGCCTTTCAAGATTTTTGCTGTAGGAGTTTCCCGTATATAAGGGATGTCCTTTTTTTGTCTTTTTTTTTTTAACTAACCAAGCCAGAGCTTTATCTGCTTTATTTGCTTTATCAAAATAAAATGCCTTTGTATACCTCATTTTACCAATTGTTGCCTCTGTCTCTAGTAAGTTAATTTGGGTTTTTAATTGAGCAATTTTCCTGCGTTTATTTTTGCCTGCTTAGCTAACTGTTTCATTTGTAAGTACTTTTCACTTATTTGTCTATTTTTTTTCTTTTTTCAGGTGTGCCCCTAAAGAGATGAAATGGCCTCGAAGAACTGCTTTCGCTGTTTCCCACAACACTGCTAGGGATATTTATGGCATCTTGTTATGATGTATAAAATCTTTGATATCTTCCTGAATCTGCTCCTGCACCCACTTATTATTTAAATAAAATCTTTTCAACATCCATCTTGTCCTTTGTCTTTTTTCAACTTTTTTTGCATTTATTTCTAGAACCAAAGAGTTATGGTCCGAGAAGGGTATTATTTGGATATAAGCTTTATCACACCTCTGCAACATTTCCTGATTAACTAACAAATGGTCAATTTTTGTAGAAATTTTATGAGGATTAGAATAAAAGGTGAACTCCTGTAGTTTTGGATGCAGTGTTCTCCAGATATCTATCATCCCATTTTTTTCTGTTATCTGCACTATTCTTTTTGTTGCTTATTTAAATTATTTTTAGTTAGCAAGTCTAGAGAGGACAGTGGTGTATTGAAGTCTCCCATTATTAATGCTATACCTTCCATTTCCTGAGCAATGCTTGGAATTGTGTCTAAAAAGAAGGCTGCCGTGTTGTTGTTTGGGGCATAAAGCGTTGAGATAGTATATTTTTCTGCCGCCATTGTGCCTTTTAAGGTAAGGAGGCATCCCTCTGTATCTTTGCTAATGCTATGTACTTGAAAATTTAATGTTTTATGTATTCCTATCAGTACCCCCGCTTTTTCCCCCCAGCTTTAGCGTAGTACATCTTATACCATTCGTTACTGAACCTTTGGTTATCTTTTTTTAACAAATGGGTTTCTTGTATTGCAAATATTTGAGGCTCCATTTTCAAAATATGCTTCCAAACCCGTTTATGTTTTATGGGATTATTTAATCCACATACGTTAAACGAGATAACTTTTAAACTAGCCATTTGTACAGCATTCAGTACTTGGGTATTTGCCTTCTGTTTGCCTCTTTTTTCTTTTCTTACGTTGGCCAATTCTCTGGTTTTTCTTTTTTTTTTTTCACTCTATTGCTTTCAGTTATGTTCCTTGATTCCACCTTATATTTCCCAATTCGCTTATCATCCATTATGTCATATTTCCTACTTTCCATTCTTATCCTAACACTTAATAATTTATTACTAACAATTAACTTTTCTATTTCTTACCTAATATTTTACAATGTCCTTAACTAACTACTTTACAACTAAAAATCTTGTATTATATATATTATAACAACAACAACAACAACAACAACAACAGCAGCAGCAGGGGGCTCCCTTATGGGAGTATCGTATACCAGAGGCTTTCTGCTACCCACTGACACTTTTCTTTATCTATTAAACATCCCATAACATTATTAGCATCCAGTTTGCTGTTTAGCTTAGACATAACCAGCTTATTCCTATATCTATCAATTGTTTTTTCTCCCCTTTGGCTTTTGGACAGATAGTTTTCCAATTCCTCTTTATCATTAAAGTATCTTCTTTTTCCTGTATCCATAAATGACATTTTTGCAGGGTATAGGATCTGAGCTTTCAGTCCTAATTTATTCAGTTTTTCTGTTTGTGGTTTCCAAGCTTTCCCTTTTTGTACTGTTTCATATGCCAGATCTGGGTACACTGATATTTTATTGCCTTCATAAATCATCTCTTTGGTAGCTCTGCCTGCCCTCAAAATCTTCTCTTTATCTTGATATCTCAAGAAACGGGCTATTATTGCACGGGGGGGGGGGGCTTGATCTCTTGGTTTAGGCCTGAGGGATCTGTGGGCTCTTTCTATTTCCACCTCGTGGAACTCTCGTTTCTCAGGAAACAATTCTCTAAGAATTTTCAATAGGAGCCCTCCTGCCCCATTTTATTCTTGCCCTTCAGGGACTCCCAGGAATCGCAAATTATTTTGCCTCGACCTATTTTCAAGGTCTTCAAGCTTGTCCTTTAATTTATTTACATTCTCTTCAACCTTTACAATCCTTGACTCTTGCAGGTTGCTCTGATCCTCCAAATCACTTATGCGTTGCTCTGCTGCCTCCACCCTTTTATTAAACCCCTCCATTTGAGTTTTCATCTCAAGCATATTTGTCTTAATAGAGCTGATACCCTCTTTATTGTAGGCCAGATCCTCTTTTATCACTTTAAAGAGCTCTAATACTTGCCCCAATGAGTCAGGATCCCCCGCTTCTTCCTGCGGCGTTCCGTCCACCATTTTAAGCTGCCCGATGTCGGCTTCCCTTGAACTTCTGCGGGGGAGACAATATCTGTCTATGCTGGAATCTAGTTCTTTTCTTTTCGTCTGGCTCATGCCTGTACAACTTTTTCTTTCTGTTCTGCTTCTTTTTGATGTTTTTTTCCTTCAGGGTTACTGATTTTAATCCACGGGTCAGCGGGAGCGCAGCCACACATGACCTATGTCTTGTGCATGCCCAGTCAGCCCCCCTCATCCTCTAGTTCTAGTACTAGCTGAGAGGGCAACTAACTGCTCCTTGTTTATTAGTTCCACACCACTCATGATTTTATAGACCTCTATCATATCTCCTCTCAGTTGTCTCTTCTCCAAGCTGAAGAGCCGCAACCTACCAAGCCTCTCCTCATACAGGAGCCCTTCCATGCCCTTGATCATTTTTGTTGCCCTTTTCTGTACCTTTTTAAGTTCAGCTATGTCTTTTTTGAGATGGGGCGACCAGAACTGCACACAATATTCGAGGTGCGGTCGCACCATTGATTTGGATAGAGGCATTATGACGTCCTCAGTTTTATTCTCTATCCCCTTCCGAATAATTCCTAACATTCTGTTTGCTTTTTTGACTGCTGCTGCGCACTGTGCTGTGGATTTCATTGTATTGTCCACAACCACCCCCAGATCCTTTTCCTGTGTGGTAACTCCTAGCTTGGTACCCAGAATTTGTATGCATGGTTTGGATTGTTTGCACTTGTGTACATTAAATCTCATTTGCCATTTAGCTGCCCAGGCACCCAGTGTTGTAAGATCCTGTTGCAGTTCCTCACAGTCTGTTCATGTTTTAACTACCTTGAATAACTTGGTGTCGTCTGCAAATTTGATCAGCTCCCTCTTAACACCCTTTTCCAAATCATTAATGAATACATTAAACAGCACCGGTCCCAATACAGATCCCTGAGGCACACCACTTTTTACATCTCTCCATTGTGAAAACTGACCATTTAGTGCTACTCTTTGCTTTCTATTTTTTAACCAGTTTCTGATTCATAGTAGTTTAGTTTTAGTTTATTGTATCCAGCAATAGTGCTATAACAATGTAACAAATGAATACCAAAACATCAAACATACATAACTAAAAACCCATATAAAAATGGCTATAATAATAATAATAATAATTAATAATAATAATAAATTAATAAAAACAAGTACAATCATACTTCTCACATAAGAAATAGTGATTCTCCTGGATACTAATTAGAACCATTCCGACATGTGATTTTCAAGCTCCTTGGGAAGAGCAAAGCTACAAACAAATGTAACATCAGAGCTTAACCTGCATAAAGGGTGCCTATCAACTGGTTGGCTGCCTACACTACCCAAGTCTAATTGCGGGTAGGTATATATTACCTAATTGTCTGTCAGTTTCCCTGTTTGGATCTCTTCTTTCTTTCTACCAACAAGAGAGAAAAGGCAACCGCTTTAGTTAACTGTAAGTCTAAAGCACTTGTCAGATTTGTCATTTTCTCCTCAATGGATAAGATGGAATTTACAAATAGTGGGTCAATCCATGCCCCTCTAAGGTCCCCATAAGTCAGACAACTGAATATAGCATGTGACAATGTCTCCACTGTATGGTTATCACAAGGGCATGCTCTAGAAAAATATGGAAGACATTCTCTTCTGCCTCTAACTACAGCAGTAACTACAGCAGTGTCAAACAAATTGAAACGCAGTAAAGTGATTTGTCTCCTCAATCGTGGATCATGCATCTGCTGTAGATAATGTTCCAAGGAGACATGCTGTTTGTCTGAAGAGTATAATGGAGCTATCCTATTGGATCTGATTGCATCCATTTCTCTTTCAACTGCGCAACGTTTGACTTGGTACTTAATCTCTGCTCTATCCAATAGAGTTTTCATGGACTCATTTTCTGCAGTTAACAGGGTAAACTCTGCCACAAGCTTTCTAATTCAAGCCAACCATCTGTATTGTATACTGCCTGCATGGGATCTTTGTTAATGGTAACATTGGGATGCTAGGCGCGAGCAATTTCCCCTCACCAATTTCTGCCAGAAGAACAGCGCTCTTAAATTAGTTGGACTGCAGTCTTCAGGGAACCTGTTTCAGCTCGCAGCATCGGGATGGGGGTTGCTCATGGGGCATTAGGAATACAGCGTAAAAAATGATTTTGTGGAAGCTCCAAACTATTTGAAAAACCCATGTCCGTTATTTCAGCTCCATATAGCAATTGAGGGAGAACTTTTGCTGTAAAAATATCAATGATGTGTTAAATGTTGCGGCTGGGGGGGAACGGTGCAGACACAAAACGCTGACAAGCGTCTGCATTGCCTTTGCCCTTAACGCCTCGGTGTTGGCCCTCCAAGACTGATAGGATGCAAACACAAGACCAAGATAAGTATAACGTGATGACAGTGTTATTTCCTGGGTCCCCAACTTCCAGCAATAATTTGGGCGGGTAGTCCCGTAACACATTATACTGGATTTATTAAGGTTAACTGATAATTGATTTTCCAAACAAAAACTATTTACAGCATCCAAGCATTTTTGGAGACCCTGTTTTGTTTGGGACATTAGTATAACATCATCCGCATATAAAAGAATAGATAGCGGTCTGTCCTCTATTATGGGTGGTGTATCAATCAATCAATCAATCAATCAATATTTATTGAGCGTAGCCTGTGACTATTTCTTAGAACATACATAAAATAAAACAATACAATCCTCAATAAGACAAATAAAATAACGATTCAATCCTACTGGGGTACATAAACACTTGTCTATAGATAGGGAAACAAAACCTGATACAGGAACAACCCTATCTAATAATAATAGACTGGTTGCATATAGATGGCCCTTGTGAATACCCCCAACTAAACAACAAGTTAATAAATAGTAACTAAAAAACCACAAAAGGGACCGTTACATAGAAGTACTAAATTACTAAAATCCCCTCATGGTTGGACAATTTACTTTAAATATTCAACTGCAGGGCAAGAGCATCACATATCCTAGTCCAACAACACTCAAGACCATTCCAGCCTAAAGCTAGGACCCGAGAGGAACCATCTCTTGACAAGGATCTAGATTGATCATGGACTAGGATAATGAACTAGGTATAGGATATAGATATCTTTCTATGGACAACGCCTAGGTTAAGATTCTGATCCCAATTATGGTCCCTCACATGGGCTCTAGTGTAATCAGTTAATTAAATAATCTCTTACCCTTGGATTAACACAAAAATAAAATACATACAACAAAATTAATAATAAGTTCAATAGACTCTAAAATATCAATGGAGAATGTGCATATCATGCCATATACAGTAATTCTACAATATAACTAGGCTCAGCTAAATTAAATCCCCACCCCGATGGCATCATGGTCCCCCGGGACTAATCAGGATCCACCAATGGTTTATAAGCCAAAAAACTGGCCCTATAGATGAATACCTGCCGCAAAAACAAGACCATATTTTCAGTGACCTTGGGGTCAGAGCTGTTCAACAAAACTGAAAGTAAGACAGTATCCGATCTGCCTGGGAACTTGGCCATTATACCTCCCAACAGCTGGTGCCTCAGGAGGTCGTACAATTGGCAATGGAAGACGATATGCTTCACCGTTTCGACAGTTGATTTGTCGAAGGGACAGACCCTATCTATAAAGGGTATACCTTGCTTACGCCCCTCCAAAACTTGGGACGGGAAGGCGTTAAGTCGTGCAGACAATAGTAGCCACTTCCCATGCGATGATATCTTGGAGGTCAAGTATCGTGCCACTTGACCGGGATCAGGAACCCATGTGAGATACTCAGCCATATGGGGGGAATTAGCAGTACGCCCTAGTTCAGTCTGCCTATTGATGTCCCAGGATCTAGTGACAATTTCCTTCCATATGAAAGCCCAAGAATGATGGGCCAGATATTCTATTGAAAATCCCATATGGATTAAAAGATCCTGTACTTTAACTGACCACAGACTTTGGTAGGGATCCTCCCTTACGACCTTAAGCAATTCTGAGCCTTGAGGTGACATAGCCCTACACCACAGCCGAAGTACGCGCTCAGTAGCATGCTGGTGCCAAGTAGCCTGGCCACTTTCCATCCTAACAGCTGCATAAGGGTCCCCCTAGGAATACGTAATAATCCCTGTAAGAATCCAGCCTGTAGGGCATTGAATTTAGTCAAGGAGACAAAAGGAGCCCATATTTCGGCGGCAAACGAGGCCTGTGCCCTAACCTTGGCATTATGAACCTGTATTGCAGTCTCCACCACAGACCCCCCTGCCCTGGAAAAATAGCCAAGTATAGCTTGAGACGGGCCTTTGGCAGCAATAAGCGCTCTCTGAGCATGGGCTTTCCAATTTCCTGAAGAATGGAAAAGGAGCCCCAGGTAGTGAAAGCTAGCAACTTGCTGTAGCTGCTGGCCCTCAATGTCCCATCTATACAATCTCCTTCTATTGGAGAACACCATAACCTTAGACTTGACATGGTTAATGGTAAGCTTATTGGAAGTACAGAAAGACGCAAAGGCCCGTAGCAGTCTCCTAAGGTCAATATGGGTCTGTGATAGAAGCACGACATCGTCTGCAAAAAACAAACAGCCTACAGGCTTCTGGGCCAGCCTGGGTGGAAAAAAAGAGGCAGCAGCTATTTGTGATATGACATTGTTTATATAGTAGTTAAATAAGGCTGGGGCCAGTACACGGCCTTGTCGGACTCCCCTGAATGTAGGTATGGGAGCAGTCAAATGGCCTTGATGATCTAGCTTTACCGAAAGGGAAGAGTTTTGATGCAAAGAGCGGATTAAGCCAAAGAGACGTCTGTCTATTGATGATTTGTCTAATTTCTTCCACAAGAGCTCTCTATCGATAGAATCAAAGGCTGCCCTCAAATCTAAGAAGGCAGCAAAAAAGGCCCCATGATGTAGGACTAGGCAGAGCTCTAGTGTGGATCGGCCCTGCTGGAATCCGGCATGATCCATGGCTATAATCAGCTCACTCTTCAACCAATCAGTAAACCTGTGCAATAGCAATTTAGTGTAGATTTTAGCTATAACGCAGAGGAGGCTAATGGGCCTATAATTGGCTGGATCACTATTCGGACCTTTCTTAAAAATGGGGACAACCACCGCCCTACCCCAATCAGAAGGTATAACTCCTGTTCTATTGAGAGCCGTAAACAAGGCAGCCATGACTGGGAACCACCAGTTCCTGTGCATCTTAAAAAATTCCACAGGTTTAAGGTCACAACCTGGCGACTTGCCGTTCTTGAAGGACAAAACTAAAGCTTCTACATCGCCAACAGACACAGGAGACCACAAAGGGGCATCCAAGGCAGGAAAATATGTGTCCAGCTGCAACCCTCCTTCAGTTTCAGAGCCATACATACGTCGGAAATGATCAATCCAAGCAGATGGCAAAATAGGGGATATCACCAATGAAGGTGTAGCTGAAATGCTACCATTAACTATTTGCCAAAATTCCTTGGTATTATTCTGCTCAACAAATACAAGTAGGTTTGCCCATTGATTATCTATGAATTGCTTCCTCTTAGATTTCAGCAGCTTCCTGTATTCTGCCTTAAGCATAAGGCAGAAGTATTCTGCCTTAAGGAAGAAAACAGCTTCCTGTATTCTGCCTTAAGCATGAAATAAACAGGAGGCAGGGTAGTAAAATGAGAGTGCCTATAGGCCTTATAGATATCGGTTAACTTGGTCTTAAGATCCCGGCAATCTTTGTCAAACCACGGCTTATTCTTAGATAACCCCACTTTTGGGGAGGACAACACCCCCCCAAGGATCCAAATGCAAAGGGTACACTCCAATGCTAGCTGCTCATAGATCTTAACAGTGTCTAAAGTTCCTATTGATTCAAGGAGAGCTTCACGCAGTTGAACAACTGCTGGATCTAGTATCAACTCAGAAAGAGCACTTGAAGGAATTTTATTCCACCTCACAGTGCCGAGTGTGTCCAAGCCATCCCAAGTCTGAGATTCTTCTGAAAGGGGTAAAGTTGGAGACTCAGTAAGCTGCAAGGAAAGGGCCAACGGCACGTGGTCACTGACCAAAACTGATCCTACCCTAAAATCAAGTAAGTACGGTATAACTCGGGGGGTAACCAAGAAATAGTCCACCGTACTGGAACCCAATGGTCCCAGATACGTGAACTCTCCCCTAGGATCCCCAAACCCGGATCCATTAAGAACATAGTAATTATGGGTAATAATAAATTTGGCTAGCCTAATACCTGAGCTGTTGATTTTCCCATCCTTAAAGGACCTAGGTAACAATCTATCAAAGGGGTCCAAAGGGAGGGGATCGGAATACTGGGATAAAGCTTGGTCATTTGCCCCCATACGGGCATTGAAATCCTCCGCGACCTACATTAAAGCTTCCGGGTATTTCTCTATCAAAGAATCCACCAGTCCCTCAAGCCTAGACCAGAATGTATGTCGGAATGAACCCGCATTACAGGGAGGTACATAAACTGATATAAATATCAGAACTAACAAGTCGATTTGTAGGACTACAGCTATGGCACATGGCTGAAGTGAAATGACTTCCAATTCTATGAACCGTAATCGTTGTGAAACGAGGCAAGCCACACACACACACACACCCGAGGGACGTCCCCTACTGCTATAAGAAATGGCTGGTATGTCAAAGGATTTAAACCCTGGAAACACTAATGGGGATTTAGTTCAGGTTTCCTGGATAAGTATAACATGAAATTTCACTGCATGGGCAATGAAGTCTGGTTCAGACTTATGACACTCCCATCCAGTCAAATTCCAGGAACATACATCCAGTGCATCCTGGGTGGAGTGATAAGGTAGTCATGCATACTGTGGAGGGTCTACTTCAGGACCCCCCTTCAGTGACTCACCAACCACGAGGGTGGTTGAATCAAGGGATGACACAGGATTATCAATTTGGGAAGGACTATCACTAGGCTCCTTAAGAGTCAAAGAAATTGTTCCCAGCGTCTCAACCAATGAATCTGGAGGAATGGGGTAAGATATAGTCGATACAAGCTCAGTTGGACTTAAAGCAGGGGCCGCAGGGGGAGAAACTAACTGCCCCTTCCTGTACGGAAGTTCCCCACACCGGACATTGATGGACTGATGGTCAGGTGGTCTGGGAGTTCCACTAGCGGATTTAATGTAGTTTAGATTGTCCGGCTCAAGGAGAACAGAAGTCCTCCTTGTATCGGACGCATCCAGAGGCTGAGACAGTAAGGGTTGCACTACAGAGTTTGTATAAAGGCTACTCAGAGAAATCCCCTGCCGGGCAAATAAATGCTTCTTCCCTAGTAAGCTACAAACCATATCTGAGGTGCGAAAATATATAACCACACACTGGGTATACCCAACAGCTGGCAAAAATGTAAAGGTAGCTATTTGATTAATTGGCACTCTACACTCTATAATACTAGATAGAAAATGCGGGATTTTGTATTTGGAGTTCCATACCGGCATTCCCCCTTCTGACGGTGTTATAATTCTTGCCCTTCCGGGCAAGTCACAAGGGGGCCCTGGGTACTGGGGAGATCTAACCCCCTCCCAGGGTTTCCTAATGATACAGCTAATAAATTAACTGGATGGCCAGTCTGGACTGCCTTGGTAATCCCCTTATAGTGAGTGGGAGTTACAATGTTCTGGAGATGAACCTCCATGGCTTTGATAGATTTGACCATGGAGGTTAAAGCCAATTGTTGCTGGAGAATCCGAAGGTTAATATCCTCCAGCTGGGCGTACAGTTTAGAAATTGTATCCCCAGTCAAGGAGCAGCAATCCCGCACTGCTTCATAAGGGGATACCTCTGTGTCAGTATGGATATTCTGGGCTGGTTGCTCAGTCAATGGACATTGGGATAAGGAAGAATCCTGGTCAGCTGCTGGTGAGGTAGGTTGAAACGTGGCCTGGCAAGTAGAGCCTACCAATCCTGAGTCAGCCAAAGACTGGAGAGGGGTTTCCTCCCCTACTGGGTGACCAGGCTGGACACTAGTCATACAGTCCTCTATTCTAAGCTGCTTGCCTGAAGAACGGGGTCTAGCAGATTGCCTCGTTGCCTGGCTGATATGGGCCACAGAACCTCTCTCTACGAAAGGTTGTTTCTTGTCTACTGGAACACCCAGGCGTCTGCCTAGGGTACATCCCCCTAGGCTAGGTTGTTTGGCCTGGGAACAAGCCCTGGTCACCACACCCACACCCAGGGCTCTATGCTTCTTTACACTGGGCTTAGACATAGCAGCAAAAAATTAGCACCCTGACTATATGGTGATTGCAGGCTCCGCCCCGACTCACGCTCTGGGACTGTGCTCCAGCTGCCCGGGATGGGTGGCCGAAAGTGCCTTCCCTGCCAAAATCCTTACTCCACCCTACAGACAATGCAGGCACTGCAGGGGAGTTAGTCCGTGCTCTGTGCTGTTCCTCTGCACAGGTGCTGAAAACTAGGTCCCGAGGTTCCACTGGACACGTTCCCAGGACGGGGAAGGGGAGTTAACAAACAATTCTTCCGATGATAGTGGGTCGCCTCCGCCTCCACTGCCCTGCAAACGGCACCGCCAACGGTACTTCGCCCTTCGGCCGTCGCCCTGAGGGCGCTGCCCTCCGGGCAGCTCTCAGTTAGATGGGTTACCTGTGGGAGGAGACACAAGACCCCCAGGTGAAACCAAGCAGTCCCACTCTGCAGCTCCTGCTTGCAGCCACGCCCTCTACGCTGTTCCCCAGCCCCACAGCCAACCCTCTGGGCAGCACTCAGTTAGATGGGTTACCTGTGGGAGGAGACACAAGGCCCCCAGGTGAAACCAAGCAGTCCCACTCTGCAGCTCCTGCTTGCAGCCATGCCCCCTACGCTGTTCCCCAGTCCCACCTACGGGTGGTGTATGATTTGCAAAGCCAACTAGCCGAACTAAATCATTGATAAAAGATTTAAAAGAATCGTAGCCAATAGGCATCCTTGTCTAACTCCCAGTTGCAAAGGAAATGAGTTGGTTATACTTCCATTAGGACCCATTTTGACAACTGCTCTGGTATTTTCATGAAGTTTAACTATTGCCTCAAGTAAATCAGAATTAATGCCCATCTTTACCAACTTGTAACACAGGATCCTTCTGGGCACAGAATCGAATGCTTTCAATAAATCAATGAATGCAAGATAAAGTTTTCCCCTTCTTACATTGACATATTTGTCTATAATATGGGCTAAGACAAAACAGTTACCGTAGATCTGCCCTGGCGAAAGCTCGACTGTTCTTCAGCTAAGAGATTTGTGCATGTCTTCCCTTGTGATAGTTTATGCCAGAACAGCAGGGCTCCAAGTTTGCATTGGGATTCTACTGATACTGAGTAGTTAATAAGATGATGGTTCTGCTTGCAGCTTCAGACTTAGATAAAACCAAAGCAGTTGCATGCTTCCTTAAATTTGTGGAGAGAGGATGGAATATCTCCAAGGACTCATATGTTGAGTTTTAGTGCAGGTCCTATCAACAGTTAAGGGGGTAATGCTATCCCTCTACTTATGGCTATGCAGATTTTTACTGTTATTAGAAGCAGTTTATAAGGTTTTGGTTTTTTATCTTCTTCCAGTTTCCTGGATATTATATTTATCATATCTTTTTGTATGTGCGTATGTCCGTATGTATACAGTTTTATTATTATTATTATTATTATTATTATTATTATTTTATTTTATTTTTATAGCAAACTGCTGAATACAAATAAACTAAACTATGGACAAACTAAAGTAACTAGAGCTAATAAATGAATGATAATGCTCTGGCTAGTGCCGGCTGATTTGTAATTATGATTATTATTATGAGCATTTATATAGCGCAAGCAATGTACCTGGCACTTTAGAAAGAATAAGATAGACAGTTCCTCAGGCTTGTTGTTTTATTTATTTTATGGATATTTTATTTACATTTTCTTATGGATATTTGTATGGCTGCCCAGCGTGACTTTTATAATTGTTTGCGGTGACCAGAGGAGGGACTGGGGTTACGAGGGCGAGGAACTTTCATCCGCCTGCCTGCCTGTCATCTGGACGAACCCGCCCCCCCCCCATACTCTCTCCTGTGTA
>QEPC01002403.1:5034816-5048161 GCA_003113815.1 Sphenodon punctatus | reverse complement strand
ATCATAAAAACACACCCCCACCCCCAACCCTACCCCTCATCCTTACCCACTCCACCCTCCCCCTCACCAAATGCCTGGCGGAACAGCCATGTTTTACAGTTCTTCCAGAAGGCCGGGAGGTCTGGGGCCAATCATGCCCCCACCGGGAGGGAGTTTCACAGGCGTGGTGCAGCAACTGAGAATGCCCTGCTCTGTGTAGCCCCCCGAGACACCTGGGGGACCTCCAACAGCGCGCCCCCAGCCGACCGCAGGGGCCGATCCAGAACCCGGGAAGTGAGGTGGTCCCGCAGGTAAACAGGGCCCAGACCGTGTAGGGCTTTATAGGTTAAGACCAACACTTTGAATTGGGCCTGGAAGACTATTGGCAGCCAGTGCAGAGACCAGAGCACTGGTGTAATATGCTCCTGGCGGCCCCCACCAGGAGCCAGGCCGCTGCAATCTGCACCACCTGCAGCTTCTGAGCCATCACCAAAGGTAGCCCCACGTAGAGCACGTTGCAGTAGTCTAATCGAGAGGTAATAAAAGCATGGATGATCGTGGACAGGTCCAGAACTAAAACCAGCAGCTGAAGCCGCCGCACCAGATGTAACTGGTGGAAGGCACTCCTCGCCACAGCCTCCACCTGGACATCCAGGCGGAGCTGTGCATCAAGGAGTACCCCCAAGTTCTGCACCTGGGACGTCAGTGGAGGGCAGACCCCATCAATCAATGGAGCCATCACCTCCATCGACCTACCCACTAGCATTACCTCCATCTTGTCAGGATTCAGTCGCAGTCGGTTAGCCCTCATCCAGTCCACCACAGCCGTCAGACAGCAAGTAAGCACCAAGACAGCCAGGCCTGGGTCAGCTTGTGTATAGCCTGCTATAGTCAATACTGTAGACTAGGGGCCCAATGCAGTCCACAGTGTCAGGACGTGGGAACTGCAGAGGTGAGGATAGCAAGGCAGGGGGAGTGGAGATTGCCCTTGGTCTCATTATCCTCCAGGACATAGGAAGGAGCCGGGGGGTTAAGTCTGCTTGTGGAGTCGCTGCTAGTTAAGCAGGTGCCCCCCCCCCCCGCACTAGTGCAGTGGACTGTAGCAACGTTGCCGAGGCAGCGAGCATGGACACTGCTGCTCCAGGAACTGACGCCTCTCCGGGGGCACTGACAGGGCCACGGAGGAGCGTCGGTGGGTTGCCAGGACAACCCAGATGCTCAGAGTGCTTGCGTCAGTGGGTGCAAGCATAAAAGAATGGGTGGCAGCACACTAAGCTGCTGGTAATCAGCGCTACCTGAGAGATGGGCCCTTGGACTCCTGAAAGACTGCATTTATGCAGGGCACTGGAGTTTTTAGTAGTGTGTGTGTGTGTGTGTTCATACGTGTGTGGTGTTGTAGGGTACTGGAAGCGGTAACGGTGTGTGTGTGTGTGTGTGTGTGTGTGTGTTGTAGGGTACTGGAGGCTGCAACGGTCTGGGTGTGTTTGTACGGTGCATGAACACCAGTCTTACTAAGACACAGAAGCAAGGTAAGAAAGCCCTATCCTCCCCCTGGCTCCTTTCCCCCATTTCCCTGCACAACCAGCACTTCCCTTTTCCCTCGCTGATTGAGGTTGTGGAGTGTGTGGAGTTCCTTCAGGGCTCTCCTCTTGGCCTGCAGTCCCCATGATGATCTATGCCTAGCCCTGCTTGGGGCAGCAGGCACTATTAAGATCCTGAGGGACCACTTTGCGACAGGTTCCAGAGGCAGTGCAGGGGAATAGTGGAAGAGAGGGGACATAGGTTATCCCCTACCCACTGCCAGTATTACCGGCACTCCCCCTTCCCTTCCTGGTATCCAGGTGTGGTAGACTGGCCTTATGGAACTGGCAAAAGAACTCCAGGACTTGGCTAGAATGGTACAATCCCTTGCAATGGAGGTAAAAGACCTCTGTGATAAGGCAAGGGCAATTGGAGGGTGCTGCAGCCACCACGCCTCCTGCTGTTCACGAGGTTGCTGCGGTTCCATCCCCTCCTCCTTCAACCCCCCTCCGGGAACCCAAAGCCCCCAAACTAGAAAAATGTAATGGCGATAGACAACAATTTCAGGGGTTCTTAGCCCTGTGTAAATTGATTTTCAGGATCCAACCTAGCATGTATGCCACTGACGAAGTCAAGGTAGCCTTTATTATAGGGCATCTAGAGGGAACCACCCTAGTGTGGGCTGCCCCATTACTTACTATTAACAACCCCCTGCTGGGTGATTATGTAGTTTTTGAATTAGAATTAAAAATTTTATTGACTACCCACCCAGGATTAAGAACGCTGAAACTGCCATTTTGTCCCTACGATAAGGAAAATATTCCCTGTTAGATTATATAACTCAGTTTCAGCAATTAGCCATAGAATTGGGATGGCCAGACAATATTTTGAGGGTAACATTTAGGAAGGGACTCTGACAAACTAAAGGATCAATTGGCTTATACAGCCCTGCCCGAGTCCCTGGGGGAATTAGTTGCCTTGACTCTCCAAATAGATGAAAGGCTAGCCGAGAAACGCAGAGAACGGCGACAGGAGAGTACCCGGCGCTGAAATAGTGCTCGACCCCTGGTAGGACCTTCTGCCCCTTCCGAGATGAAGTCACTAGATGAAGTGGAACCCATGCAGTTAGGTGCTTCTAGGGGCCCTTAACAGATGAGGAAAAGGAGAGACGACAAGGAGCTCAATTATATTTTTATTGCAGAGAGAAGGTTCGTTATGCACAAGACTGTCCCGTCTTGCCGTCCCATAGACAGAACCCAGGAAACGACAGATCCTGAGGCAGTTAAGGGACATCTCGGGAGGCCAGGTAAACCCCTGGAATAGCATAAAGGTGAATAGCACAGCAAACTTCCAACACCTAGCACACATTCAGGTTCCCCTTATGATGTTCCTTCCAGCCAGGTGAGCTCTTGTTGTTTCTGCTTTTATAGATTCTGGAGCCTTTGGAAACTTTATAGATATATAGATGGTACAAAAACATGGTATCCCGACTTGTCCCAAGAACCGCCCAGAAATGGTACATACTAAAAATGGGTCTCCTCTGTCATCAGGCCCCATAACCATGCAAACCATGACATTTGGGGAAACGTAAGGGCACATTGCGAGGCAGTGACATTCTACATAGTAAGTACCCCTTTATTCCCTGTTGTTTTAGGACTTCCTTGGCTACAGCTTCATGACCACAAGACAGTTCATTTTGATTCATGCTATTGCACACTCCTTGCCTCTGTCCACCCCCTATAGTACCTGTGCCACAGACCTTGGTGCTAGGGATAGGAGCTGTAGGCAATTACCTGAGGTATACCAGGATTTCTGGGAGGTTTTTAGTGAGCAGCAAGCAACAGGGTTACCCCTGCACCATTCATATGACTGTCCCATTGACCTTATCCCTGGCACAGAGCCCCCCTTAAGCAGGATCTACGCTTTATCTAACCCTGAATTGCAGGTACTTTGAGACTATATAGAAGATAGTTTGCAAAAAGGCTGTATAAGGCACTCCTCCTTCCCTGTGGGAGCACCCATCTTTTTCGTCTCCAAGAAAGATGGAGGATTAAGGCCTTGTATTGATTAGAGGGGCCTGAATGCCATCACTGTAAGGAATAGGTATCCATTGCCCTTGATTCCAGAATTATTAAACCTCCTGCAAGGAGCTACCATCTTTACTAAACTAGATTTACGAGGAGCATATAATTTGGTATGAATACGTGAGGCTGATGAATGGAAGACAGCATTTTGAATGCGTTATGGGCATTTTGAATATCTAGTAATGCTGTTTGGTCTAGTCAATGCCCCGGCCACCTTCCAACACCTAATTAATGACATATTCCAGGATGTTCTAGACCTTTTCATTATAACGTACCTTGACGACATCTTGATATATTCTACATCTGAAAAGGAATATATTCACCATGTGCATATGGTATTACAAAGACTCCGTCAATACCAACTATACTGCAAGTTGGAGAAGTGTGCATTTCACACTACTTCAGTGAGCTTTTTAGGGTTTATCATGACACCACAAGGCCTTCAGATGGATCCCTGCAAAATTGAAGCCATCCAGAAATGGCCAACCCCCCAAGCAGTTACGCCCTTACAGAGATTTCTTGGTAGTGCAAACTTTTACCGCCAGTATTAACTGACATGCAGCTGGCATAGCTTTGACACATTTGTTAAAGAAAGGCCACTGTTTTTCTTGGGGAAAAGAAAAACAAGAGGCGTTTGAGAAACGAAAAGACGCCTTTACTCGAGCTCCTACTTTACACCACCTAAACTTCGAGAAATCGTTTATAGTCAAAGCCGATGCATCGAGTGTAGCACTCGAGGCTGTTTTATTGCAAAAGGAGGATACCCAGGACTCGTTGCTTCCATGTGCCTTTTACTCCCCACAGCTGCGGGGGCAGAACATAATTATACAATCCTAGACCGTGAATTACTTGCAATCAAGGTGGCCTTTGAGATATGGAGGCACTATTTAGAAGGGGCCCAATATCCAGTGACAGTGATAACAGACCATAAAAACTTAATCTTCTTACAAACCGCTCACATACCGAATACCCGCCATGCTCACTGGGCCCTATTTTTTGCTCGTTTTTCTTTTTCCATTCAGTATTGACCAGGAAAGCTGAACACCTTCGCGGATGCGTTATCTCGCTACAACAACAAGCCGGAGGACCCCTTAGAAGTATGAGGCCCAATCTTGCACACCAAGGTCTTTGCGGCCATGTCGTTACAGTTACAGCTGTTTCAAAAGCTATCCCAGAGAGATCACGCACTTACAACAGAGCCTCATTACACTTACACTCTAGGAATTTATCAGTATCAAGACAAAATTGTGGTGCCTCATGCTTGTAGAAAACATATTCTATGCACCATGCCCCCTCCCCCAAACATATTCTATGCACCATGCCCCCTCCCCCAAGCAGGACAATCCAGGACAACGAAGAACACTGGAGCTCCTACTCTGACCAAAGATGCACGAGCCTATGTACAAGGTTGTCCACTTTGTGCATGTACCAAGACCAGTAGACTCCATACCCAGGGACTTTTACAAACTCGCTCCCCTCCTCAAGAACCATGACAAAGAATCACTATGGCTTTTATCATAGACTTCCCGCCTTCACAAGGGTACGATACCATTTTGGTGGTTGTAGACCATTTTTCAAAACTAGGACATTTCATTGCATGCACTGGTCTTCCTTCTTCTCAACAAACCATGCTGCTAGTGTTGCAGAACATAGTGAAGCTCCATGGCTTCCCATTGGAAATCATAACGAACAGAGGCACCCAGTTTATAGCCCAGTTTTTGAAGGCCCTGTTCACGTCCCTGGAAGTTCGCTTAAGCTCAACAGCCTATCACCCCCAGGCAAACGGACAAGTTGCAAAAGTCAATCAAAACATAGAACAATATCTTCGATGTTACATCAACTACCTCCAAGATGATTGGATGACCTTTTTACCAGTGGCAGAATTTGCCCACAATAACACCCCAAACACCTCCATTGGTATGTCCCTGTTCTATGTAACTTATGGTTTTCACCCTCGTTTATCTTTCCCAGAAATTCCTTCTGTTTCTGTACCTGCAGCTGGTCAAGTAGCACGACGCCTCCAACGAACACATGCACATACTCAAACCATGTTGTTAAAAACACGCCAGAATTATAAGAAACAAGCAGTTTCCCATCGATGAACTGCTCCCGTATTGAAACCTGGGGATCTCGTTTGGGTCAAACGATGTCATTACCCATCTACCCGACCCTTGGCCAAACTGGACTATAGATATATTGGCCCCTTTCCAATTCTTTGTCGTGTCAGTGAGGTGACCTATACGGTACAATTCCGTGTCCATTTACGCATTCATCCAACCTTCCAGGTCTCCCTTCTAAAATGGGCTGTGACCCTGCTGTTTCCCATCCCTGTTCCTCCGCCCCCACCTACACTTACTCCTCAGGGAGACTCCAAATATGAGGTACATGCCCTACTAGATTCTAGGTTTATTTGAGGCTGTCTCCATTATCTAGTCGATTGGAAGGGGTATGGCCCTGCTGACTGTTCTTGGGAACCTGCTTCTGAGGTACACACCCCGTGTCTAGTATGTCAGTTCCACCGTTTACACCCTGCTAAGCCTGCACTACACTGTTCTGGGGGGGTTGGGGGGGACTGTCAGGACATAAGGGCTGCAGAGGCAAGGATGGTGAGGCAGGGGAAGCAGAGGTTTCCCCTGGGCTCGTTACCATTCAGAACATAGGAAGGAGCCGGGGGTGAGGGGTGGGTTAAGCCCACCTGCAGAGCTGCTGTCGGTTGGGCAGGCGGCCCGCCCCGCCCCCCATCACTAGTGTGGTGGGCCATAGCAACATTGCCGACATGGCGAGCATGGACGCTTCCGCTCCTGGAGCCAACGCCCCTCTGGGGGCACTGACAGGGCTGTGGAGGAGTGTTGGTGGGTTGCCAGAACAACCCAGATGCTTAGAGCACTTGCATCAGTGGGCGCAAATGGAAGGGTGGGGCTCAGGCCATGAAAGAATGGGCGGCAGCATACTAAGCTGCCGGTAATCAGCACTACCTGAGAGATGGGTCCTTGGACTCCTGAGTGACTGTGTGTTTATGCAGGGCACTGGAGTTTGTAGTTGTGTGTGTGTGTGTGTGTGTGTGTGTTGTAGGGTACTGGAAGCTACAACAGTCTGGGTGTGTTTGTACGGTGCATGAACACCAGCCTTACTAAGACACAGAAGCAAGGTAAGAAAGCCCTATCCTCCCCCTGGCTCCTTTCCCCCATTTCCCTGCACAACCAGCACTTCCCTTTTCCCTCGCTGATTGAGGTTGTGGAGTGTGTGGAGTTCCTTCAGGGCTCTCCTCTTGGCCTGCAGTCCCCATGATGATCTATGCCTAGCCCTGCTTGGGGCAGCAGGCACTATTAAGAACCTGAGGGACCACTTTACAGCAGGTTCCAGAGGCAGAGCAGGGGAATAGTGGAAGAGAGGGGACATAGGTTGCCCCTACCCAATGACACACAGATAGTTTTGTCTGGCCCCATTCCAGTTCCTGGATCTGTCCCCTGGATCCATTTCCTATCCCCAAGCACTGAAAGACTGAGCTCAGGGTACGGGAGCAGAGTTGAGGGCATGCACAGAAGGATAAGGGATAGATTCAGGGCACAGTTTCATAATCTAGACCCTTCTCTTCCTGAGCACATCCCTTATGCATTCCCACCCACAACTTCTGTGTGGTCCTTGGAGCTTGTACTAATTTTGAAAGTGGCCCCTGGGAGGGAAGGGGTTCCCTCTCCCTGCTGTAGACTAGGTGCTTACTCATTTAAGTATTTAGTAAGTAGTTCGGGGCAGGACTCATATCTAATTCATGGTTGTTCAGTGCCATGCACATTGCTGGCACTGTAGAAGTAAAATAAATAACTAAATAGGTCTCAGAAGTTATTATCTACAGTATTATTAAACTAGATCTCAAGTTTCTAAACTGTGGATGGTGTGACCCCCCAAGTGGGGCACAACATCTGCAAATGGGGCCAGATCCTGGTTGATATTTGATATCATTTGCATGTCTTTGTCACTGCCTGGGGTCATGAGATTATGGCTATCTCAAAATGCAGACACACAGACAAAAGGTATGGGAACCACTGATCTAGATTATGCCCCGTGCTGGATCTTCTTTACGCACACATTGCACAGCCACTCGGGGCTCTTTGGATTTCTACATCTGTTTATGGTGTAGCTGCAGGTATAAAATAATGAGTTAGTCCTCAAAGATTGTAGTCCAGAAACATCCAAAAAGTTACATCTTTACTGAATCCATCCAAAAGGACCAGCAACTTTGGAGATGAGGGGTATTTTCAGACGTTACGAGATCGCAGTGAACCACGGTCAATATCCACATGGGGCCAAAGCGCCCTGAATGTCTGTTAGGCGGCCGCCAGATGTTCACCACGGCCGATTCCCACATGGGGTCAATTTCAACCACGTTTCTGGAGCTCCCCGCTAGGGCTGATGCGGCAGCAGCTTTTACCGCGCCGCGATTCCGTTCCGCCATTTCGGAACTGCCCGCGCCACACCGCGACTTTTCTGCGGATATTCCGCTAATTCCGCCGGAATTCTGCAAATCGCGGAATTGCGGAAAAATCGTGGAAAAATTGCGGAAATCGCGGAAAACCGCTATTCCGCTATTTTTTGGCACTGGCGGAATTGCGGAAATCGTGAAAATGTCATGTTTCCACGATTCCACTAAGTTGCGGAATTAAATAAGCGGAACTGCGGAACCGCGGAATGAAACCGCGGAATGAAAGCCTCTGCCATGCCGTTCCACTAATTGCGGAAACACTGTTTCCGCCAGAAATAGCTACCGCTGCGATATTCTGCTACAGCCCTACTCCCCGCTGGACCATCTCCGAAAGCGTGGTCAAAGAGATTCCCAGCGGGAACCAACAAAAAGTAACGTCTGGCCGGCAACCACGGCCCGGAATCCCCGGTGGGATTCCGGGCCGTGGTCAAATCGGGCAGGCGCTGCGGCCGTATTGGCTGCGGTGTGGGAGCGTGGGGGGGCAGGGCCGTGTGGATGCACGTTGCGCCGCGCGGCCCTGCCCCCTCCCCAATTCCCCGCCAGGATCAGCCGATACGTCTGTTGGACGTGCCGGACTGATCCCGGCGCGGAATCATTTGGGTGATTCCAGGACGGGACAAATGCCACCCCGTCTCATCTGAAATCACCCGAGGATTTTGCCCTAAATTCCTTGCACTGTGGAAAGCAGCAAATGGGCTCTGAAACAATGACAGCATTGAGAGTATATTCCTATGTGATTGAGTCGTGGGGCAGTGTGCAATAAACAAATGAGATCTCATGTTGCCCTTAATAACGACAAAGGAGGTTTACGTAGCTAGCTGGATTGCTCTCTCCTTTTGCCCCTTCAAATGCTTCAGGTTCAAACTCAAGACATGGTGGAGAACAAACAGAAGCAATTGTTTTTAGGATGGGAAACTTACCCAGAAATTGAAAGCCAATCCTTTGAGATGCTAAAAGAACTAGCACTGAAGTGGTTTACCGAGACGCAGGCTCCTCTTCTGTTACAGGATGGTACTTTACCTGAGTGGTTCCACGGATTCATTACAAGAAAGTAAGAGAGACTATACCATATAGAATAAGCATGAAAGAGAGAAAATAAATATTTTAGTTAAATGTCTCTGCGTTCTGAAATAGGAGAGGGTTCATGATTAGATTTAGCTTACTTTGATAAAGCAAAAAAACCTCCGCTTACTATAGAGACTGTGCTCCTAAAGTGAAAAGTGTTTGAAAGGCTGATGCTTATATCTGTCTAGCAGGGATTAGAACACAGATTCCCAAACTGTGGCTCAGGATCCTATGTGAGGTCATAATCCCAACTGATATTTGATATACTTTGTCTTTGCTGCTGTCTGGGGTCATGGGATTATATTTAAATTTCAAATTGGGGGCATGCAGGTAAAAATATTGGGAACTGTTGTATTAGACAATACTGAGAGTTATGATGCATGTTCTTCAAATATCACAAGGGCTGTTACAAAGAAAATGGCAATGAACTGTTCTCTATTGTCAGGAGGAAAAAGACTACCAAAAATTGTAAGAAAGTAGATTTCAATTACATACCAGGAGAAGCTAGCTTCCTAAGTGTCAGAGATGATCGGCAATGAAAAAAGTTGCCTACAGAGGTTGTGGGCTCTCCGTCACCTGAAGTTTTCAAACAGAAGATGTGCAGCCATCTGTTTGAGATGGCGTAGATGTAGACTTCCTGCATCAAAATGTGAGGGGGGGAGGTGGACTAGATAGCCTTTAAGGTACCTTCCAACACTTTGATTCTGTTGAGATCATATGAATGTGTAACCTCTGCATCAGTATTTAATATGATTCTGATGTCAGACAGGTTCCAACTGTAGAACTGGTCTATGTGGCATAGCCTGTGAGAATTCATATAATTGTACCCAGTTTAAATTATCTGCCTAGAATACTTTAAAAGAAGCCACTTTGTTTGGGATGGAGGCGTTTTGGTTACAGAAGTGACTGGAAGATTGGGCAAGTCATCTAAGTGTTTTTTTATTACAGCAATATAGCATATTGGGATCTCTAGAAATTACTAGGCTACACAGAAATCTGTTTACTGTATGAAGGCAAAGCTTAGAATCAGAGACGAGCTTGAAAATCATGATCAATGTCATTCTCTTTCTACAGACAGACTGAAGAATTGCTTAAAGATAAAGAGCTTGGCTGCTTTCTCATCAGGTTGAGTGACAGAGCAATTGGCTACATTCTGTCCTATAGGTAAGACTTCACACTGAATAGAAAGATTCTGCATTCTGGGTGGGAAATGCCATCCACTGTAATTTGTACTTTGCTCTGATATTTAGGTGTTTTAACTACAGCAGAAGTGAACAGACAATTTTATATTCATGAATAGAATTTGCATTTTCAGAGCTCCCTCTGAGTATCTGAACTATATATCCATGAATGAAACAACATCCATTTCAGATATTTAGTTTTGGATATTTCCCTATTTCATTTTGGTTTTGGACTATTTTGGTAGTGCAATTTAGCACTAACACTATTGAAATGACCAAAATGACAAAAATAACTGGAACAAAATATCCAAAACAGCGATCAATTTTGGGAGACCAAACAGAAATTGAATAGCTGGTTTTTAAAACTTTTTATCTGCTTCAGCAGAACCAATTCAAAGCGGGCAAGATCTGTGGATATTACATTCTCCATAGATACTAGTTTCAGCTCTGTTTTTGACTTATCTACCTTTGCCTCTTTAAGTTTATTTCTATTACCTGAGTCCAGCTAGCCTAGCAATCAATTTATGTCTGCAAGGAATTATCATAATCAGGGATCTGTGTTCACTGCGTTTTCCCCGTTCTGTTCAATGGGGAAAACACAGTGAACTTGGGCCCGTGATCATTAAATATTTATATAGCTATTAACACCACCAATGTATCTGGCACTGAACTAGATGCAGGTCCCTACCCTGAAGGGCTTAAAATGTAGGAATGAATGACAAGAGCTCTTAGATTTTTTGTACAAGCTGCTGGTGTAAATATACCAAAAGAAAAATAAGCTTAAAACGTGTTGGTTATCACAACACAGACATGTTAGCTGCTGGAAAACCAAGAAGAAATAGTCTAATAAATCCCATGACAATGACTGTAATCTTCATAATTCTGCTATTCATTGTAGGCCCAGTCCTGACTTCAACTCGACCAAAAATCCCATTAGTAGAGTTTAACTGAGTGATTTTAACTAGCCTTGATAAATAAGCTTCAAACAAAGTTCATTTAAAAGCATAACATGTTAAAGGCATAACAGCTTCAATTCTTGTTTTATAATCTAGATCAAAGATGGACACTTTTATCCTCCAAGGGGCAATTTGGAAAAGGAGGGGAGGGTCCAGTTCATGGATCTGTGTAGATCCATCTCCTGTTTTCACACACATGCCTCTGTCTCTACTCCCTTCCCCTTCAGTGCTTGATGACAGAGACTGGATCTGTGGGCTAGACCCAGGTATTGGAAAGGGGTCAAATAAAAACTTGCTATTGGCTGTATTTGGCCCACCTCTCCAACTGAGCTCATGTTATCTTCTAGCACTAACGATCTCTCTCCAAGGGAGGGGTCTCAAAGCCAATAGGAAGAGAAAGACAACAGTAACTGGGAACATGATTATTAGAAATACAGACATTTGGGTTTGTGATGGTGAGGAGGACTGTGTGTGGAATTGCCTGACAGGTATGGGAGTAGCAGATCTCAAGAGACATCTAGACTGCCTCATAGGCATGAAACCAACTTTGCCTTTCTCCCATGCTGCCCCCTATGCACACAGGCACTCCCTCCCTAAACACTCATGCACTGCTCCCTCTCCTCCCCAGTCCTTAAATCATTCCTGAAAACCTGTTAAGGCTTTCACTAGTTCCTCATCTCCATAAACTGCTTGTTAATGCTGCTTCTTATATTGTCTCATCCTTTAGGATCACCCTCTTTCTTTGTAACTAAGCTAAGCATGTGCACCTGCAATTTCTCAGCTTCATGAATGTATCTCTGTCCCTTGCTATGTTCCCCTCTCCCTTGTCAATTCTAGATTGTAAGTCCCTTGGGGCAGGGACCTGTCTCTAATATCAGCTGTTCAGTGCCAGGTACTTTGCTGGCACTATATAAACACATGGTCATAGTACCTGTGGGTACCAGGGATAGAAGTAGGGTTGCCACCTTTTGCAGTTTGACCCTGAGACTCCCATTTTGGCCTATGGGAGTCTCAGGGTTAAAATTTATTTATTTATTTTATTTTAATTTATTTTCATAATTTATACCCCGCCTCTCCTGCCTAGGCAGCTCAAGGTGGCTTACAAAAGTTAAAACATCATTTTAAAATGTACATAAAATACACATAAAAGGGAAGCGTAAGAATAAGAAAATTAAAAACACATCCTCTGCACCCACCCTTCACCCACCTTCCTCACCAAAAGCCTGGTGGAACAGCCAGGTCTTGCACTGGTCTAATGTGCTCACGGCAATCTGTCCCGATAAGGAGATGGGCCGTCACATTCTGCACCAGCTGCAGTCTCTATCTGCAAATGCAAAAGATGACCACCCTAGACATAAGAAAATGTAGGAAAGAAGGGGTTTTTTGAGACAGATTAAAATTTGGGGCATCTGTGGTACATTTTTCTGAAAAACTTCAATTTTACAGGCAGGGCCATTAAGATAGGCAAATCTGTAGGATCTCAGTGCCTGGAAGAGAGAATGGTAGAGGGATGAGGGGCTTAGGGTTGTTGTTGTTGTTTTAAGGAAATGTAAATGTTTGGGGGAAAAGAGGAACCTATATAGGAAGGATGGGCTCCAAAATGGAACCAGACTACTGACACGACGTTTAAAAGGTTGTAGAGGACATTTTAAAGTTACGGACGAGGGGAAAACTTACAAGTGCAAAGAAGCACACATTTCAGGCTGAGACATACCATATTGATGGAGAGAGTGAGCTCTGTAGAGGGGATAGGAAAGATGTTGATAAAGCATAGGTAGAAGCTAGTGACAAACACTCGAATCTAACAGAGTCCCAGATTTTAAAAAATGGCACAAAGGGAAAACAACAAGATAATGACAAAATGTATAAGTGCTCAATACTAAGGCTGGAAGCAGGACCGGCCTTACCGCGGGGTGACTAGGGGTGGCCACCCAGGGCCCCGCGCTTAGGGGGGCCCTGCGGGTTTGGGGGTTTAGTAATTTTTTATTAAAAAAAAAATTCGGGTCGGGCAGGGGGGGCAGCAGGAGTGAGGGAGAAGCAGAGGCCCTGCCTCTCCCACACTCCGCACCCCCCCCCCCC
>QEPC01002403.1:5015621-5028924 GCA_003113815.1 Sphenodon punctatus | reverse complement strand
ATGCCTTTGTCACCTCGAGGCTGGACTACTGCAACACGCTCTACGTGGGGCTTCCCTTGTTTCTGGTTCGGAGGCTGCAGCTAGTGCAGAATGTGGCGGCCCGGCTCCTTTTAGGGACGGGTCGTTGGGAGCACATAACACCTGTGCTCTGGACTCTGCACTGGTTGCCAATAGCGTGCCGAGTCAGGTTCAAGGTTTTGGTGTTGATCTATAAGGCCCTTCACGGTCTGGGCCCCTCATACCTCAGTGACCGCCTTGCCCTTCGTGCCCCAGAGCGGCTCCTTCGGTCTGCCGAGGGTGCCTTCTTGGAGGTCCCCCGCGTTAAGCGGGGGGCCACAATGGAGATGGCATTCTCAGTGGCCGGGTCACGCCTTTGGAACTCCCTCCCAGAGGAAGCTCGCCTGACCCCAAACCTTTTGACATTCCGGTGAAGTTGTAAAACTTGGCTGTTTGCCCAGACCTTTGGGGAGGGTGGGAGGGTGGGTTACAGGGTTTTTATCTCTCTTACCCTATTTATTGTTTTATGGTGACCCACGGCCCTGTTTTAATACTTGGAATATTGTATTTTGAAATGTTTTAATTGTTTTTAAATGTTTTTATATATGTGATTACTTTTTATTGTAAGCTGCCCCGAGCTGTTTTAGGAGGGGCGGGGTAGAAATTTGATAAATAAATAAATAAATAAAATGGCCATGGTCAAAATGTCATTCCACAAAGTGACTAGATCATCGTCAAAGTTGATGCTAAGGTCAACAGACATCCTTTTAGATATTTGAAAACTGCTATCGGTCCCTCCCTTAGTCTTCTTTTCCCTAGGCTAAATATTTTAGCCTTTTCTCATATGGTTTGCATTCTAGCTCCTTTATTATCATCCAGTTTGTCAACATCCACCTTGCACGGGCCAAAACTGAATACAACATTCCAGTTGGGGTGTCACCAGTGCTGAGTAAAGTGGCAGTATTACCTCCCACGTCTTGGATGTGATGCATTGTTATGCTGCCCAAAATGCCACTTGCCATTTTTATTTTTATTTTTGTATCTGTGCAAAAGGGTAGTCTGTCTACCATAGCAGGAATGTAAGTGGTGTTTCTGGTTTGCACACAGAAGACAAGTTGCAAATGATTTGTTTCTGTGGCTGGCAATGGGGCAGGTGGACTGGAAAATTATCTGTCAGCTGGTGCACCGCAAGATGGCTTACAAAGTGTGGATAGTTGCTAGCCAGAGGCTGTATCAAAAACTTTTATTCAAAGTTTTGTCCACTTTAGTAGGTCAGGTAAATTGTGAACTCCTCCAAATCATGGAGTTTTTGTTTTTTGCAAATCCAAATATTGAAAGGTGAACTCTTTTGATGTCCACATATTCTGGTTTTGCAACTGCAGAGGTAAAGACCGATGTCGGCATTTTGTCATCAGTCACCAACGGAATGGACATTATGTTGTGTCAGGGGATACCAGCACCCACGGGAGCCTTGCAGAACTGATAAGCTATTACCAGACTTCAGAAATCATGCCTTTTGGAGAAAATCTCACCACTGCTTGTGTTCAGGTATGTCAAACTCTTTGGAATTTGATTACTTGATAATGAAACAGGCTCATACACAGAGAAGGATTCTTCCTATCCCCTTGGGCTGGGGCTAAAATTGTACTTAAGATAATTGCATCAAATTGGGCAAATAAATAGAGCTTGAGAGACAGTGCTGGATCCAGGGAAGTTGGAGCCCTGTGTGTGTCAGGCTCCGGGGTCAGGAGCCAGGGGGAAAGGGAGGAGAGAGAAGGGCGGGTAAGGAATGGAAGGGTTGCCCATTATGTCAACACTAAAACCTCTCAGCCGTTCTCTGATATCCGGGAGACTACGCGCCAGCATGGACATCAGACAAGTTGGCCTAAGACAACGTATGGCTCATCATCGAGGCCATGGGCCTTGGAGGCTGGGAAGGAGCCACCAACGGAGGGAAGCTGGAAGGGGGAACCAATGATTGGGGAGCGGAAAAGGAGGGGCCAGGAACAAGGAGATTGAAGGGGTCCCCAGGGATAGAAGAGTGGCAGGAGGAACCAGTAACAGGGGAACTGGAGGGGGGAACCAATAACCGGGGAACGGGAAAGGGGGAGCCAGGAACAAGGAGATTGAAGGGGTCCCCAGGGATAGGAGAGTGGCAGGAGGAACCAGTGACAGGAGCTAGAGGAGGGAATCGATGACTGGGAGCAGGAAGGGGGAGCCAGGAACAACGGAGCTTGAAGGGGTACCCAGGGATAGGAGAGCTGGAAGGAGGAACCAGCAAGAAGGACTAGGAGAGAGAACCAGCAAGAAGGAAGCTGGAAAGGGAAACCAGCAACAAGGAACTAAGAGGGATAACCTGTGATAGGGAAGCTGGAAAGGGAAACCAGCAACAAGGAACTAAGAGGCGTAACCAGCAACAAGGACTAGGAAGGACAACCAGCGATAGGGAAGCTGGAAGGCAACAAGGAACTAGGAGGGGTAACCTGCGAGAGGGAGCAGGAAAGGGAAACTAGCAACAAGGAAATGAGAAGGGTAACCAGCAACGAGAGAGCTGGAAAGGGGAACCAGCAACAAGGACTAGGAAGGACAACCAGCGATAGGGAAGCTGGAAGGCAACAAGAAACTAGGAGGGGTAACCTGTGATAGGGAACAGGCAGGCCCCTGCTGCCCCCAAGGGGAACAGGGACCCCAGCAACAGCAAGGAGGAGAGTCCACTCCTACAAGAAGCAAGGGATTCACAGGACAAGGACACTCACACACAACACATTCACAAGGGATGAGGCCTGGTTAATGCTACACTCAATCCTGGGAACACACAAACCCCGGGAAGAGCAGTTGCTCCACCAGCTTCCTGAGGCCCCCAGGAGGGCCTAAATACTTTTTGGCAGCCAATCAGGAAGCCAGGAGACAAGTCCCTAGAAATGGCAACCAGGTGCGCAGGGGCGGGCACACACCAGGCGGGGATGCAGGGGAAGACACAGTGAAGAGGATGAAAGCACCTAGGGATGTGCGAATGCGGTTCGGAAGTTCAGAGTTCGGACCGAACTCGAATAGTTCAGTCGACCTAACCGAACTTTCGAACCGAACTCGAATTCGACCGAACTGTTCAGTCGAATCCGAACCAGTTCGGAAGGCAAAAAAATCCGGTTTTGAATGTACGAACTCTGTTCGGAAGTTTGGAATTCGACTGAACTCGAATAGTTTGATCAACCGAACCGAATTTTTGAACCGAACTCGTTTTTTGAACCGAACCAAATTTCCGAACTCAGTTTTGTTCGCACATCCCTAAAAGCACCGTCTATCAAGGCACCAGGTGGTGCAAGCCGCTCTGGTGATGCCCCCAAACCCACCAAGGGTTCAAGACTGGGCCGGGACAGTGTGAAATGGTGGTGTCCCCCCATCTCCCAAATTAGGAATGTTAGACAGATACACACTGACTCATCCATTAGAAAAACTACAATTGATTTTTGATGCTCAGTTAACCATAACATCCCCCTCAGGGGCTGGACCTCCCTGCGTTACAGGTCTGTACATTATGCACATGTTGTTCCTAGTTTACCCATGGGATAGGCAGCGATTGCCATAAGCTTGGAGATGCTGAACTTCCCTGTTGTGAGTTGGAATTCAAGACCAAATGCCTGTCTAACGTCCCTTTGTAAAGGAGCTGTGTCCATCCTATACAGGAAGACTCCCTAGAGCAAGAGATCATTTGCATACTAAAAGGACTTGACTCTAACAAATATGTATTTGCCCAAGTACCCACAGAAGGAGTGAATATAAAAGCTAAACTCCTAAAAGGTTTTAAAAAAGAAAAGAAAAAAGGCTCCAGTACAGGGCCAGCAACATGTATTTTTCATAAGTGTTTCTTAAAATTCTGCATAGGTGGCAACCCTAGAGGCAGGCTGGAGCACGTGAGTTGTATTGTGTTGTGTTGTGTTGGTCTGACCTGGCTGAGAG
Organism: Sphenodon punctatus; assembly: GCA_003113815.1. Classification (NCBI taxonomy): domain Eukaryota; kingdom Metazoa; phylum Chordata; class Lepidosauria; order Sphenodontia; family Sphenodontidae; genus Sphenodon; species Sphenodon punctatus. The sequence goes on along the minus strand of QEPC01002403.1, from coordinate 5,024,970 downwards.
ATTTAGAGCTGCCCACTCCACTAGCGAGTCCTATAGCTGGGGGATCATCAGAGAGAAGGGACCTGACTCAGCACAGCAGCCAGGAGTGCGGGAGTCACTGGATGGGGCGGTGGGAGTGAGTGATGTAAAAACACATCATGTTTAGGTATCCCAGCTGTGGGGGAGGAGGAACTGGAGTGGGTGCCTGGTCTAGGACGTGTGTGCAAAATGTGCTTTCATGTACACTGGTTGAACTACAAAGATGTTACAGTCAGATATACATTTATAAGTTAATTGCTTATACCACCAGGACCCTTTAGCTAATCCGTCTGAAAGTTGGCACAGATAGTAAACTCGAGGAGGGGTATAATCTTGCCAAGTTATAGTCTCTCCAAGTTTCATCCAAATATAACAAAAAATAAAAATGGTACAGCTGAAAATGTGTTTTCTGTTGAAACCAATGGAAAATGAAAGCAAAAACGAAAATGAAATTTTGATATTTGTGAAAACGAAAAATTTAAATAACAAAAACAAAAAATGAAAAAGAATAACAAGATGGGTCCCTGGTGCACACCTCTACTGGTAAGCCCCTCCTATCCAGCTCCTGGCTGAACTCACTTGCTGGATCAGGAGGCAATCGCCCAGGGTCTTCTGAAGACTGCACCAAGGAGCTGCAGTAGCCCGTGAGGAACAGCCTCTTTGGGCCAGGTTGAGGTGAAGACAAGACTGCTGAGGCGTGACTGAGGATGCTGGTGGTGGCGGAGAGCAGTAGCAGCCTGCGTGGGACAACCAGGGTCTGTGAACTGAACATCCTCTAAAGAACCATGAGTGGGGTGAAGGGGTTTGGGAACACAGAACTGTGACTCTTTGCTGTGACACCGGACTCTTGCTACGAGGGTGGGATTTATGTGTGGAACGTTCATCAGTATCATAGCTCCTTTGTGTTAATACCTTATTAATTCTTACCTTTTAATAAAGCTCCTTTGTTCATAACCTAGCTGGCATGCTTGCAAGTGGGGAAAAGTAACAGCCTGCAAGGCTGCCCACTAAAATCTAGTGTCCCAGATTTTTGAGTAGGGGCTCAAGCCAGTGTGTTTAGTTGTGTCAACCCCTTGAAAAAGTTACCCGGCCCTTTTTGCCACCAACGCCATTGGCATAAGGGTTACAGCAGCAACAACAGTAACAGCAGTAATCTGAATCAATCTAAAACTTTGACTGAGCTTATTCCAAATGAGAGAGTGAACCAAAATGATTCACAGGTCTGTAGTGTGGGAGGTGCAAATGAATCAGAAGAATGCATATTGAACAGGACACAAGGCAGTAAAGAGATGTCAGGCAACCCCTGTATCTTGGATCTAGGGGACACTGCAAATGGGCCATCACAGCCTTGTTTACCCCTCTATCCCAAAACTGCATTTGGAAAGCAAAACTGTGCATTTTCTTCCAAATACTACAGAAAATTCATATTTACTGCAGGGGTACTCACACACAAGCCCCCCCCCCCCCAATGCCAGCCCCAATGCCAGCAACACTATTTTAGCCTCCACAAATGCAAAAGCTCACCAGTCGCCTATGATATGTCTTGAGGCGAATCACATGCCCTCTCCCCATGTTTGAGGCTCTTTGGGGCTGTATTTTAAGTTTATTCATGGAGTCCATGTGTTGGAGGTACCCTGTGCAGTTGCACAGTCTGCACTTGCTTGGATCTGACCCTGTGGGGAGAGAGATCAGTGAAAGGGATACTCTTTAGGACCTTACACCAGGTCCTGTTTGATGCTGAATTAGAGTTGGGTCCAGTTTTAAGGGTAAATGAAGTAGGAGGCAACCTCCTCAAGGCAAAAAGGAGCAAGTGGGCTGTCCCGTACAGTCTTGCTCCCCACCAGCTGTACCTAGCTGGGATGGGGGAGGAGCTGGAAGCCTGGAGGCAGCATGCATACACACCTCCAGGATAAAGACTCCTAAGGTGCCTGACAAGGTTACTTCCTCCCTCCGGGAGGAAACCTGAATGAGGTGGGGCAAAGGGATTGTCACATGCCTTTCTGATCTAACCCTGCCCCTTTTGGACCCCCAGCCTATGGAGGGCCTGGAGCAATTTAGGAGGGGGTCCCCAACACATGGAGTTTATAAGTAAACTGGAAATAATGAGTAAACTAGAAATATGCAAAACATACAGAAGCACCAGGTCTGCGATGCAGGGAGCCCTGGGCCCTGAAGAAGAGACATTCTTTAATTCAGCATCAAAATTAGTTACTGCTGCATTTTCTTTTTTCTAATGGGCAAGTTAGTGGTTGTCCGTCAAACATTCCTATGTTCGGAGGGGACCCACCTGCCCATTTTGCATGGGACTCCAGCTTTCCTGGATCTGGCACTGCTTGAAGCACAATCAGACGTATTATGGGGCTCTGATTCCTGAAACAATTCCACCAAACATTGCTGGAGAAGATACTAGACTAGATGGGCACATTGGTCTGTCCCGGTATGGCAGCCACTAAATTCATCACACTGATAGTGGAGTGTTGCCTTAACGCGGTGCAGAATCTGGCAGAACAAATTAAAAGTAATTGTTCATTAAAGGTACTTTAGTAACTAATTTCTATCCTCAAATCCATAGCCAGCTAATAAGAACGTATATGATGAAATCTCTTTGGATCAGCAAAAGTCCTCAAAGCAAAACAAAACAAACAGTGGAGGAGCCAATCCCTTGCTGAGAATCCAATCATTTGACAGCTCACCAACCACTAGGCTAAAGAAAGACAGTTCCAGCAACCCCACCAGCAGTGACACACCCCCAGCTTTACCTGCCCAGTCAAAGAGAGCACTTCAAGGACAGCAGCGGAATTTAACAGGCGAGAGAAGGAACTCGAACACAGAGGTAGGCTCTGTGCAGAACTGGCAGGTAGGCTGGATTAAGTTAGATGTGGACCGGGATGCAGATTGGTGGTGGTGGTGGTGCTGTTGCTGCCGCCAATCAGCCCAACAGACTGGAGCCGGGGCTTCGGAATCCAATTGTGGGTGGAGACAGCAGCAGTAGTGACAGGGTCTGAAAGAGGGGATGGGGAGGAGTCCTGGCACAAATTAAGCCCTGCTTGTTCCTCACAGACAGAAACTAGCAGGAGGGCATAGAAGAGCAATTTGGGTGGTGCAGGGAAGTAGGGCTGAAACATATGTTTGTGTGGTTAGCAGTATCCAGTGGATCCATGGGCCATCTGGGAGAATACTTGGGGTATGGGATGGATTGGCTGCAAGGCCATGGGTGGGTCATCAGACCAAATTTCCAGTTTGCTTCTTGGGGCTTGTATCTCCACCAACCCATAGGTAGACCTCCCTGCCTCCTGCAGCTCCCCCCCTAGTAGTCACACCCCCAGCTCAGTTTGTAATCAGTGGCTAACCCACCGACATGTGACTAGCCTTGCAGCTAACCAAAAATCAGCTACAAAATCAACTATTTCAGCTCTACAAGGGAGTGAGTGTTAGGAGTGAAACATGCAGCACAAAGTTCCCTCTAATTATTCTTTCCAGTACCTTTTTGCATTGCACAGCGAATGTGCACATAGGGTTTGAAACACTTGCGCAAAATCACTTTGCTCACCAGAGAAATTTTCCTGAGAGGGCATTGCTCCTCCATATTTGTAGATGCAGTATATTATACATATGTCACTGACCAAAAGTCCGTTCTTTCTCTTTACTCCTCTCACCTGTCCTATCAGGATCTCGACACAGCCCCACCCCTGCCAGACCGGAGTAGCTTGCTCTTGTCCGAGTCATTTAAGCATGACTTGGATGATCCAGAAAACACCATGTATGCAGAGCTGAAAAAACTCAATCTGAAGGAGAAGAGCCTTGACTTGGAGATGCGACCTGCCATTGACAGAGTTCTTGCTGAGAGCTCAGAAGGAGACGCCCAGTGGAAGTCAGGAGAGCAATACCAAGCTTGCTCCTCTCACAGCAAAAAAATAAGCACTGTGTATGCTCTGACTAAACAATCTGAACATTTATATAGCAAAAAAAATGATCTTCCAAATCCAGAAATTGTTTACTCTGAAATTGATCTACAGCAAAGTGGAAACCCTCCCTTGCTTTCTCGACCTCAAAGCAGTCATTCCACGTCTCTTCCCGTATCGGCCCCTCCAGAAACAAAGAAACTAACATTAGGTTCTCCTTCTTCAACACTTCCTAAGCTGTCACCTAAGTTACCCAGTAAACCTAAGGCACTCATAGAATCCCAAGGTGAAGAACAACTGTTTACAGCTTATGCTATTTCCTTTCATGGAAACGAAGATCCCAGAAAACCACATAGCAAGGTATCGTATGACTCACCAACACAGAGTATATATGGACAGATTGACAAAGTAAAATCTGGCAAGCTTCTGGCTTCCGGCTCCAATGACACAAGCAATACTTATGAGCAGATTCCTGTTGGTTGGTCAAAGTCCTTCCTCCATGGCCAAACTACAGAGAGGCTTCCCAAGTCCTCACTAATGCAGATCGATGATACATATGATGAGGTGTGTACTAAGAACATACAATCCTCCAAAACAGAGAACGGCCCAGAGAATACATATGACATGATCCCTCAGCATTTACCCAAAGGCCTATCCACAAGGCAAGCTCCTGCAACAGATAACACATATGAACAAATCGCTCCGGACCTTAGGAAGGGAGCAGAAGCAAAACCAAACCAGAAGGTACAGCAAAGTGTAATTTAACTTTTTTTAAAAACTGCATTAACTAAGGCATTGGCCGCTTTTAGATGAGCAGCACGCGATCGCGCATTGCGATCACGCATACTTTGAAACGGCCGCCTTTATTAATTACATGAGACGGAAGCGGGGTATTATGCGCATATTATGGCGGTGGCGCATTTTTTAAGTCCGCGAATTAAATACCTCACAATCGAGGTATTTAATTCACTTTAAAAATGCGCCACCACCATAATATGCGCATAATACCCCGCTTCCGTCTCATGTAATTAATAAAGGCGGCTGTTTCAAAGTATGCGTGATCGCGATGCGCAATCGCGCACCGCTCATCTAAAAGCGGCCTTAGTCTCTCAAAACGGATCAAATCTTGGGGCTCTTATTCAGGCAAACTCCAAAATTGTAGGCAATAGTTCCATAAAGAGCAAATAATTAAGTTGGTCAGAGGATGAGCTCTCCGACTGTTAGGAGCCAGGAATGAATAGCATGGAAAGGATCACTTCATACTATACCTGGGGCATCTTACTTGTATTGTGAGAATGAATTGGAGACAGCTATGGCCTCCCTGTGAGGGGAGGTATGGGCTGGGAGTGGTGATGGTGTTTTTTAGGTGGAGATGGGGAAGGGAACTCCCCCAGAAGGGTAAGAGGGTAGAATGGGGCTCTATGGAATTGGTTGGAAGGGAGGGATATGGGGTTGGCTATAGCTCTTCTATAAGGAGTGGGGCGTACAGACTGAGTGGAGAGATTGGGAACTTCCCTGAGAGAGAGACAGGAGAGAGGCAGTGATGAGAGAAGGTTGGGCTTGGGGGCAGGGATAGGGATATTATATACGTGATTTCATATTTGGTGTTTATATTTCTTCCATCTTTGTTGTCAGGCATCCTGAGCCTTCAGGATAGAGCAGGGTATAAATCTAAAATAATAATAATGACCATTGAACCCTAGAAGTCTTGCCCTTCCCAAGCAGGGGCGGGGGCCAGGGTTACCACCCCTCTGAGCTTTGCCCATGTTCTCTGGGTTTGCCATATTATCACTGGGCTCCAAGTGGAGCCTTAATTTCCTGAGGTTATCTGGGGTGCTGGGGCAGGGCCATGTCAGAAATGGGGAGGGTCAAAGAGGCTCCCCTGTCCTCTTTCTGACATGGCCCTCCTGCTCTGTGGAGCATCATAATGTCACATTGTACCAGATGGGGAATGGGCCTATTGTGAAAGGGCGGGAGAGTGCCTTTGTCCCAACCCCTTTCAGCTCAGCCCCACTCTTCCGAAGTCAAGGCATCTGGGGAGGTGCCAACCCTAGCAGGGTCGATTCTCCTCTCCTGGCTCTTTCCTGTTGCTGTCAGGCTCTGGCTTCACTGGAGGAGGAGGAGCAGAGGCAGCAAGACAAGGGAAGGGACCCCAAAGCCAGAGTCACTTCTGCTTTCCTTCCTCCCTCTCCCGAGGGGAAAAAGCAGCACCCAACAGGAGATAGCAGGAGACAGAGTGTGAGTTTGTACAGTTGGGGAGTTGGGTCATTAGGTATGTCTGGCCAAGGGGGAACCCTGGACCCTTCCTCTGGTTGCACCCCTCAATCTGCTTAGCAGCTACGTTTCACATGTTACTGCTCTTTATTATCACACTGATTCTATGTTACTTTCGGGAACCATTTCTTTCCATCATTTTAAACCACCTCTTTTCTCATTTTATTTTATTGGTAGATTGATAAGCGCAGAAGATTCTTCTTTGCTGAAAAGAAGAATAAATCCTGAGAGTGAAATTTCATATTTATGCTGAAGATCGCTGAAAGATAAATTCACCCTTTGGGGAATTTGTTTAATAGTAATGGATTTAATTAGGATACATTCAGCCTGTCATGGTTATAGAAGCAATAACAGATACAATTATGGGAAATTAACAATATCTGGTGCAATTATCAAGAACCCAGTTTCTAGACAACATCATCTCTATGTTTAAAGGCCAATTTCTGAAACACAGAACACAATGGAAACTGGTCTTTCTTATGTCAGTTATCCCAATCATACAAAGAAGTCTCAATCTATAAACAAAGGGTAGGCATAGGCAACCTCTGGCCATTTTTTATTTGGCTACTTTCCCATTCCTGGATTTGGCCTGTGGATTCAGTCTCTACTCTCAAGCACCTGAAAAGTGTACCCCCCTACTTAAGTGTTCCCAGCCCTAGCTCTTGTCCAACAGAGCTTGTATTAATTCTCTGAATGGCCTGTGGGACGGAAAAGATTCTCCACCCTGTACAGAACCCCCATGAGTAGGGTTGCTGTCCTTTCTGCGTTTGATCTGTGGACTCCAGGTTTTGACCCATAAACTCCAGTCGATGCCCCAATTACTCTGGGTCAACCAGAGGCACCCCATAGTCATGTGGAGAATCAGGTCTTCCAAGGACAGCAGGGGGGAGGGCATGTCAGAAAAGGGGCCACCACAGGGACTTTCCTGCCCTCTTTCTGACATGGTCCCACCTTCATAGAGGCCTGTGATGTCATGACACTCTACAATGGCTGAGTTACTTCAAAAATGGGATTTGACGCCCCTTTCCTGACATCGTTCCACCACCTCCAGGTTTCCTCCCAGAGGACGATGGCATGAGAAACTGCTTTAAATCTGAACAGGAGGAAGAAGCAGGTGACTGAGGTGAAAAAAGTGTGTGAACCATCCTGCTCTTCTGTGTTCCTGTGTGCTTGCTGCAAGTGAGAGAGTTCTGTGCTCATACATGTGCTTAATGCATTAGAGCACTTAGTCAGGAATCCATTTTATAGTGTGACAATTTCAAGTCAGCAAACCCCATTGAATGGCTCCATCTTCTGACACAGGGATCAACCATTTACATATACACATATTGGTACTATGCCCACATGTGCACACACTCATACTACTTATATTCCTGCCCCCCTTTACAGACATACATACAGATAGTGATTACATCCTTCCTTGAATAGCTCTTATAACACTGGTACCTAACTTGTTAGTGGATTGCTATTGACTAAAATCTCCCAGAATATCTTGCACTTATGCTAAGCTTAAAATATCCCAGAATGCTATTTGCTCATGCTAGCCTTAGTGAGGAAATCTACTGTTAAAATATGGTCTATGCAGAGTTTGACAGGAGCAGGATGTATTCCTGGAAACATACAAAGCACTACATAAGATGTAGGGCCCTTGTGGCAGGGGAGCTAATATCACTGTCTCAGTGCTTGACAAAATAGTTGAAAAGCAAAATAAGAAGCAGGTGTGTCGGGTTTTGTTCTGGTAAACAAGTCCTAGATCGATCGGAGCAGAAGTGAGTTCACACCTCAACGCAGAGGGATGATGTAACAGTCACAGGGATCTTTTCCCTAGAATTGTAATGTATTGTTTTTTCAGACCTGCTGTAAAACTAATTGTTTAATAAATCAATTAGGCTTGGTTATCTGATGTCTCCTCCTTAGTAACTGAACTGGACCAACAACAGACTGATCTCAGTAATGTCACACTAAGAACTTGGTGAACACTACAGAACCATTCAGTACAATGGGCCCATTCCTATACCAAGTGACCCCTTAATGTCCTCAAGGACTTGGGTGGCTGATTGAAGGACAAGCACAGCAGTATTCACAGTGAACTTCAGGAGATAAGTTGCAATTCCAGAAAGCAGCCCCCAGATATTATTAATCCTGGTTTGAGTGATTGATTGTCACAGATAAACCAGATGAGCTGATGCTCTGCTGCTGCCTGATTACTTAGGGAGCTGAAGAGCTCTCTCTGGAGTGCAGCCTCAAAGAGGCTGTGGCCTACATGGCTCCTGGATCCAACACTTTCTAAGGCTGACCCCGTTGACAGTCATCAGTTTCGCAGCTAAATTAGTCCCTGCCAGTTTCCATTGTTCGTACTTGTAGCAGAGTAATCTCAAAGAATAAGAACTCAGATAAAGCTAGTTGGACAACCTCTAAACCACCACCAAGTAGTCCCATGAGCTAATTGTCCTATTCCATGGAAAGTGGGTGTGGGAGGAGGGCTGTCTACATGCAGGAACAAACTGGACTATGAAATAGTTGCAACTCACACACTGCCATTTCCCAGATTACTCTGCTACAAGTACGAACAATGGAAACTGGCAGGGACTAATTTAGCTGCGAAACTGATGACTGTCAACGGGGTCAGTCTTAGAAAGTGTTGGATCCAGGAGCCATGTAGGCCACAGCCACCATGCCACAGGTCCCTCAGGAGCCACTGCTCCAGGAGGGCCCCCACAAGCCACATAAGCCTCTGAAGACACAAGACCAGCGACGTAGGCCCCTTTCACCCCTGTATAAGGCCAGCCCTGCAAATCAATGCTTTTCCCACACTGCAAGTTGTCAAATTGATCCTATCTATTTGTTTAGAGTTACAACACACGCTATCTAAGGGGCTCAGGTCAGCACTTTATCATTCTTATCAGGGGCGACTGGTGGGTTTTGAGGTTGGAGGGGCAGTAAGGCCTGCCGGCGGGCAACAATAAGCAGAGCCAGGGCAACGGTGGGCGGCATAACCCAGCAGCAAGAAGTTCCAAGGGTTAATGTTGGATGGACATTACATTACTTAATCAAGCAATTTCAGGTAGGTTAGGCAGGTTATAATCACCTCCTCTGCCAGGTTTAAAAGCAGGCAGACAACCTTAAACCTCACTTACAAGCAGTTTTAGCAAAGA
>QEPC01002403.1:4988065-5004603 GCA_003113815.1 Sphenodon punctatus | reverse complement strand
GTGTGTGCAGCAGTGTGGGGGCAGTGGGTGTGGAGAGGGTGCAGACGGGTGCACACCGATCTCCACCCACCTCAGCTCCACCCATCACCCACGCACAGAGCAACTGCCGTTTCCTCCCATTGATCCATGTGTGGGTGATGGGTGGAGGTGGGTGTGCATGCGTGTTCCATGGGAGCAAACCCCCCCCACCTGCCCCCCCCCACTGCGGCGTGTACACAGGTGGTGCTCATGCCGTGGGTCCAGCCTGTGTAAAAAGGGCCTATGTCTGCATGGGCAAACACTTTCCAGATGTAATTGGCAGAATGCACTCCTTGCCACTGCCCCCACCCAGAGATTCATGGGGAGCTGCGGGTTGAGGAGCACACCCAGACTGTGAACCTGGGGAACCAGTGGAGGGCAAATCCTGTCAATGACGGGGGCCACTACATCCACCATCTTACCCACCATCATCATCTCCATCTTATTGGGATTCAGTTTGTAGACTCACCCTCATCCAGTCCCCCACAGTCACCAAACACCAGGTGAGCACCGAGACTGCCGGGTCTGGGTTGGATGAAAAAGAGAGGTAGACTTGGGTGTCATCAGCATATTGATGACACTGCACCACATACTGTCTCACGACCTTGCCAAACGACTGCCTATACACATTGAACAGGAGGGGGGATAGAATGAAACCTTGCGGGACACCACATGTGAGGTCTTGAGGAGATGAAGAATAATCCCCGAGCACTACACGTTGAGTTCTTCTGGCCAGGAAAGAGTGGAACCATTCAAGAATGATCCTGCCCACCCCGGATCAGTCCTGCAAGCGAGTCACCAACATCTCATGGTCAACAGTATCAAAAGCAGCCGACAGATGTAAAAGAATTATCAGGGTCAAACAAAATATTTGGGAGTGTTACTCCCCCCAAAGTACAACATTTATATAAATTTAATTTATTGCCTCTGCTGGAAGGGTTTGAACAGAAAGCTATAAAATGGTCTATTATTATTATTTTATTTTATTTTATTATTATTCATGGATGGGTATAAATCTTATACAAATGACAATATTACCTAAAATAACTTATACTATAATGGCCCTTCCAATAGCTATACCTAATGATTTTTATTCTAAGCTAAACAAATTAACACCACAAATAATATGGAATAAAGGTAAACCTAGAATTAGGAGGAGTGTAATTTATACCCAAAAAGAACAAGGGGAAATTAATCTACCTAGTTTCAAATTGTATGTATGGGCTTTGGCTCTTCCCTAAGCTCTGGTTTAGGAATTTATGGGAGCCAGAATGGGTTGGAACTGAGAAACATATGTGGCAGCTTGAGAATTTTAAAGCATTGATATTAGGTAAAATTTCACATAAAGATCAGATTATAACAACTCATCCTTTTTTCTTTTTTTTTTAACTTTGTGATAAAAATCTGGACAAGTTGTAAATTAAAATTGAATTTTATTGATGGAGATACCCCTTGTGCCCCCATTTTTGAACCACAACTTTTAGAGGGGGAAATGATAAAGCCCTGGCAGTTAGGTGGAGGGATAAAGGCTTTATTAAGGCAAGACATTTATTTAAAACAAAAGAGGATTTATTTATTATTATTTATTTACATAGTTTATATCCAACTCTATCCCGCCATAGGCGGCCCAGAGCGGCTAACAACACAAAATAAATACAGTATAAAACAGTTTTAAACATTAAAAAGCATAAGCATTAAAAAAAAAAACCGAACCCCTCCTCCATCCTCCCCAATCCACCCAACCCTAACCCTCTCATTCGCCAAATGCCTGACAGAGCAGCCAGGTTTTGCAGCTCCTACGGAAGGCCGGGAGGTCCAGGGTCAGGCGGGTCCCCACTTGGAGGAAATTCCAAAGGCACAGCCACAGAGAACGCCCTATTTTGCGTGGCCCCCCAGGGGACCTCCAGCAAGGCGCCCCCGGATGACCGCAGGGGCTGATCCAGAACCCAGGGGGTGAGGCGGTCTCACAAATAAGCAGGGCCCAGGCCGTGTAAGGCTTTATAGGTTAAAACCAACACTTCGAATCGGGTCTGGAAGACTATTGGCAGCCAGTGCAGAGATCGGAGCACTGGTGTAATGTGCTCCCGGCGGCCCAACCCCACCAGGAGATGGGCCGCCGCATTCTGCACCAGCTGCAGCTTCTGAGCCATCACCATAGGTAGCCCCACGTAGAGTGCGTTGCAGTAGTCTAACCTAGAGGTAATAAAACTTTAAAGCATGGATGATCGTGGCCAAGTCTGGAACCAAAACCAGCGCTCGAAGCCGCCGCACCAGATGTAACTGGTGGAAGGCACTCCTTGCCACAGCCTCCACCTGGAGATCCAGGTGGAGCTGCACATCGAGGAGCACCCCCAGGTTCCGCACCTGGGACGTCAGTGGAGGGCAGATCCCATCAATTGATGGGGCCATCACCTTCGCCGACCTACCCACTAACATCACCTCCGTCTTGTCAGAATTCAGTCACAGTCAGTTAGCCTTCATCCAGTCCCCCACAGCTGCTAGACACCGAGTAAGCACAGAGACAGCCAGACCTGGGTTGGTTGAAAATGAGAGGTAGAGTTCGGTATCATCAGCATACTGATGACACCTCACCCCAAACCCTCTGATTACTTCCCCGAGCGGCTGCATATACACGTTGAACAGGAGAGGGGACAAAACCAAACCCTGCGGGACCCCACATGGGAGGTCTTGGTAAGATGAAAAGGAATCACCGAGTACCACCCGCTGAGTTCTTCCGGTCAGGAATGAGCGGAACCATTCAAGAATGATCCCACCCCCCACCCCCCACACTGTCCCGCAGGCGCACCACCAACATCTTGTGGTCAATGGTATCAAATGCTGCCGATAGATATAACAGGACCAATAGGGTTGATCGACCCCGGTCCTTTTCTTGGCGAAGGTCATCCACCAAGGCAACAAGTGCTGTCTCAGTGCCATGACCCGGATGAAAACCAGACTGTGAAGGATCAAGATAACTGATGCAGTCAAGATGCTCCTGGAGCTGCTGAGCCACTACCTGTTCAATAACCTTCCCTAAAAAGGGAAGGTTAGAGACAGGCAGATAGCCAGCAGGGGAGGCAGCATCAAGCAATGGTTTCTTGAGCAGAGGCCACACCACTGCCTCTTTGAGACAGCTTGGCACTCTGCCCTCCCACAGGGAGGCGTTCACCACCCCAGCCAGCAATGTCCCCAATGTCTCCTGGCAGCTCTTAATCAGCCAGGATGGGCACGGATCTAATTCACAAGAAGTGGCTCAAACAGCCCCAAGCACCCCCACCACATCAGCGGGTGTCACTGACTAAAAATGTTCCCAGAAAAACAAACAAGTCAGGGCTTCTACACCCTCTACCTCCTCCGCTGCACTAAATGCGGCATTGAGGTCGTGGTGGATCCGAGCAATTTTGTCCACAAAATAATCCGCAAAAAGGTCACAGAGGGTGAAAGATGACTCAACCCCAGGGTTGAGAGAGGATGAACTGACCAGCCCCCGCACCATCCGGAACAGCTCTGCTGGATGGGATTTAGTGGATGCTATGAGGGCAGCAAAGAACTCCCTCTTTGTTATCCACATAGCCTTGGCATAGGCTCGTAAACTAGCTCTATGTCACAATCTGTCAGCTTCAGTACGGGATCGACGCCACCATCCCTGCCAACTGTCGCCCTTCTTGCTTCAAGACCCGCAACCCCTCGGAGAACCAAGGAGGTCTGCAGAGCTGCCGAATGGGCAACGGACATCTAGGAGCCGTTTGACCGATGGCGTCTGTCAGCAAGATATTCCAGAACTTGACAAGGTCATCAATGAGACAGTCGTCAAGGTCAGAGGGTAATTCCCCCAGATCTCCTAAAAACCACACCAGGTCCATCAGCCTCCGGGGGTGGACCATCCTAATAGGTTCCGCACTCTGCCGGGGGCAGACATGCGCTAGAAGGGAGGTCTGTAGGAGGTAATGATCCGTCCATGACAAGGGCACAGTTGATATCTCCCCCATTAACAGAACACCTGCCTCAAGGCTAGTGCAGAACATGAGGTCCAATGTATGTCCTCCAAGATGTGTCGGACCGATGACTCTCTGGGACAGGCCCATGGTTGCCATGGCGGTCATGAACTCAAGCTCGGCTCCCCCGAGCACAGCGTCGACGTGAATGTTGAGGTCGCCCAAGACTATCATCCTGGAGGACCGCAGCACCAACTCCGGCACTGCCTCTGCCAGAGTCTGTAGGGAGGCTGCCGTACTGGTAGGTGCACGGTAAACCAGCAGCACCCCCCCAACTTTCCCCTGCCAAATCAAACACAAGATGGAGGCCTTCAGTGCCTACCATAGTCCGCACTGGATACCTCCTCACAGATCACCCCTCTTTAAAAATCATAGCTACACCGCCCCACCCCCACCCCCACCCGTGGCTGGTGCTGCACGGAATACCCGTCTGGAACAAGATCAGCCAGGATAGGCCCCAATTCATTGTCTAGTCAGGTTTCTGTGATACATGCGAGATCGGCAGCACAGTCCAGTATTGCCTCCTGGACTGTCGTTGCCTTATTCGCCACTGACATTACATTCAACAGCACCAAAATCGGGTTGTGGGTCCCCTGACCATGCTCCACTTGCTCCTCCGCTGGGGGAGGGACCAGCGGGATATGCACTAAGCATCTGTCCTGCCTTACTACCCTCACTTCCCGCCCCGAGACCATATCTCCCCTGGCCCGTCACGACCCCAATAGCCACGCCTGCCCCCCCGAGTGTCCCCCCAGCTCCCGTCCCCTGGCTGTCCCACCTAGGCTGTGAGGGAGATCCCATCCCCAACCTCCCCCATCTCCCCTACCCTCCCTAGGACTCCCTCTCTCAGCAGGGGTCCCCCTCACCCTATCCTTCAAGCAGTGCCCCCCGCCCCACGTCTCACCGGGCAGCAAAGTCTGCTTCCACCCAACCCCACACCTCCCTTCCTTCCACCCACTCCCCCCTACTTTATCTCCCCTGCAATTTAGAAGTCGCATTAAAAGAAAAGGTAGATTTTATGTTATATGCACGTTTGAATAATGACTTTAATTAATAACCCCCACACTAGAAAGTTATTTTCGAGAAAACTGTATGAGATCGAAGGTATATTGTTTGGCAGTTCTTCAGATAAGGGATTGATCTCAATATTATATAAAGCAGGGGTGGGGAACCTTTTTTGTCCTGGCGGCCACATTGAATATTAGTATGAGCTCTGAGGGCCAGGGGGCAGGGGTTGGGGGCAGGGGTGCTTAATGGGTTTATTCAAGAAAAGGAGGGCCCAGATCATGGATCTGTGCTGTGGATCTGTCCCTTACCCATGTGTGCATGCCCCCCCCCCCCCGTGCTTCGTTATCATGAAGTTAGTTCAGTGCTTGGGGCTAGATCCAGTCACTGGAAAGGGCCCACATAAAAACTTTCAGAGGGCCGCATTTGGCCCCCGGACCTGAGGTTCCCCACCCCTGATATAAAGGGTTACAGAAACTTATGGTGAAACCTGATTCAGATTATTTAAAACAATGGGAAAGATCTTGATATTGTTATTTCTCAAAAAGAATGTTTAACTATCTGGTAACATATGCTTTGATCTGCAAATTCTTTATTAGCTAAAGAGGCACAGTCAAAATTAATATTTTGATTTTGTTTGATGGCTACTAAAATAAATAACATGAATAAGGATTATCCTACATCCTGTTGGTGAGGTTGTGGCTCTTTGGGCTCATATTTGCATTGTTAGTGGCTTTGTCTTAAAGTCATTCTATTCTGGAAGGCTATTTGGCCCCATATAAATGACATCTTGGGTAAAAATTAGAAATCACTACACAAGTGGTATTGCTAGGTCTTTCCCCCGATATACCGTTAATAAAAGATAGGAAAGAAACTTGTCAAAAGCTGATACTAGCTGCAATACCCACTATAGTTTGCTCGTGGAAATCAGAACAGGGTCCAACAAAGTAATATTGGATATGGAGATGGTGGTATTTAATTATGATGGAAAAAAACTCTGCAGATATATTGGGTAAATTAGAAATGTTTTATGCAGTCTGGAACCCTTGTTGGTCTATCATAACTCAAACTGGTTTACTGATGTTAACTAAGGAGCCCATTTACTTGACTGAATTTTGATCTGTGGATATTATTTTGGAAATATGTATTAGTTCTGCTACAATGTTTGGATTGATTGTACTGTTCAATTCTTGCTTTTAATTTTTCCAAGCTTATGTTACTAATTGTTGACTTAAAGTTTGGATTGGATTTGTTAATAACAAAGCATAGTGATAATGATATACTGATAACTGCAAGGTATGTTTGTAATTGTATAGATTCTGTTTTTTGTGCTATTTGAATTTAATATTTTTTAAATAATTGTCTTATCATTTTGTTTATTGTGAAATATGTATTTTATTTTTACATTTTTATAAATAAAATGTAAAAAAAAGAAAACATGCAGCAGCATAGTGATCTGTAAAACTAACCACCTGCCCTGGATGAAATCTGCATTTTCAAAGTGTGATGCATTTCCATGAATTTAGTGTTATATCTGATAACGCCCAGTCTGTAAATCTAAGATGATGAACATTCATTTTGGAAGCTTTAATTACACTAGGACACGGCACCATAGACTTCTCAAAACCAATGAGGTAGATGGTTTGATATGTTTGCATATATTTATAATGTTGTAGACCTCATAGCTAGAGTCAGAATGTTATTCCTCATTCTCTATCACTGATGGTTATGAATCAATCGAAAAAGGGCAGAGTTTAATTTTTAGTCCAAAAAAATTCATTTGACTAAAAAAACATGGGCTTAAAATTAACATAACATACTGTAATCCTGGACAGTTGGTACCACCGTTAGGTTGTTTAAAATCAGAGTATACAACTCATTGCTGGAGGTCCAGAAAGGCAAGAGCCACACTTGATGAGAAAATAGTTCCATTACAGGAAAAAAAAAAATCTAAAAAACTTGATAAATCATCATCACAGCTGGAGATCTTTCCTCCCCTCTCCTTGCTTCCTGGCACCTATAATGACTTTTTAAACGGAAAAATATTTCAGAAATTGACTGTCTCAGCAGCAATCCTGGAGGTGATTACGGGTCTCGCATGGGGGCAGCATAAATCTGTCAAAAGACAACCAGGGAAGTGTCCTTGACTCTATTCTACTGTGGGCCCTCTATCACCCCTCGCCCCATGACATAAAATGGAGATTAATAAGAAGCAAAAGCCCAACACGAAAAAGAATCACATTTATTTTTTCATAATAACCTGATTAACTTTAACAGCAGCAGAGAAGTATTCCAAATGAGAGCTGAGACATTTCATTCCTCTTTCATCTTCACCAAGGGGCATGGCAAGGAAGAAATTAGGAAACTGTTCAATGATTAGCATAAACAATTGGGAATCAGGGGTCATGATTTCTATCCATGGGGGCATCCTGAGGAACTGCAGGGCCCTTTGCCTACAGCGGGTGTGTAAAGTCAGGGGGAGGGGAGGGAGGGAGGTACTTGCCTAGCTTTGGGTGTGGCATAGGTGCACAACTCACATGTGCCTTTGGGGTACCCCTGACCAGGAATGGCTTCATGTATGTGTGGCCGGGGCATATGCCCCTCCTGCCTTCAGTAGCACCGTGCTTCTGAAGAAAAAATCACTCCAAACAAGAAACAGGAATTCTCCTTATGGACACTTCCCCTGCCTACTGGGAGTCCACACATAGCCAGATCTGCTTCCACAAAGTCCCACCAACCACCACGACCTATGACATCAAGAGGTCCCACATTAAGTGTCCATCCCTGGCCCACAAAGCTCTGTCCCTGACTATTCTACCAACTTGCTGCAAGTCCTTCCACAAACCACATGAAGCCAGAGACTGCAAGATGCCATGAGTCTCCTATGAGGTTTTAAGGGCCCTTTGCTCCTGCTGAAACCTGCAGTGCTACTCCCTGCTGACTTTGTTGGAGCACAGCACCTGTGAAGGCTGGCCTGTAAGTTCACTGTTCCCATTTTGAAAACTAGCTCTATATTTTACCTAAAGAGATGCTGCTGAGTCTTAATTCTCACATGTTTATAGACTGCACTGGTATCCCTGGGCAATGGATACTAGGGAGTCAGGCAACCATGCCAGGAGTAGACTGGTGCTTACAATACTTTCTTTTAGCTTGGACTATGTATGCTACATGGCCAAGAATCTACACAGAGGTAACTATCCAAGCACTGACGAGTGTGCTCATGGAAATGACTTTCAGGTTAAATCTATGCAAAGTGTGTTTTTTCAACAGGCTGGCACTATTTGTGTGGGATACCCCACCACAGCAGAGTGGAAGTGGTTTCTCCTGGCACGTTAACCCCCCCAGGTTTAATGAAGGTAGGGGTGGGTCTTTGAGGTGAACTGAGAAGGTCTGAAGTAGATGTTCTAGGGGCAACCAAGTCTAGGGAGAGGCCTGTGCTGACCCAACCCACGTTAGGGTTGTCCCATTGACTATTAATGTTCCACTCAAGTGTCCCTCTGCTGAGTGGCAGAAAATGAGTATCTGTAGGTGCCACAGTGTGAAACACGTACCACTTGTAATAACCACTTGAATAACAATTCCAGGATAATTTTATCCTAATCCTGGGATGAAGTGTCCATGTAAAAATGCCCTGAATTGCCACACCCAAGACATCTGTGCAATCAATGAGGAGTTAATGGTAGGCTAACGGAGCAAACCAATGGTCAAAAATAGTAATGGTGCTTAGAAAGAAAAGGCACATGGCAAATGTCTTAGAATAAGTCATGCCAGACTAATCTTATCTCATTTTTTCATCAAGTTACTAATTTAGTGGATCATGGGAATGCCGTGGATGTAATATATCTTGAATTCAGCAAAGCATTTGACAAAGTCCCCCATGATATCCTTGTTGACAAGCTGGTAAAATGCAGGCTAGATAATAATAACATTAGGTGGATTTATAGCTAGTTAAAGCCCGCTGTGACATGTTTTTAACATACTTTGAGGATAAAATCGCTTGCATTGAGCATGACCTCAACTCCGCTTTGTCGGATGCAGTGACAGAGTCAGAGGTTAGGAATGCCCTGTCTGATTGGATTTTGTGGGATGAGTCCCACAGGGTCCACGTTTGACTGGCATGAGTATTGGCAGGATGCAGCCCAGAATCACTCTCTCTCGGGGTTACTAACTCCACATGTCCTTTATTTTCATAGTCCCATCTTCACCGTATCATTACATTCTATCTTAGTTATATACACAGTCCCCAACTTTACTCACAGGCTCTTCTGACCAGGCACAATCACTCCTGAGCCAATCCAAACCCTTCAGGCTTGGGAAATACCATTCCAGCTCCTCAGGTTTGTTTGGCAACTGAGTTCAGTCCATCAGCCCCTGTCTCCTCAACCCTCTCACACAGTCTCTCGTAGGGGTGTGCACCAGGCCCCCATGTCATTTTTGTTTTCAATTTTGTTATTAAAAAAATGCCGTTTTTGTTATTGTTGTTAACGACAAATTTTCATTTTAGTTTTTGTTGTCGTTTTCATTTTCATTTTCATTATCGATATCGGTAACGTTTCAAATGAAGATTTTATTTTTGGTATCGGTATCATTATTGATTCCAGTGCCCAACTAATATCTATCTAAATCTAAGGGAGACAGGAAGGGAAAAGGAAAACTATCTATTATTTAATCAATTATCTATATAACTATTCTAATCTAAATGTCTATAATATATATCTATATCTAACCTATACTACCTATCTATATGTAATGTACAGAGGGGAGACGGGCAGGGAAAGGGAGAAGGTAAAATGTAGGGTATTTTATTTTAATTTTATTTTACAAAAAACGTGTAACCCGCACCCTCTTGCACATTGGCAACCCGGGGCAGCGTACAACATACACATAACAATAAAATACAACTATAAAATCATTAAAACACAATATATCATATATATAGATAAATAAAATGGGCACATAATATCAAATCTATAATAGTGGCTTTAAAAAAAATAAAAAATACCCCACCCTACACACACCCCTCCTTGAAGGTCCGGTGAAAAAAACGGGTCTTACAATACCTACAGAAAGAGGGGAAATCTGGGGAGAGGCGGGCCTCCGATGGGAGAGAGTTTCACAGCCAAGGGGCGGCCACCGAGAACGCCCTTCCCACCGTCGCCACCTGATGTACCCTGGGGACCTCCAGCTGGGCGCCCCCGGCTGACCGCAGGGACAGTGAAATGACCCAAGACTTGAGGTGGTCTCACAGGTAACCAGGACCCAAACTGTTTAGGGCTTTATAAGTCATAAGCAATAACTTAAATTGGGCTTGGAAGACAATAGGCAGCCAGCGCAGAGTCCGGAGCACCGGTGTAATCTGCTCATAAGAACATAAGAAATGCCATACTAGGTCAGACCGATGGTCCATCAAGCCCAGCATCCTGCCTCTGACAGTGGCCAGTCACGGGGGCCTGGGAGAAGCACCCAACAGGTCACCATGCTATCCATTCCCTGTGGGTCATCCCCAGGCTCCTGACAGTAAAGGGTTTTGTTCCCCAATCCTATCTGGCTAATAGCTGCTAATGGAACTATCTTCCAGAAACTTGTCCAAACCTCTTTTAAACTCAGCTATACTGCTGGCCTTGACCACCTCCCTTGGCAGTAAATTCCACAACCTAATTGTACGCTGAGTGAAAAAATACTTTCTTTTGTCTGTTTTTACTTTGCCACCTGTGAGTTTCATGGAGTGTCCCCTAGTTTTAGTACTAGGGCTGTAGCGGAATGTCACAGCGGTAGCTATTTCCACCGGAAACAGCGTTTCTGCAATTAGTGGTACGGCATGGCAGAGGCTTTCATTCCGCTAGTTTCATTCTGCTACTTCCGCAGTTCCGCTAATTTCATTCCGCTACTTCCACAGGCTTCACAAAATAGTGGAAACATGACACTTTCGCTACTTCCGCCATTCCGCCAGCACCACAAAATAGCGGAACAGCGGTTTTCCGACAGTTTCTGCAATTTTTCCGCAATTCCGCAATTTGCAGAATGCCGGCGGAATTAGCGGAATGTCTTCAGAAAAGTCGCGGTGTGGCGCGGGCAATTCCAAAATGGCGGAACAGAATCGCGGTGTGGTAACAGCTGCTTCCGCATCAGCCCTATTTAGTACTAGTTGAGAGGGTAAATAACCGTTCCCTGTTTACAAGTTCCACACCACTCATGATTTTATAGACCTCTATCGTATCTCCTCTCAGCCGTCTCTTTTCCAGGCTGAAGAGCCCCAACCTATCAAGCCTCTCCTCATACGGGTGATGTTCCATACCCTGGATTTCTGTACCTTTTCTAGTTCCGCTATATCTTTTTTGAGATGGGGCGACCAGAACTACACACAGTATTCAAGGTGCGGTCGCACCATTGATTTGTATGGAGGCATTATGACATCCTCAGTTTTATTCTCTGTTCCCTTGCGAATAATTCCTAACATTCTATTTGCTTTTTTGACCGCTGCGGCACACTGGGCTGAGGATTTCAGTGTATTGTCCACAATCACTCCCAGATCCTTTTCCTGAGTAGTAACTCCTAGCTTAGTACCCAGCATTGTGTACTCATAATTTGGATTATTTTTCCGAATGTGAATAACTTTGCACTTATCCACATTAAATCTCATTTGCCATTTAGATGCCCATGCACCCAATCTTGTAAGATCTTGCTGCAGCTCCTTACAGTCTGCTTGTGTTCTGACTACTCTGAATAACTTGATGTCGTCCGCAAATTTGATCACCTCACTCTTAACACCCTTTTCCAGATCATTAATGAATACATTGAAAAGAACTGGTCCCAGTACAGATTCTTGGAGTACACCACTTTTTACATCCCTCCATTGTGAAAACTGGCCATTTAGTCCCACTCTTTGCTTCCTATCCTTTAACCAACTACGAATCCATAGGAAAACACTACCTCCTATCCCATGGCTTTTTAATTTTCTCAAGAGTGGTTTATGTGGGACCTTATCAAAAGCTTTCTGGAAATCCAGGAACACTATATCTGCTGGGTCTCCTCTGTCCACATGCTTGTTTATGTACTCAAAAAATTCCAAGAGATTAGTGAGGCATGACTTCCCTTTGCTAAATCCATGCTGACTCTTTGCCATTAAGCTATGTTTATCAATATGCCCAGTAATTCTGTTCTTAATGATAGTTTCCACCATTTTGCCCAGCACAGACATCAAGCTTACCTGTCTGTAGTTTCCAGGATCACCTCTGGATCCCTTTTTAAATATTGGGGTTACATTTGCAACCCTCCAGTCCTCAGGTACAGTGCCAGATGCCAACATTAGGTTACAAATTACTACTGGTAGGTTTGCAATTTCACATTTGAGTTCCTTCAGAACTCTGGGGTGACTACCATCTGGTCCTGGTGATTTGTTCATATTAAACTTGTCAATTTGCTCATGGTGACCCGTCCCCGTTAGGAGGCGGGCCTCCGCATTCTGTACGTAGAATGTGTTACAGTAATCCAGTCGGGAGGTAAAGAAAGCATGGACGATGGTGGCCAGATCCAAGTCTGAGACATATGGCCGAAGCCGTCGCACCAGATGTAATTGGCAAAATGCTCCGCTAGCCACAGCCTCCACCTGACAATCCAGGCAGAGCTGTGGGTCGAGGAGCACCCCCAGACTACGAATCTGAGCAGCCAAGGGGGGACAATCCCCACCAACGATGGGAGCCACCACCCCCTCAGCCCTACCCACTAGCATCACCTCCATCTTGTCAGGATTCAAACAGATCACCCTCATCCAGTCCCCTACAGCTGCCAAGCACTGGGTAAGTACCGAGACTGCCAGACCTGGGTCTCCAGAAAATGAGAGATAAAGTTGTGTATCATCAGCGTATTGATGGCATCGTATGCTGAATCCTCTCATGATCTCACCCAACGGTTGCATATACATGTTGAACAGGAGAGGGGACAGAATAGAACCCTGAGGGACTCCACACGTAAGATTCCGGGGAGATGATGTACATTCTCCAAGAACCATGTGCTGTGTTCTCCCTGCCAGGAATGAGCGGAACCATTCAAGAACTATTCTGCTCACCCCGGCCCAGTCCCGCAGCCTTGCCACCAGCATCTCATGGTCAACGGTATCAAAAGCCGCCGACAGATCCAGTAAGACCAAAATTGAGGATCTGCCCTGATCTAATTCAAGGCGCAGGTTGTCGACCAAGGCCACAAGTGCAGTCTCCATGCCAAACCCAGGGTGAAAGCCAGACTGCAAGGGATCAAGGAAACCAACTTGGTCCAGATGCCCCTGCAGTTTCCGCGCCACCACCCGCTCAATAACCTTCCCTAAAAAGGGAAGGTTAGAGACTGGCCAATAACTGGCCGGGGAGTCAACATTCAAAGATGGCTTCTTGATCAGGGGCTGCACCACCGCCTCTTTAAGATGGCTTGGCACCCTGCCCTCCCTAAGGTAGTCATTGACCACCCCCGCCAGCAACGGCCCTAACATCTCCTGGCTGGCTTTCACCAGCCAGGACAGGCATGGATCTAATTCACAACAGGTGGCGCGGACACCCCGAAGGACATCCACTGCATCAGTGGATGCACCCACTGAAACTGATCCCACAACAGACATGATGGGGCTTCCCGTACCTCTGGTACCTCCACTGTTATAAATGCCACATCGAGATCGTGGTGAATTTGAGTGCTTTTAACCACAAAAAAAATCAGCAAAAGTGTCACAGCGGGCACTGGAAGATTCCAGTTCCAGGCGGAGAGAGGCTGGACTGACCAGCCTCTGCACCACCTGGAAAAGCTCTGCTGGATGTGATTTAGCAGACACAGTGAGGGCAGCAAAGAACCCCTTCTTTGCTGCCCGCACCGCAACAGCATAAGCTCTTAAACTAGCTTTATGCTGCAATCGGTCCACTTCAGCACAAGTCCGACGCCACCGTCGCTCTAACGCAGGGATGGCTCTGCCATGCCCAATCTCATCTGCACCTCCCCATTAGGCTTGAAGATGTATCTTCTTAAAGAGCCAGTCACCCACAGGGACTCTGTCCTGATACAGTGTTCCTCTACCCTCTCCTAGAGAAGAAAATGTGTATCCGTGCACAGGGTATACATGGGGTTATTATACATAGATGCTCCTGTACCCTCACACAGCTCAATGCCTATAATCCTAGGAGATGTGTGGTGGGGTGCTTTAACAGGGTACCCACTTCCAGTAGGTCATCTTCAGAGGTTCTAGGAGCAGAGGGACAGCAAGGAGAGGGCTTGAAAAACACACACACACACACACAAAGTTAAAGGCAGTGGAGAGGGAGGCGCAATGTGAAAAAAGAATAGAAGGGAAGGGGAGGGGCTGTATTATGGCCATGTGGAGTGAAATGATGAGGGAAGGGTGGGATAATGGGTAAAAGCCCATTGGAAGTGGGTTAAATGACAAAGAGGTGGGTAGAATAGGAAAGGTAAGTGACTGGTTCATCTCGAGAAATAATTATTATATAGAGATCAACAGAAATGTAGAAAATTGGGTAGCAATTTTTTATTAGTACAAAGTTTCAAAATTAGGGGGGGAACAGATTATTTCATACTCTAACGTTCAGTTTCCAAAACTATTCTAACAAAATACTTTTTATTAATGTGGGAAGTTATATAGTTGCTAGACGATTAGGCCGCTTTTAGATGTTCACTAATGCAGATTTGTTATCACGTGCATTACTGATTAATGTGCATTTTTTGCAAACCCCCAATGTCAAAGGTTTGCAAAACCAGTTTGAAATCAGAAAAACACGCATTAAAACTGGTTTGGGGATTTAAACAAGCATAAGAATATGCACGATATTCAACAATCATGTGCAAATTATTGATTGATAGATTGATGATTTTTTTTACCCCACCCCTCCTGCTTCAGGCAGCTCGAGGTGGCTTACATATAAAACTAAAAGCATATACAAATAAAACACATTAAAAGAGAAGGCAATAAATCAACAAACAGTAACACCCCCCCACCCCCACCCTACACCCCATCTCCTTCTCCAAAAGCCTGATGGAACACACAGGTTTTACTCATACGCTGGAAGGATGGGAGATCCGGGGCCATCCAGGCCTACGCCGGGAACACCTTCTCCATAGTGGCCCCCTGGGCCACACGGGGGACCTCGAGAAGGGTGCTCCCAGCAGACTGCAGGGGTCACTCCAGAGCACAGGGAATGAGGCAATCCCTCAGGTAAGTCGGGCCAAGACTCTATAGGGCTTTATAGGTCAAAACCAGCACCTTGAATCGGGTTGAGAAGACTATAATCAGCCAGTGCAGAGCTCGGAGCACTGGTATAATGTATTCATGGTGGCCCAACCCCATAAGGAGATGGACCACCACATTCTGCACTAGCTGCAGTCTCCGATCCTTCACCATGGGTAGCCCCACGTAGAGCCCATTACAATAGTCCAATCTCAAGGTAATTAACGCATGGATGATAGTGGCCAGGTCGTTATCTGAAATGTACGGCTGAAGCTGATGCACCATGTGTAATTGTCAGAACATGCTCCTCGCCACCGCCCCACTGCAGATCGAGGCGCACGCCCAGACTGTGAACCTGGGGAATCAGTGCAGGGCGAATCCCATCAATGACGGGAGCCGCTACATCCACCGCCTTACCCACCAATTATGTATTGTCTAAAAGTGGCCTAAATTGGGAGTGGGTTAAATGACAAAGAGGTGGGTGGAATAGGAAAGGTAAGTGACTGGTTCATCTCGAGAAATAATTATTATACAGAGATCAAGACAAATATACAATATTGGGAAATGATTGTTTATTAGTACAAAGTTTCAGAACTGGGAGGAAAAGGATTATTTTATAGTCTAACATTTGGTTTCCAAAATTATTCTAACAAAATACTTTTTATTAATTTGGGAAGTTACATAGTTGCTAGGTTATTATTAACAAGTGTGATGTAATAGGATTTGTATATTTAATTGCATTATATGAGAAATCATAGTTCTCATCCACTTTATATTCCTTTATTATTGCCATGTGAGACAATTCATGTGGCAGATTAATGGAACTCCTTCTGCTCTGTAACTTAGTAAGTTTGTAGCAGCATGGGAAATAATCAAGTGAGGAGGGTGTAAAAAAAATCTTTGCCTGGTATTATTTACCATAATCAACAGCCTCTTTCCTGAAATTTACACCTACTGCTTTTGAATCTTAGTGCGCATTAGTGTATAAGGTATCGGATTTGGACCTAAGTGACTCCTGGTTCTCTATTGAGTGACTCTCCCGGCAGCCCCCCACCACCTATTTCCCCATGTGCTCCCCCGAGTCCCTGCTCCAGGCTCACTGGCGGTTTTCGTGGCTTCTGCAGCTACCGGCTCCAGCTCCCCCCCCGGCTCTCTATTGAGTGACTCTCCCGACAGTCCCCCCCCTGCCTATTTCCCCATGTGCTCCCCCGAGTCCCTACTCCAGGCTCGCTGGCGGCTTCCGCAGCTACCGGCTATGGACCCCCCTCCTCCTGGCTCTCTATTGAGTGACTCCCCTGGCAGCCCCC
>QEPC01002403.1:4955966-4969965 GCA_003113815.1 Sphenodon punctatus | reverse complement strand
GAGTTTTAAGGAGAGATTTGAAGGTATGAAGGGAGGGGGCAAGGCGGATGTGGACAGGGAGGGAGTTCCAGGCATGGGGGGCAGCAAGTGAGAAAGGACGAAGGCGCTTAGGGGAGCAGGGAGATTTGACATGAAAACACGCACCACATGACCAACGTGAAATAAAGCCTGCCTCCCTGTGTTAAACGCCTGTGGCTGTCACTCACAGGGAAGGACTGTTCTTATTGGTGTGCGTCCGTTGCTAATTAAATTACCCGTGTGGTCGAGGTGGGGCGGGTCCGTCCGGCTAATAGTGACAGCTTTAAGCCATCTCTGTCTATCTGGTGGGAGTGTGAGCATGGGAAGGTCTCGGGTGGTGCAGCTCGCCTCAGTAAAAGCACTAGAGACACGGAGGAGGACTATATTCAATAAATACATTTAAATAAATTTCTTAAAACAATTAATAGGTGGGTTGCGTGGATGGGTCAGTCAGTGAGTGAAAAAAGAAAGTGTCCCCTGACCCCCAGCCAGGAGGAGCAGACAGCCACTGCCAGTGGCAGACGACCACTTCAGCAGCGTTCTCGTTGAGGGGGTGGGAGTTCACATTCACTCCGTCCCAACCCTAGTTACAGCAGTTAGCTGTTTAGTGTTAACTGTTAACATAACAAAGAGGTAGGCATGGCGGCGGGTGTGTGATGCAATCAATACATTGTGAATATGGTAGTGGTGGGTCAGTCAGGTCATGTGCAGGGACGGGCAGGACAGGAGGGGGGGAAGGCAGTGAACGTGGGGGCAGGTAAGGTGGAGTTAATTCTGGGGTCAGGGAAGGTGGGCATGTAAGGACAGGTGGGGGCAGGGCAGTCAGTGATGGTGTCGGTGACGACGAGTGAGCGTAACGCCGGTGGCACTACGGGTGCATAATAGGACTCACGCTGCCTGGCCTTGCCTACTCGGGTTAATGTAATAACTAAGCATATTTTTTGTGAGCAACACAACACAGCAATAATTTTAAGATTAACATACAATAACAGTAATGTAAAAGCAAATTTTTTTTTTAAAAGTGACAGAACAGTGGGGAATGGTGATTCAAACCCACGAAATGACAGCTTCAAATTGTACAGCAAGCAGTAACCTTAACAACTATGCTACCATGCTGTATTAATTCTGCAGGCGTTGTGAGGGGGTTAATGAGACGTTCATAATTTTGAGCCCTGATTAATCAAGGAACAGGGAGAAATTGTTTTAATTTAATGTTATGGTTCCTGAATAGTTTTTTAAAAAAAACCCCAAATGGCCCCCCTTTTTTTAAAGTAATATGTAAAAAGCTGAGAGTTGATTATATTAATTTTTTTACAATGTTATATTTTTGTATGGGTTTTAAAACATTTTATAGCTGGTTCACTAATTTCTTTATATACTAATATTTATTTTCAGACACTTTTATATTAATGTATACGTTTTGTATAGTTTTTATACCTGCTTCTGATTCTTTTATTCAGTAATAAAAAACACTTGTAAATGAATACCAATATTTTTCACTTTTCTTTTTATTTATTTATATACATATATATATAAACATGTACATACATATAAATATGCACACATGTGTCTATGCAGAGGCATACACATATGTACATACACACACACACACACTCCAGGGCCAGGCCACACACACATATTTACATCGCCAATCAAGGAATCATGGAGGGGTCATGGCATATGCATGGCCTGGTGGGGTGCAGAGGAATCAGGGTGGGTTTATGGCCTGGAGGGGTGCAGACTGGGCCTGGAGGGGTGCAGACAGCAGAGGGATCAGGGTGGATGTGTGGCCTGGAAGGGTGGAGAGGGAAACTATGCATCCATAGTTGGGAATGGATGGCATTGGGAAGGGAACTATGCATTGGAATAAATAAATGGGGATACCCATCAAATATGCATTATTCAACCTACCATTTGTGGATTAGCCAATGGGCACTACTCATTTAGTATCTCACGAGTACCCATTTTGGCTTTAAAATGTGTGTGTGTGTGTGTGTGTGCCTACTTACTTTATAAGGCTAGAGGCTCTCTAGTTCCACTACTAGAGGCTAGTACCTCTAGTAGTTGAAAGTTGAAACACTCTTGGCCAGGGGGGAGGGGACGGGGAGTGGGGGACATAGTTTCCTAACACTTTGAGGGTGGGGGAGTTCACGTAACGTTCACTCCCAACCCTACTTACTGCAGTTAGCTGTTTAGTGGTAACTGTTATAACATAACATGTTCTCATCATAACCAAGCCAAGCACGTGCACTTGAGACCTCGCATCTTCATGAATGTTAGACCCCTTGTCTCTCCCTCTGTTCCCCTTCCTAAGTCTCTCCCCCCCAGCTCCTGTCTCTCAGATTGTAAGCCCTAGGGGCAGGGACCGTGTCTATTTTATTACTTTGTAAAGTGCCAGGTACACTGCTGGCGCTATATAAATGTTTGTTAATAATAATAATAATAATAATAACAAAGAGGTAGGCGTGGCAGCGGGTGTGTGCTGCAGATGAATGTCATTCACTCAGCTCATCCTGTGACTGTGACTCCGAGGGCTTGGGGGGGGCATGCTTCCACATGGCCAACATGAAATAAAGTCCGCCTCCCTGTGTTAAATGCCTGTGGCTGTCATCTGCCAGTCACAGGGAAGGACTGTGCTTATTGGTGTGTGTCCGTTGCTAATTAAATGACCCATGTGGGCAAGGTGGGGCTGGTCTGTCCGGCTACAGCTTTAAGCCGTCTCTGTCTATATGGTGGAAGCATGGGAGGGGACGGTTTCGGGCAGCGCAGTGCGCCTCAGTAAAAGCAGTAGCGACGCAGAGTGATCATTCTTGTTTTAAGTTAACAACTAAACAAGAAATAGTAACTGTAGACGGACTCAACATACAAAGCACTGTATGGACTTTATCATTCATGTCTTTATCATGCCGGTCTCCGAGTGTGACCACATATACAGGTTTAATGCTATAAAAAAAAAACAGTCATGGAACACTAAAGGCGGCAAACTTTCAATGATGCAGATGAATGTCATTCACTCAGCTCATCTCTCAGCTGTGCTGTGACTCCGAGTGCCTAGAGGGGGAAGGAGGGGACACTGCTCATTGTGTCCCGATAACACAACACAGCAATAATTTTATGATTAACATACAATAACAGTTTTTTTAAAGTGATACGGAACAGTGGGGATTTGAACCCACGAAAGGACAGCTTCAAATTGTGCAGCAAGCAGGAACCTTAACAACTATGCCATATTGATTTTGTAGGAGTTATGAACTACAGAGTTCTGACTTCTAGACTGAGGAAGCGCGCAGAATGAGGATTGTCACAAACTCTTCTGCATGGGCTTCATTCCTTCAACTTTCTGTACCGGTCCGATGATGTAAAAAATGACTCAGTCAGCCAATACACAGGTCACAAACTCCCACCAGGAGTTTTGCTCAAAAAACTTTAGTTTGGTGGTCAATTTACATTTACATAAAAGATCAATTTACCATTAAATAAAAAGACCGTTCCTTGAACTCCCACCCAGAACATGTGCATGTATGTATTTGAGAAGAATGGGCAATGATTGTGGCACAGAGGGACAACACAACACCAGCAGTCAGCACAGCACACACATACTCAGCAGCACACCAACGCTGCATACTCCCTTTGCGGAGCCGCGATAAACGCTCATGACTGTCTCTCATATATTAAACTGGCGGAAGGCAGAAAAAGACCGCCAATTGTACGCGACAATGGTGATGATCGGAAAAAACAATAAAGCACGTAAATGCCGAGTTTTAGGAATGGAATTGTGGCACGGTAAAGGCTCCTGCGCATCACCTCTAGCGGTAAACTCAGTGGGTAGCCTGATGCTAGTTTACTAGTTTCCTCTCTGCAAAATGGGAATAATAATATTCAAGTCCTGTCTCACAAGGCTGTTGTGAGGATGAAATAGGAAAGGATTGGAAAGCACTTTGAACACTGAATTGAAATTCACTATATAAATAAATGATAAACAACAAACACAACCTTTGTGGCCAACAGTTATATCAAACTTCTGCATATTTGAAAACTTGTCTTTTATTCTCCACCTTAGTCTTCTCTTTGAGACTAAATATGCCAAGTTTTTCAACCTCTTCCTCGTAGGTCTTTTGCTTTTTAAACTTTCTGCTATCACTGTTGGTGTAACAGGGGAAAGCTGACTGGCAGGGCCTGGCCCTTTAAAGGCAGTTAGAGCTGGCATGGAAAGCAACTGATTGGGGCCAGCTGGGCTGGGTGTGATTGATCCAGTCCAAAGGGGCACTTGAAAGCTCAGATAGGAAGACAACCAGAGGCAGAAGCCACAGAGAGCTCATCCTCCACAGAGAGAGGGCATGGCTACCTGGCTGCAGGAGCGATTGTGCCTGGCCAGGGAGGCCTGAGAAGAAGAAGGTTGGGGATCTGGTTGGAGGAAGGACTGCCTGGCCAGTAAGGGGCCAGTGCCAAAAGGTACCCTAGAGTCCATACTGGACTGTGTATACTAGTGGAAACAATCACTATATAATAAATAAAGGGCACATAAAGAGTGAACCCCAAGGTCTGGGTTCTTGGGGAACTGAATCCTGATGCTACTTACCTTCCCGGAACCTGTTACAGTTGGGACGCTGTAGCAGGGTAAAGACTAGTGATGTTGCTGGTCCTTTAGGAAGGGATGAACATGGAGAAAGAGAGACCTGCAGCGGAAGCAGAGGGGCGGAGCTACTGTCAATATAAAGGAGATTTTCAGGCAACAAGAGACAGCCTGTCTTGGGCTCCTGAGGAGGAAGGAGCTGTTGCCTGCTGGAAAGAAAGAGTGTGGAGGCCACGAAGCCTGCTGCTTCTCGAGGAAGGGATCCATCCCTCAGCTTGGAGGACTGTAGACTAAGCCTAGATTATTTGACTTCGCAGACTTTGAGGGAGACCCAGGTGAACTTAAAGCATTTAGAGACTTTGTTACCCTGGATGAGAAGGACTTTTGTTGAATACTTTTTATGTTTATATTGGGGACTGACGAGGATTTTCCGTGGGTAAAGATCTGAAACGAGGAGGCTGCAGCTGCAAACAGCAAAAACTCTTTATTCAGCAGATTTACACAACGCGTTGTGGGCCTCTAGGATCAAGGAATCCCGAGCACCCCTACAACAAAGAGTACTATACTTTTATACTGAAATCCTTGGGCGCAGGGCCCATATATGGTTTTGTCACATCGGCGCACTTTAGGACCATTACCACATAACTCTTAAACTCATTATTTAGAGAAGGGACAGTTCACTTCTAAGTTCAGATAAGAAAGGAATTAGGGAGGTTTAGGAGGGTCTAATCTAGGCCGAAACCAATTGTATAAAGGAGCAGTCCTGTAAACAAGGTAATCTTCAAAGGTAGGGCTTATTTATTTGAGGAGAACCAGAGTCTGTTTAATATTAAAGGTAAAGCAAGCATTCCTAGCATGACGGGGTAACTATAGGTTATAAACTCTTTAATATTGTCCAAGATGGCAGAGGGTACTATAGGACAAAACAAAATATTGGGGTTTTCTCCATCAACTCCCCCGTCTGATACTTAAGAGAAAAGTATCACCATATGGTTTTGTCTGCGGGCCCTCAGAGGAAAGCGGAGTCTGGGCAAGGCTGGGGTTGGCTGGGGAAATCCCTTGCACAGGGATGCAGCAGGCAAAGTTACAGCAGCAAGCAAGGGAGCAGACCTAGGGTTTGAGTTAAAGGAAGCTAAACTTTTAGCACACCAGAAGAGTAGTTTACACAGTAAGTAGAGAAGGCCAAGGCCTAAAATGACAGCAAATAATAAGAATAACATGTGCTTAATCCAACCTGGGATATCTGGAAGCAGGTCAGTGAGCCAGGACCACCAACCCCAATTTTGTGATTCGTGGAGTTTTATCACAGCAGTTTTAAGATGCTGTGCGTTTTGAAAAATGGTGTAACTGTTGTCTGGAATGTAGGTGCAACATTCACTTGTGATTAAGCGGATGTGCATACATAGGAATACCCTCAAAGGAGTGGGAGGGAATAGAGGCACAAATTCAACAGTTAGATACATTTAAATCAATGCGAAGCTGTTCTATTACTAACAAAAGGTATTAGCAGAGTCTAAAGAACGTCTTTCTCAAGGGGAGTTCTTTTCACTTAGGTTGTGCTGAGAACTGTAGAAACCCCCCTTGACACAAGGCAGAAATAGTTTATTTTGATTAGGCACAGGTCGAGTACTGGTCTTTAATATTGTTGTGGTGCTTCTTCTTCATCATGAGGTGGCACAGCCGGTTCTTGTACAGGGGAGAGGTTACCAGCACTTGCACCCTGTTCCTCTGGCCCTCTTTCTATAGGCTCAGAGGTCTTTTGCAATGTGAAGGGTGGATCCAGGCACTTTTTCTTTTAACTTTTACAGCTGAGGAGGGCGCAGTTCAATGCCCACTTGCATGGCCCGTCCAAAGACAAGTTCATAGGGGCTCATGGGCAACTGTAGCGGCAGTAGCTCGGCGGCAAGGGTAGGCCTCAGTCCAGCCAGAGAAAAGGCAGATAACTACCAGCATGTGCTTGTAACCTTGTGCCGGGGGTAAATCAGCAAAGTCTATCTGGAGATTCTGAAAGGGCCCGTCACTCCATGGGCAGGAGGATGGGTGACAAGGCTGGGCACGAGCCGGGTTGAACAGTTGGCAGGTGGCACAGGATTGGGTAACCCGGCGGGCTTCAGTAGTGACAAAAGGGGCAAACCAAGAGGCAGAAATCATTGCAGCTATCCCCCCTTTGCTAGAGTGTGTCATTATGTGAGACACTCGAGCCAAATGCTGCACCAAGGCACGCGGTGCTACTGGACGTCCATCAGGGTGGCGCATGATGCCATCAGAGTCAGGGGAACAGCCAACTCGCGTCCAGATGCGTTGTTCTGAGGGATGGGCAGCAGCTTGCTGGGCAGCGAGGTCTTCAAGGGAGGGGACATCAGCCGGAGAAGTATCTGAAAGGGAAACTGCGGCAACGAGGCAGAGAGAAGGGCCAGATTTTGCTGCTCGTTTCGCAGTTTGATCAGCAAATCTGTTGCCAAAGGAGTGGCAGACACCAAAAGCATAGCGAGAGTCAGTGTAAATATTGACATGCTGATAACACAGTCATGGGAGAGAGTCATGTCGTCAGAGTCAGAGACAGGCAGAAGAGAAGCAGGATTCAAAGCAGAAACACGGTGAAGAGTAACATTTTTAGGAGCCAGCAAAGACAATTCAAAAATCCTGGAATGATTGTACAGCTTCAGGAGACAAGAGAAAAGGATCAAGGGACAGTGCAGAATAGAGAGGTTGAGCCAACTGGGCATAGCCCAGCATCCACTGACGACTGTAATTAGCAGCACCCAAAAATTTTTGTAATTGCCGAGGGGTAGAGGGCACTGGCAGGGACATAATGGCGTTCAGCCTGTTCAAGGAGAGGGAGCGAGTTTCAGCAGTGATCACGTGTCCCAGGTATTGAATCTGGGGCTGACAAAACTGGAGTTTAGCACGAGAAACCTTATGTTCCTTCAGGGCCAAATGCTGTAAAAGTGCAAGAGAGGCAGCCTGGCAAACTTCTAAGGTTGGGGCAGCAATCAGCAAATCATCTGCATAAGTAATGAGTGTTGCATCGGAAGGCACAACAAAATCAGACAAAGTTTGGCGGAGAGCCAATCCAAAAAGGGAAGGGGAATCACGGAAACCCTGGGGGAGACGGGTAAAAGTAAGCTGGCAACGTGTGGAGGGCTTAGTAAAGGCAAACAAATACTGAGAATCTGGGTGTATAGGGACAGAGAAAAAGGCTTGGGATAATCAACAACAGTAAAAAACTTAGCATCAGTTGGTATGGAGGCAATAGTGAGAACCGGGTCAGGAACAATGGGATGCAAGGGAACAACAAAATCATTCACTGCTCGCAGATTTTGGACAAACCGATAAACAGGGGAGCCATCAGGGTGGAATTTTCCCGGTTCCTTTACCGGCAGGATGGGGCTGTTAACAGGGGACAAACAGGGTGTTAAAATGCCTTGTTCAAGGAAGCTTTGAATGACACGGTGAATGCCAGCTGTAGCTTCAACAGACAAAGAATACTGAGGAACGGAGGGAAAAGACTTGCCAGGTTGTACTGAAATTTGCAAAGGTGCAATGCCTTGCAGCAGCCCCACATCATCAGGGGTGGCTGCCCACAATTCGGGAGGCAAAGCAGACAAGAACCTCTGGTGATCAGGCAGAAACTCTTGTCCTGCTTCCTCAGTAGCAAGGGCCATAAGAAGTACAGGAAAAATGGGCTGCGGCAGGTCCAGAAAGACACCATCAGGTGAACAGAGAATTTTAGCATTCAATTTGCAAAGCAAGTCTCTTCCTAACAAATTTACCGGTGTGTTGCGGCTTAAGAGGAAAGAATGTCTCTCTGTGAGCGGACCGATGGTTACAGTGGTGGGCTCAGAAAGAGGCACTCTAGAGCATATGCCCTCCACCCCTACAGTAGAGAGGGAGGAGGAGGAAGGCACCACTGTGGGGAAAAGGGAAGACTGGAGCATAGAACAAGTAGCCCCTGTATTTACTAGGGCAGAAACAACATGACTATTGACATTTGTAAACTGAAATAATAATAATTATTATATGTGTGATGTGAAGCACACTCAAAGAAATCCTCAAACACCCAGACATACATTCTCACTTAAAGGTCTTCAAACTTTAAACACAAATTTTGTTTTACCCCCTACATTCACATAAAGTTAGCATACATTGTTTCTTGCAGACATCCAGTATGAAACTTACACACAAATGCATTACCAACACGTGTGGAAAATAAGCTCTTTTTAGGATTACTAACACCCTATTTAAATGGAGAAGGTTCTTCTTTATTAGGGGTTTTTAGTGTGCGCTGGTTTTACAAGGAAACCTCTTGCTATGAAAGCACTACGCGCAGGTGTTTCGGGACAGGGCTTGGCAATGTCCCTGTCCATGCATGACAAAATTTTGACCTCTAGCGTCAGCTCCCGGAGGGAAAAGGAACCATCCCTCCTGGCGGGGACGATAGGGAGCCTGATTTGGGGTCCTGCAGGACGGAGAGGGCTGAGATTGTACTTGCAAAAAAAATTTTTTTGCAGGTTGCTTTTTATCTGTTTCTTCCTATATTATTTTCCCAAATCTGGGAACAAGCAGAGGTAACATCATTCAAGGATTGGGTCCTATAATTAATCATAGCAATCTGTAAGCGAGTGCGTACTGCTGGCTGGAGGCCAGCCACTGCCTGAGTGACCAAGATACCTTGGGATTTTTCTGCATAAAGATTCAACCCAGAGTGTAACTTGAAAGCAATAAGAAGGAGAAAAAAAGACACGGGCACTAGGATTCTGCAGAAAAGTGCAGGAGAAACCAAAGCTAGTGCTGTTTCTCCCTCAATGGAACAGCCTGGGGAGAAAGGAAAAGGGGGGAGTCACAGGGAATAGGGAACACTTTAAAAGGGATCCCGATGTCTCAGGACGAGGAGAAAAACATTCCTGAACAGTGGATTTATTGGTTTCATCGTCCCATAGACATCAGGCATCCGTTTGTTTCAAGTGAGTTAATACTGGGATACAAAAAGAGCCAGTCAAAAAAAACACTGCAGCTCTGGTTGATCCCGAGTGTAGAGAAATTCCATTTCTCAACCCATTTTACAGCAGGTATTTCATACTGGCGAGCTATGTATTCCACCGGGCTCACTGGGCTAGGTCCCAGTGAGTCCTTGGACTCCGCCGTTCTCATTATAAATAATACAGCAGCAGGATTGCAATCAAATCAAACTCCGAGGCAGTCTGGAGAACTTAAGTTCTGATCTCTGCACACCCAGAGCCCCTGGGGCGTCCCCCTGGGATTTTTAAAGAGATGCAGCACTTACCGCAGGATCTCCAAGGGACTCCTGTGTTCCTCGTATCCCACTTCTTGACACCAGAAATGACGAGGATTTTCCGTGGGTAAAGATCTGAAACGAGGAGGCTGCAGCTGCAAACAGCAAATACTCTTTATTCAGCAGATTTACACAACGCGTTGTGGGCCTCTAGGATCAAGGAATCCCGAGCACCCCTACAACAAAGAGTACTATACTTTTATACTGAAATCCTTGGGCGGAGGGCCCATATATGGTTTTGTCGCATCGGCGCACTTTAGGACCATTACCACATAACTCTTAAACTCATTATTTAGAGAAGGGACAGTTCACTTCTAAGTTCAGATAAGAAAGGAATTAGGGAGGTTTAGGAGGGTCTAATCTAGGCCGAAACCAATTGTATAAAGGAGCAGTCCTGTAAACAAGGTAATCTTCAAAGGTAGGGCTTATTTATTTGAGGAGAACCAGAGTCTGTTTAATATTAAAGGTATAGCAAGCATTCCTAGCATGACGGGGTAACTATAGGTTACTATAGGTTATAAACTCTTTAATATTGTCCAAGATGGCAGAGGGTACTATAGGACAAAACAAAATATTGGGGTTTTCTCCATCAGGACTCACTTATTGGGAGAAGTCCCTACTCGGTGTAAGGGTGCGTGCGGGTCAGCTGTAAGGGTGCGTGCGCACTTGGGCAAAGAACCCAGAAGTGCGGCGTGAAGCTGGCACAGCGGCGATCCGCCTTGACAGGGGCAGAATCGCCGGGCCGGCTTCACGTGGCAGAGATCCGGCGTTCATGCGCGCCGGGGTTTTAGATGAGCAGCAACAATGGCGGCTGATAAAGGGCTCAGCCACCATATGCGTCTTGTCTAAAACTGCCCTCAGAGTGTGCGGCTCATCATCGAGGTTATACGAACAGGAAAAGGAGAGGGATTCCCAAGGTAAAGGGGGCAATGGAGTGCAAAGAGTAACAATGGGGAATACAGGGGAGGAAGGAGCAGGGCAGGGACAGCACAGGGAGACCGCAAGGTAAGGAAGGAACCCATGCTTGGGGGGGACTGAGACCAAGCAGAGCCACAGGGGAACACAAGCTTGGGGGGACTGAGACCCAAACCAGGCTACAGGGGGGACCCCAAACATTACCAGTACATACAACAGAGGAGACTAGACTTAACAACACCAGGGTAAGTATTAAGGGTTGCACACAAGGAGAGACAAGAACTATACTGAAGAGACATACAATAAGGAAGGGAAGAGCAAAGGCCCATGAACTCACACACACAGCTCTCAGGGAGGGAAAGGCCCAACAGACAAAGGGAGAGAAAGGTAGGGTTCACAAGATGACTTCCACCATCCTGTGCACAGGAAGGTAAGAGCAGTTGCTGCCACAGCTTCCTGTGGCCGCACCACGGATTATATGCTGCCCTGTGGCCAATCAGGAAGCCGGAAAACAAGGCCAAGTAGACAAGACACAGCTGTGAAAGGGTGTGGCAACACAGGGGGCGGAGGCATGAAGGAAGACACAGGAGTCCGGACTAGGCCATTCACACTGCCCGAAATGGCACCAGCCCTTGCAGCAGCACTCCAAATTCTCCAGGGTTGGGGGTTCAAAACCCAGTCCTGACAAGCAGCTTTTCTTCAGGAATGGACTCCTCACAGATCCAAACTTACCTGCTGCTCACCCAACTGCCACAGGACCTTGCAGAACCAAAATGAATCCATATCTTCCCCAAGACTGAATATTTGTTCAATAAGAAACTAAACTTGGGACACTATGTAATAGCACCACCTAGTGACTTTTTGGGTAAGAAAGCTAAGCCCATTGAATAAAATAACTTTTTGATTCTCCACAATGTTAGGGTTTTGTTTTGGGAAATGTATCTGCTGACAGGGATGATACAAAATTCCTGCCTGCTAAAAAAACACAAACTTGCCTTGCAAACTTACAAAATAAGGCCTTGAGAGGCATTTTCGTTTCCTATTTTTTATGGAAGTATAAATCTATTAAGCTCAAGAGTGCTATTCCAGTTTTTACTGGAATTAGGTAGATGAGAATTAGGCACATGAGTAAGTTAACTTGACAGCTCCGTACACTGAATTACATTAATCATCTATCTAAGTTACAAGGTAACAAGACTCTAAAGCAGCAAGAACATTAAGCAACAATTCTCAACAGGCTACAAGAAAAGCGAAGAACTGAGGTGTAGGTGTAGTTGCTGACCATTTGAAAATGTGGTTCATTGATAAATATTTATCATCCTAGCACTGAATTTCTAAAGGTGGGGAAATGCTCCAGCTAATTTACATGCAGATCCCCATGCAACAAATTTGCTCATCTTTATCCAGGCGTGGATAAACTAATGTTACCAGAAATGACCATACAGGGCTAACTTTGATGGCAGGAGTCTTAATCAGAACCCACGATCCACTTCATTATGGGCAGTGCCGCCCCTTGTGGATTAGTGATGTTGGCGCCAATCCTCACAGTGCTGTACTTAGCATTGCTACCTCTTGGGGTTTTGACCCAAAGTTATTATTATTATTATTATTATTATTATTATTATTATTATTAGTAGCAAGTATTTGTATAGTGCCAGCAATGTACCTGGTGTTTTACAAAGTGATGGAATAGACACGGTCCCTGCCCTAAGGCTTACAATCTGAGACATGGGGGGGGAGGGAGGGGAGACAAAGGAAGGGGAACAGAGGGAGAGACAAGGGGTGTAACATTCACAAAGATGTGAGGTCCCAGGTACACGTACTTGGCTTAGTTACATTGAGAATGATGGCTGGCTGGTCCATGTGGTGAGGATATGCGTACACAACCTCAGGTAACAGATTGTACTGGATGGAGGGTATCAGCAGGATTTAGGGGAGGGGAGTGAGGAATCTGGGAGGGCAGAGCGGAAGAGGTGGATCTTGAGGAGGGATCTGAAGGTACGAAGGGAGGGGGAGAGGCAGATGTGGGAAGGGAGGGAGTTCCAGGCATGTGGAGCAGCTAGGGAGAAGGGACGAAGGTGGTTAGGGGAGGCGTGGGAGGGCGAGAGAGGGGATAGAAGAGGAGCGGAGTTCACGGACTGGAGTAAGTCCATTGGGGTAAAGCCAATTTCCCTGGGTTGACCGAGGGCAACCCTGTTAACCTGGAGAAATCAGGCTTTCCAGAGATGGCCATGTCAGAAAGAGGACAGGCCATAGGAATTTCCCCACCCCCTTTTTGATAGGTCCCTAAGGAGTGTGTTGGTGTCACGATGCTCTGTAATGGGTGGAGTTACCTCAGAAAAGGGTGCAACAGCCTCTTTCTGACATGGCCTGGCCCTCTGCAGAGCATTGTGACATCATACTGCCCTGTACGGGGTGGGGTTAAGACAGAAAGGGGGGAGAACTGCGCATGCACGAATAGGAGCAGACGCGCTTCCCGACGCTCCTCTCCCCGCACCGACAAAACCCGAGAAAAAACAACCAAAAAAGCAAATATCAGAGCCCCAAAGGAAGGTAAGGGAGGATGGAGAAGTCAAAAGGGCCCCAGGAAAACAAAACGGGGATCCTGACTGTGGAAAAAATGTTCCAGCCGAAAGCAGCAGCCCCCCTCCCCCAACGGGCAGATAGCGGAGCCAAAATGGCGGCCGCAACTGACACCAGCGTGGAGGAGCCCACACTAGAAAAGGAGGGAACAGCAACTGACAGGGAGGATAAAATATTAGCAATATTAAATGAAATTAAAGCTGGTATGGCTGCTGCAGAGATAGCTAGGGAGAGACAGATGGCAGAGATCATCAAGCTGCAGCATGCAGACCAGCAAAATAAAAAGAAAGCAGAGGTTTTAACAAAAAAAAAAAATACTGCTGAAAGCAGAATATCTGCCCTGGAAGACAGCACCCTGAGTGGCCAAGACCAGCAAGCCACAATGATGAACTTGATAAAAACGCTGGAAGCAAGGTGCGAAGACCAGGAGAACAGAGCGAGAAGATCTAATCTAAGGTTGGTGGGCATCCCTGAAAATGGGGAAGGGAAAGACACTATACAATACATCTGGAAAATGTTGGAAACCTTGTTCCCCGGGGAGCCCAGTATCCACAAACCAAAAATTGAACGAGCGCATAGAGCCAGCAGACCCAAGCCCAAAGAAAATGAACCCCCCA
>QEPC01002403.1:4944689-4954829 GCA_003113815.1 Sphenodon punctatus | reverse complement strand
TTATTATTATTATTATTATTATTATTATTATTATTATTATTAGCAAGTATTTGTATAGTGCCAGCAATGTACCTGGTGTTTTACAAAGTGATGGAATAGACACGGTCCCTGCCCTAAGGCTTACAATCTGAGACATGGGGGGGGAGGGAGGGGAGACAAAGGAAGGGGAACAGAGGGAGAGACAAGGGGTGTAACATTCACAAAGATGTGAGGTCCCAGGTACACGTACTTGGCTTAGTTACATTGAGAATGATGGCTGGCTGGTCCATGTGGTGAGGATATGCGTACACAACCTCAGGTAACAGATTGTACTGGATGGAGGGTATCAGCAGGATTTAGGGGAGGGGAGTGAGGAATCTGGGAGGGCAGAGCGGAAGAGGTGGATCTTGAGGAGGGATCTGAAGGTACGAAGGGAGGGGGAGAGGCAGATGTGGGAAGGGAGGGAGTTCCAGGCATGTGGAGCAGCTAGGGAGAAGGGACGAAGGTGGTTAGGGGAGGCGTGGGAGGGCGAGAGAGGGGATAGAAGAGGAGCGGAGTTCACGGACTGGAGTAAGTCCATTGGGGTAAAGCCAATTTCCCTGGGTTGACCGAGGGCAACCCTGTTAACCTGGAGAAATCAGGCTTTCCAGAGATGGCCATGTCAGAAAGAGGACAGGCCATAGGAATTTCCCCACCCCCTTTTTGATAGGTCCCTAAGGAGTGTGTTGGTGTCACGATGCTCTGTAATGGGTGGAGTTACCTCAGAAAAGGGTGCAACAGCCTCTTTCTGACATGGCCTGGCCCTCTGCAGAGCATTGTGACATCATACTGCCCTGTACGGGGTGGGGTTAAGACAGAAAGGGGGGAGAACTGCGCATGCACGAATAGGAGCAGACGCGCTTCCCGACGCTCCTCTCCCCGCACCGACAAAACCCGAGAAAAAACAACCAAAAAAGCAAATATCAGAGCCCCAAAGGAAGGTAAGGGAGGATGGAGAAGTCAAAAGGGCCCCAGGAAAACAAAACGGGGATCCTGACTGTGGAAAAAATGTTCCAGCCGAAAGCAGCAGCCCCCCTCCCCCAACGGGCAGATAGCGGAGCCAAAATGGCGGCCGCAACTGACACCAGCGTGGAGGAGCCCACACTAGAAAAGGAGGGAACAGCAACTGACAGGGAGGATAAAATATTAGCAATATTAAATGAAATTAAAGCTGGTATGGCTGCTGCAGAGATAGCTAGGGAGAGACAGATGGCAGAGATCATCAAGCTGCAGCATGCAGACCAGCAAAATAAAAAGAAAGCAGAGGTTTTAACAAAAAAAAAAAATACTGCTGAAAGCAGAATATCTGCCCTGGAAGACAGCACCCTGAGTGGCCAAGACCAGCAAGCCACAATGATGAACTTGATAAAAACGCTGGAAGCAAGGTGCGAAGACCAGGAGAACAGAGCGAGAAGATCTAATCTAAGGTTGGTGGGCATCCCTGAAAATGGGGAAGGGAAAGACACTATACAATACATCTGGAAAATGTTGGAAACCTTGTTCCCCGGGGAGCCCAGTATCCACAAACCAAAAATTGAACGAGCGCATAGAGCCAGCAGACCCAAGCCCAAAGAAAATGAACCCCCCAGAGCCATAATCATAAAATTTTTGGAATTCCAGCAAAAAGAAAAAATCCTAAGACTGGCCCGGGGTAATAAATCTTTGGAGTATAACGGTCTCAAAGTAAAGCTGTTCCCAGACTACGCAGGAGAGACAATGAACAAACGCAGAAAATGGGCAAAGTATTTTATAGAATTAAATCAAAAGGAGTTGAAACCTCAGCTGTGGTTCCCTGCAAGGATGACTATTCTCTGGAAGGGCAAGAGAAAGATATTCCTGGAGCCAAGCGAGCTAGAAGGATTTTTGGCTAAGCAAGGTCGTGATCAGGAACCTACTACTTGAAAAACAAAGTCTATACTTCAGAGTAAAGGACAAAAAGTGGACAGGTTTTTCACAATGTGCTTAAATTATGAGCATGAAACAAGGTGATTTTATAGATATAAGTAACAGATTCTGTGTTAAGAAATTGGATAAGGTGTTAATGTTTTCAGTAATATTAAATAATAATATGAAACGGGTTTATATGAAATTTAGGAAGGGGCTAAAACCCTTAAATAAAGTAAAAAATAAAGAAAAGTGGGGGGGGGGGGGGAGCGGAGAGGGAGATATAAGGTAAAAAAGCCTTAAAGTAAATTACAAAAGAGAATCAGTTCCCCCAATAGAGAGAATTACTCTCACTACAGTTGTGAATGTATATAGTTTGTTAATAGTTAGAACGGGTCAGGTATTCAAGAAGGGAAAGCAGGAAAGAATAAGGAGATGCTTGGGGGGGAAAATTATTAAAATGTTATGGCAGTAGAGCTTAAGGTGATGACCCTAAATGTAAAGGGCCTAAACGAACCTATAAAACGCAAAAGAACTATGAAACTGATTAGGGATGAAGGAGCAGACCTGTGTTTTTTACAAGAAACTCACTTTAAGGAAAAAGATAGCCTAAGATTTAAAGATAAATACTTCAGTAAAATATATACCGCATGTGATCAGCAGGCAAAAAAAGCTGGAGTTCTAATTGGAATAAAAGCAAACAGGGCGTTCATGCTGGAGAATATCTATAAAGATGTAAAGGGAAGATGGCTTATTATAGTAGGAGAACTAGAAGGAAAAACTACAACGTTAGTCAATATATATGCCCCTAATAAAGACACGTATGAATTTGTCAGGAGCACACTACCCCTAATTGAAAAACACAGGAAAGGGAGATTAATCATACAGGGAGACTTTAATGCTAGCTGGACAGAAAGGGATCACTCCAAAAACAAACCCCCAAGGAAATGGCAACTAAACCTTGAGAGCCTGCTAAAGGCCTACGACCTAGTAGATCTGTGGAGGTACACACACCAAACAGAGAGAGTACACATTTTACTCACCTGCACATAATACATATACCAGAATAGATTATTCCTTTATGTGCATGTCAGAGCTGCATGAATGTAGAACATGCAACATTAAGGCCAATATAATATCAGATCATGACTCAGTTATCACAGAAATAAAATGGATAGATGGGCCTACAGAGAAACGAAACAGCAACTGGCAGCTGTCCAGGGGCTGGCTAAAGAACCTGTTTTTCCTAGAGCAAACCCAAGAGGATCTCAAGGAATACTTTGAGCTTAATGTCAGTAGTGTAGACTCAATGGCCACGGTATGGGAGGCAGCAAAAGCAGTGATGCGAGGGAAAATGATGGCGTTAAAAGCAAAACTATGCAAGCAGAACAGGGAATACTTAAAGGAGTTATACAGGGAACTAAAGGCAGTGGAGGCATCGAATAAAACCAACCCCTCAAAACAAAAAGCAAGGAAAATTACAGCAATAAAAGAACAAATCAATCAGAAAGAGATAGAAAAAACCACAGCACAGCTCAAACGTATTAAAGGATTTTATTTTACTTATAGCAATAAAACAGGAAGGACATTAGCACGATTAGTTAAAAAACAAAACAAAAAGTCCCGTATAAGCTCCCTTCAGTTGGCAGACGGGACTAGAATAGTAAAGGACGAGGAAATCCAGCAGGAGTTCTTCAAGTATTATCAGTCTTTATATGCATCTTCCAATCCAGATCCTAAAAAGATAACAGAATTTTTGAATAAATATAAGCTACCCAAACTAAATGCAGATCAAGTTCAGTTTCTAAATAATCCACTACAAAATGAGGAAATAGAAGGAATAATTAAAAATCTAGAGAATAATAAGGCAGCGGGTCCCGATGGACTGCCAGCAGAATTCTATAAAAAAAACAGTAAAAATAGTGAGCCCCCATTTAACAGACACATATAATGAGATTCTAAAGACAGGAAGGCTCCCTAGTTCATTCTACGAGGCAAATATTACTTTGATCCCAAAACCAGATAGACCCAGGGATAAATGTGAAAATTACAGACCTATATCGCTCCTGAATGTAGATTTCAAAATATTTTCTAAGGCCCTGGCAAACAGATTAGCAGCGATTATAAGAGAATTGATTCACCCAGACCAAGTAGGTTTTATTCCCACAAGGCAGGGACCTGACAATGTCCGTAGAGTAATCAACATAATGCATCGCCTTAGTAAAACGCAAGAACAAGCAGCGGTTATCATGCTCGATGCGGAGAAAGCCTTTGATAGGACAGAAATTAAATGTGTAGAGCAAATAATGAATGGCATGGGTTTTAGAGGGGCCTTTATTCAGTGGGTTAAAGCAATATATAAAGAACCAAAATCAAAATTAATAGTAAATAGTGGACTCTCAGAACCTTTTAATTTAGCTAGAGGAACAAGACAGGGATGCCCCCTCTCTCCTCTATTATTTGACTTAACTCTCGAAGTCCTAGCAATAGCAATAAGGCAAGATACTGAAATAAAGGGGATACAAATTAATGCTAGGGAACATAAATTAGCAATGTTCGCTGATGATACAGTGCTATTTATAGGGGACCCAATGACTTCCACTCCACCTCTATTGAAACTAATAAAAGAATTTGGAGATATATCGGGGTACAAAATAAATGAGTCAAAATCATATGCATTAATCTATGGGCAAAATGAGCAACAGAGACTAGATATCAAAACAATACTCCCGTATCCGGAGGAGAAAAAGGTAGTAAAATATCTTGGAGTAAGGATACCCAAACAGTTAAATCATATATATAAGGAAAATTTCCTAACCCTCCCACAACAACTAAGTAAAGAGGCAGTAGAGTGGAAAGATCTACCATGCTCATGGCTGGGACGGGTGAACTTGTTTAAAATGATACTACTCCCAAAGATTATCTACAAAATGCTAGCGCTGCCCATCCAGCTCCCAGAAAATTTCTTCAAAGAATGTGATAAGCTAATGAGAGAAATAATATGGAAAGGGA
The DNA here is from genome assembly GCA_003113815.1 of Sphenodon punctatus. NCBI lineage: Eukaryota > Metazoa > Chordata > Lepidosauria > Sphenodontia > Sphenodontidae > Sphenodon > Sphenodon punctatus. The sequence goes on along the minus strand of QEPC01002403.1, from coordinate 4,949,915 downwards.
GTAGGCCGAGAGTCAACAAACAAACACTAATGAGGATAAAGGAAAAGGGGGGCATAAACCTCCCGGACATGCGCCTGTATCATAAGGCAGCAACACTAGGAGCTTTAAATAGCTGGTACCACCAGCCAGAGGAAGCAACATGGGCTGCAATGGAACAGCAGGCCTTGTCACAGCATAATCTAAAGAACATAATAGCAGATGAAGGTACTCCCAATAAAAAGGTATGGCAGGAGCACCCATTCGCGTGGGCCACATGGTCAGCCTGGCAGAGTATAATCAGAAAGATTAAAGTTAGCCCAAATCAATTCCCATACTCACCTATTGATCTCCTAAGCCTGAAAAAATATCGACAGGCCCAATATCTAAGGGAAAAATTGAAAGAGAAAGGATTAGTGAAAATCAGCCACATAATAAAGGATAAGGGAATATATAGCAGAAAGGAGTTAGAGAAGAAAATTGAATCGAGAATAAACCCATATGAATATATACAACTCAAACATGCACTAGTCAACACAAAGAAACAAAAGGAAAACTACATAAGAGAATCCACCACGATAGAGAAAGTATTATTTGAATGCACAAACATAAAAGGGAGATTAGCAAGAATATATAGAACATTAAAAGACATATGGTACCCCAAGAATCCCACATACATACAAAAATGGAGGGAGGAATTGAATATTGAAATAACAGAGGAGGAGGAAGCCGAGATTATTGATTATATGAATAATAATGCATCTTCATTAGAAATCAAAGAATGCCAAATTAAACTAACGACAAGATTTTATATGACACCAATGCAATTTAGGCATGTAGAGGGAGGGGGGAGAGGACTATGTTGGAGAGGCTGTGGGGAACTAGGAACACAGAGACATTGCTGGTGGGACTGCGACCGAGTACAGCCTCTATGGAGAGCAGTTTGGGGAAAAATGGAGGCCATGACAAAACTCACCGTGCCATATAGACCAGAGGTGGCTCTGCTGGGCCTATTTCCCGCTGTAGGGGCCCTGCGGAAACACCGAGACTCTTGCTCAGTTTTCATCCAGGCTGCAAAGAAGGTCATTGCGCTGCATTGGAAAGATCCAGAGGAATTGACTGAAGGAGAATGGATGAATAGACTCTGGTACCACCTTACAATGGAAAAGATATCGGCGAACCTACTAGATAAGAAAGAGGCATATGCAGCAAGGTGGTTCCCGTATGTATGTGTCATGACACAAGACAATCTGAAAGAAGACCAACGAGCATGTCTATTTGATTACTATATATGAGAAGGAACTAACAATACAGCATATGAATACTTACCTGAACCCAACAGTTAATACAGTTAAAGTTATCTAAATAAAAGAAAATTGTTTTTAAAAAAAAACAAAAAAAAAGACAGAAAGGGGTGCGACAACTCCTTTGCTGTGCCCTTGGTGAAATGGTGCTGCCCTCTGGGGGGAAAGGCAAGATGAAGATGGCAAACTGATAGGTCAGAGTCAAGAGGGACAGAACTGGACCCTCAGGCCATGATCCTCACTCTAGAGCTGAAATATGGGGAAATGTATTCATGAGGATTATTTTCATATTTGGATATACAACCAAATATCCATATCATTCTTCACCAGCCTTGTGGATATTAATGTATTTTTTATTTAGTTGATTTTGTTTCAGTATTTCAGATACTTCAGCTCAGAATTATCAAAACCTGAAACAAAACAGGACACAAATAGTACTTTCCCAGACAGTTTCACCCAAGTTAATAGAAGTGGCTGAATTAATTGAATTGGGTATTGACTGTGGATATTAGTTTCTGTTCTACATCACACTGTTTTCTCTTGTGTTCCCCTATTTACTTCAATGAAGCCTTACTGGAGTAAGTGGTTTGAGGATTGTGGCCTTTGTGTGTAAGATTTGAAGGTGATGGGCACACTTCAGTGAGATTATGTTGTTACTTCAGAGGAGTCGGAAGTAGAGTTGAAACAGCTAACTGCACAGATATCAGTAATTGTTAAATTTGCAGAAGCCAAACTGAGCCAATAACAATTTGTTACCAAATGGTATCCATGTATTAACCAAAGGTTTTATCGAGTTACTGCATTACCACTTTGAGATGTTTACTATGTTGCTGCATTCCATTTTCCCATCCATTCTGTGGTTACCAGCCACTTCCATTTGCCAGTAATTCCTTTCCTGTTTACTCCCTCTAACCCAATTGGCTTCAAGTTTAACTAAGGCTGCTTGCACATGTTAGGGAAGGAGAGGGGACTAAGAGCAGTCACGTGAAACCCCTGATCATGGGCATGGGTTTTTTGTAGTATTTTCTCCCTGTCCTGTTAAAATCAATAATGTGATGCAGGGCTTGAAATCCAGCCCTGCATTGCTTTATTGATTTTAAGTGGAGAAGGGGAGTGCGCACAATTGGGGGTTTCACGTGACTGCTCTAACATGAGTGAAACTCATGTTAATCCCATCCTCTTTCCTAACGTGTGCAAGCAGCCATTGGCCGCTTTTAGACGAGCGGCGGTCTGTTTCGCGTCATTGGCGCGCATATTTTGAAACTTCCGCCTGGTCTAATTAGACGAGACAGAAGTGGCTTAATATGCGCATATTACGTTGGAGGCGCATTTTTTAAGTGCACGAATTAAATACCTCGATTATGAGGTATTTAATTTGCGCACTTAAAAAATGCGCCTCCGCCGTAATATGCNTATGAGGTATTTAATTTGCGCACTTAAAAAATGCGCCTCCGCCGTAATATGCACATATTAAGCCACTTCCATCTCGTCTAATTAGACCAGGTGGAAGTTTCAAAATATGAGCGCCACCGACGCGAAACGGACAGCCACTCGTCTAAAAGCAGCCTTAGTTTCCTATTGAATACCTGGTTCAAATCTGCTGGATGCAGCTTTCCTATTGGCCTGGATGAAAAACAGAAATGACATAACACAGAAAAATGGTAAATCGGCTACATGCTAAGTCGGTTACACGGTAAAGTGAAAGCAGCATTAATCAGTATTTTGGTGCGTTGGTTAGCCTCTATAGTATATGGTTATCAACTAGTTAACCGATTAGATATCTGGAATTTCAGTTATTAACTGCAGTTATGGAATTAACTTTCTGTCTCAGCTCTAGTTAGAAGAGAAGGCTATAGTAGGGACAGTCACTAAGATGACAGAGTTTGAAATTGCTCAGAATTGAGGAAGCTATTTGTTTCTGTGAATGAGAGCCCAGCACCACAACATCAAATATATCCACACACAGCTCAGGATAGTCCCTCTTTCTGGAGGCAGAGGGGCATGAGGAGCAATGATCTATCACTGTGCTACGCCGGCACATATTTCCCTGGGCTGTATTGCCTTATGAGCCTCTGAGCAAAACTCAGTACAAAGCACCTGGTTACCAAGGCTCTGTTTGCAGGCAGGACAGAGTCCAGCATTCTGCAGAAGGAAGGATGACTCGCATGATGCGGCTGTTAAGATTACAAACCCTGATTCCTAATTGCACCAAGAGTTATGCCAGAGGGTTCTGTAGAAAGTTCTGTTATTTCCTTTGCCAGATGGAGATGTGATTAAATCCGAGCAGAACATAAACAAAGGCGTTTGCTTGGATTGCGTGAGCTCATTCGTCATAACAAAGTGATAGATTCAGGACACCTGCCAGAGCGGACCTTTATATTTCCTGGATAGCTGGGTAATCCTGTTTTAGTGTTTGCAGAGGCCACTGCCATGAAGTTTGCCCTTGAAAAGCCCAAGAGGAACCCAGTTGTAATGGACATATCTTCCCCAATTTCCAGGGGCGTAGCTAGGTTGGAGTGGGCCCAGGGACAAAAAATGGACTTGGGCCACCCTACTCCCCAACCTCTCCTCTGCCCCCCTCCTTCCTCTCCCCAGCATCCTTATTGCAGGAAACTGCCCCCAATTATATTGGCAGGGATGCAGTCCCCCACAAGTGCCACTGGATGCCCCACATCACAGACACCTTCAGTAGCACCATAAAAAACACTAGGACATCTCCTAGCTAGCTCACTAGCTACCCCTTGCTGACAGGGTCAATGGGAGTTTTGCCTTGTCTTAGGAATCACTGCTGCCACTGGGGAGTGAAGCAGCGCGGCGGCGGGGATCGTAGGCAGGCACAGCAGCGGCGGGAGGCCACGCCCCCAGGGAACGTGGAGAGGCAGCAGGACGCAGATCCACGGGGGCTAGCCACGCCCCCAGAGCTAGCCTCGCCCCCAGAGCGTCCAGAGCAGTGCGGGGATGCAGGTAGCCCCCACGCATCTGGGAGGAGTCAAGCAGGGGAAAAACCTGGGAGTGAGTGAATGTGAAAGGGTGAAAGTGGGACTGAAGTGATTTTCTGTGTTGTTAAGAGTTCGTTGAGCACTGTGAATTGTTCCTTACCTTCCTGGGAACCTCGACTTGTGTTTCCCTGTGTCTTCCCCCTTGCCAACCATCCTCCTGTTCCCTGGGCCCTGCCCTTCCTTCCCTCACAGGTGGAGCACCTCCCCGATTCCCCTTAGCAATGTGAGAGTGGGTGAGGGCAACAGGATTGTGTGGGTGTGGGTACGTGTGTTGTGGAGTGAAGGGGCTTCACACAGGGCATGGCGGTACCGGAACTCCTATGATGATAAGGCCCGTATCCCTTTAGGGACTTTTCGGCCACCTTATACCCTGAGGGGAAGTTTTCCTGTGTGGTGGAGTTCCTGGAAGAGTAATAGTGAAAGCTTGTGGAGTGTGGGTGTGCTAGGTCCTTGGGAAAACACCCTTAATTCCCTACCCTCCCATAACACCTTGTGGCGGAGAGGCTGGAGCAGAGTGGGGAGAAGAACCCTGCAGTCACAGCATTGGAGAGAGCCAGAGGCACTACCTGCCCAGCATGGTGTAGATCCTCCCCAAGAACCCCAAACCTCTGGATCCACTACCTCCCCAGCTGCCTTTCCAGTGGGAGATCTTTCTGCTGCCAGGCGAGCAGCAGCCCCTGCCTAGCATCCTGCTTTGCATAGGAGGGAGGGAGGGGAGGACAGGAAGTACCAAGCAATTTGCAGCCTCTGTGCTTGGAACTGAGGCCGTTTTCAGAACTCCCCCCCCTCCCGCCCCTGCATATCCAGCTCTGCATCCCTGCGCATCTGCCGGCAAAGCCGTGGGGGGGAGGGCTTTCATATTGGCCAATCCTCACACGTATCCTGGCTGCGCATTCCCTCCTGCAACCAGAATATGCACACGGTGGGGGGGGGGGGGGGGGGGGGGG
>QEPC01002403.1:4914737-4941898 GCA_003113815.1 Sphenodon punctatus | reverse complement strand
TTGTCCTCCTTGACCTCTCTGCTGCCTTTGACACTGTCGACCACTTGCTTCTATTGGACTTGCTTTACTCTTTGGGCTTCCGTGGCTCTGTCCTTGACTGGTTTTCCTCCTACCTCTCTGACTGCTCCTTTAAAGTCTCGCTCCCCGAGTCAAACTCCTCCTCCCTCCCCCTTTTGGTTGGGGTCCCCCAAGGCTCTGTCCTCAGCCCTCTCCTCTTCTCTATTTACATCCTGTCCCTTGCCAAACTTATTGCCTCCCACGGATTCCAATATCATCTCTTCGCTGATGACACCCAACTCTATCTTTCTACCCCCTCTCTCTCCTCTTCTGTCCACTCATGCCTCGTCAACTGCCTCTCTGATATCTCCACCTGGATGTCCTGATGTCAACTCAAGCTCAACATGGCCAAGACCAAACTCCTCATTTTTCCTCCCTCCTCTTCCTCTCCCTCTAACCTGCCCATCTGCATCGATGGAATCACCATCCATACGGTTCTCCAAGCCCGTAGCTTGGGCTTCATCTTTGACATGCACCTCTCTTTTAAACCTTACATTGACTCTGTTGCCAAATCCTGCCGATTTGCCCTCCACAACATTGTTCGGATCCGCCCCTTTCTCTCTACCTCCTTGGCCAAAACCCTTGTTCATGCCATGGTTATCTCTTGATTACTGCAACCTCCTCCTTGCTGGCCTCCCTCACTCTCACCTGTCCCCCCTTATCGCAATCCAAAACTCTGCTGCCAAGGTCATTCACTCTGCCTGTCGCTTCGACCGTGTGCAGCCTCTCCTCTTCTCTCTTCACTGGCTCCCCCTTCCTGAACGTATCCTGTTTAAACTCCTGGTATCGGCCAGGAGTTTAAACAGGATACGTTTAATCTGCCGGGTTCGGCCAGGCAGATTAAAAAAAATAAAAATAAAAAAAATAAAAACTAATAGGGCTTAGCTACCATAGGTATGGGTCCCCAGACCAGCGGGGGCTCTGGGACAAATGTCCCACCTGTTCCTATGGTAGCTATGCCCATGTCAATTTCTCACTTGTTTAAAACATGGCTCCATGTAAGAGAGAGTAGTTTACTGTCTCTTTGAGTTCCCACAGGGAATTTGTTCTCATAAGCAACTGCAGTTCCTCCACTTCCATTCTCACAAGCAAGGGAAACCAGGGGTTAGGTAGGGTATCTCTTCTCTGACATCCCTCTTCTGGGAGCTTATAGAAAAATGCTAGCAGGGGGTGAGGCAAAAATTTTATTTTTCCCTCACGCAGAAGGTTGTGATGTTGGAAAGTTTTTTGGGGGACAGCTGAGGACTCAGAGAGGGAGGTAATTACCTATCTCCAGTAGTGCCAGGACTGAGGTTTTGAACTGGTGACCTTGGGGTTCCTGGACAACATGCAGTTTACTGGTGTCACTGCCACTAGTTGGCTCAGGTCCTGGATCTATTACGAGGGCCCTCCCTGGGCTAACTTGGCCAGGCCCCCATGCCTCCTGCTAGGCTCCAGCTCCTAGCTTTGCTTCATACCCCCAGATTCCTGGTGGGCTGCCTTGCTATTAGGGATGTGCAAACAGAATGCGATTCGGATGTTCAGTCGTTTGGTTTGAAACCCGAGTTTGGGTTCGGTTGTTCAGTTTGGCAGAGTTCGGTTTGGCCGAACTTTTGAAAATAGTGCTATCGATACTGATACTGAATTTGAATATTTTTTTTTTGTATCGGTATTATTTGGCCCTGAAACAACCCCTGGTCTCCACCCCTGGTGCCAGGAAGTCTGCTCCTCAGCTGCCTCCCCCTTCCAGTCATGTTTTTCCTGCCTGAAGTCACGTTTTTCCCACTCCCAAACTCATCCGAACTCACCCGAACATGACTGAACTGTTCAGTCGTTTTTGAGTTTGGTTCGGACATTTGGTTCAGACGTCTGAACAGACCGAGTTTGGTCCGAACTCCGAACATCCAAACCTCATTCGCACATTCCTACTTGCTATATATGAGACTGGCCTGAAGGCTCAGAAAGCTGAGAAGATCATTTGTTCTTTCCATGATTCCTTTGTCTTCCTGGAAAATGTTTTATTTACTGCTGGCCACTGGATCTGTTCTCTTCTCCCTGGCCCTTTTTTGTTTTTCTATGGACCAGCTCTGTTCTGCACCTTGTTCATGGCTTGAACACTGACACACATTCCAGAACTTGTTCTGGCTGTGGTGCCCAATGACTGAAGCAGCCATAAGCAACATACAAGAGGGGATGCAAATGCAGCAGGATCAGGCAGGGAGAGGCAGCCGCATGAGTGGGGCCTCCAGGTGCATGGGCCCTAGAGCAGCTGTGCTGCCCATTCCCCAATGCAGCCATGCCTGTAAGATGCATTCCAGGAGATGGACCGCTGTGTCCATGGCCCCCATAACCTTCAGGATGTCCCCAGGTCAAGATGCTGGTGCAGAAGCCCCTTCCCCAACCCTCAACTACAGTGCTGGGAGCACACAGGTACTACTGATTCAGGAGTAGAAGGGCCCTTGTGGCAGCAGCCACCATTCACCTGTGGGCAGCTAAGCTGGTAGCCAGAACCTGCTGCCCAGCCCACCCCAGCCCCTGCCTGCTAGGTGTCCAGATCACATGGGTCTCCCACCTTGCCCTACTGCAGAGACTGTGTCCATATGTCAAACGCTGAACCACTGTCACATGGGAGTCCAGGAACCCCAGCCTTCAACTGCCAACAAAGGCCAGAGCCTTCCAGCTGATCTGCAGTGGGGGCCCAGCCTGCCAGGACATGGAGAATCCCCCTTCCCACACCCAGCCACTGTGATGGCAATGCATGCTCCCACCCGCTACTTGGCTCCCAGTGTGCACCAAGTACCAATGGGCAGCACACGCATTCTGCAGCCAGCCCAAATGCTATATCGATAGAACTGGGGCCAGACCACAGTAGCAATCTCTGCATCCCACCCCCACAAGTCCCAGCCACCTTCCTACCTGCACCATGCTATCAGCAGCTCCCCCCATAAGGCTCCCTACAGGGCTGTGTGCTCACTGTCTCCATGACACACACCATGCTCAGCTGCAGGGGCACAAGGGCACCTAGGATGGGGTGCCACAAAGGTAGACATGCGACATAGCTGGATGTGTGCCCCTCTACCTCTGTGTAAGGACCCCAGGTCAACCACTGAACCTGTTGCCACATTGGCTGAGATGAGGGTCTGCCAGAGAGACACCACACATATGGACAGGTCACCCAGAAGATGGGGAACACCATTATGTACTGTTCACCATGTTCCCAGAAGCCATGAGATGCACATGCACAGATGTGACTGAGAGATGCAAACAGTGGCACAGGAAGGCAGTGATGGGCCTGGTTTTATATCCTAATTATGCCCCCCCCATAAGAACAAGGGCAAGGGGTCTCCCTAAGTGGCGGCCCTCCCAAGGGGGCTCTCAACCAGCCCGAGCCTCCCCCCAACCAAAAATGTGGTTGCTACCTTAGCTCCCAGTGAGGCCCATCAAAGTGGCAGCAACCCCAACAGCAAGGAAGTTTTAAGAGTTGATGGGGGCAAGGCCAGCACTCCATCCCTGCCTACTCTGAAAACCTCCTTCTCAGCTGGGCCCTTTGCAAGGGGCCTGAGCAAAACTAGAAAATGTTCAGAATGGGTGGCAGTAGAGTGTTGACCCCGCTCCCTCCTCCATCCACTCCAAAAATCTTAGCAGTGGTCAGATCACTTGTAAAGAACCCCCCTAGAGTAAGGCCTGGAGTCAACTGAGCCCCCTTACTCCATGGTACCTACACCCCTACGTGCGAAACTGGTTCACCCCACCATCCCTAGCTATTGGCTGCACCAGCATTGGCAACATGGTTGCAGTGCTCACCTGCATGTATCCTTAGTAGCGTAGCTACATGCAGTGCTGGTCATGGACCGCATCATCTGGTGGCAGCTGCTGTTGGAGGATGGTGGTTGGCATCTGGGTGTTGGCGGACAATCCCTGATGTCTGCCTCCATTGGCTCAGTCTGCTGCATGAGGGCCTTCTGCTGGTCAGTGAGGTCGAAGAGCAGCTTCTGATGGTCAGCCATCACTTCTGGGGCTCATGCCAGTTCTCTGCATGGATTACTGCCACCTAAGCCCACAGTTCACCCATGGCCCAGTCTGCCCAGCCATGGCACAAGCCTTCACATGGCAATTAAGGTGTGTTGCTGGGGGGAGGAGGGACTTCTGAACCCCTGGGCCTGCCCCACCACCACCCTTCAGGACTAGGAGCCTCAGCCACCTGCAGGCTATTTGCTGGCTTGTTTGGCGGTGGGGGTACGGTGCTGTGTGTCTGTTTCTGTTTGTTTTTATATTGGTAGTTTTGTCTTTTAGGGATTTTTAACTGTTTTCATGGTGTGAGGGGGGAATGGGAAGTCAGCGGGGAGAGGGAGTGACCCCCCTATGGGGGTATGGGCCTGTGGGAAGAGGGTAGGTAGGAAGGTTTTCCAGGGAGAGGGGGATACGGGCATGAGAAAAGAGGGTGGGAGGAAGACCCATGACCACCCTGTGGGGTGTGGCTGGTATGGGCAGAGCTAGGGACTAGGGTTGTGTAGCAGGGTGAGAGCAAGGCTCACCCTCTACAAACTTCCCTGATCCAAGGGAAGGGAATTCCAGAGAACACAGGTGCTCCGTTGCAGCAGTCAAGAGCACTGCCACTGTCAGAGCACAGGGAGACCAGCTGCACTGTGGTGGCAATTAACAATGTTGCTACTGGCAGCGCTAGCGTTAGCGCAGGCATAGCTATCATGTGGGCCTGGAGCGCGGGCCATTTAAAACACACTGAGCCGTGCAGAGGCAGTGGGTTAGGAAGGAGGGAGCCAGCAGAGTCAGCATCGGCTGGAGAAGAGACTGAGAGCTGCCTCTTTGAAATTGACTGGGTGGCTGTCTGCCGCCGAGAGTGCAAGGGGGCTGAAACTGACAGACCCCTATGGAATGAGGCTCTGCAGGGATGGACAGATGCCTCTGTCTGTCAGGGTTGGGGGCCACCAGTGGAGGAGGGGGACCATTCTGGGAAGGAGGAGGCAGGGGGGAAGGACAGAGTCCCCTCCGAATAAGCCCACAGATCTCGAGGCGTCCTTGCCTACCCTAGCCCCCATAGGGGAAGAAGGAGGGGTTGGGGGAACTCAGGCAGGTAACACGGGGAAGGACCCCCTCCAAGACACGGAAGCGGCACAGAGGGAGGGGGCAGGGTCACAGGATAGCGCAGCAGGGAACTCCGCAATGCCGGGAGGCAAGGGGGCGGGGCTAGAACCAACGCCACGGTTGCTCCGCACGTCTGTGGGTGCAGCGGGGGAGGAGCTAGACCTATTTAGGAGGAAGTCTTCAGTATCTCTATGCTGGCGATCAGCGTTGCTGTGAAGCTGGCCCCTTGGCGATTGTTCGGAGCGTGTGCTACTCGAGTACGTGTGTGTGTGTGTGTGTGTGTGTGTGTGTGTGTGTGTGTGTGTGTGTGAGAGAGAGAGAGATAGATAGATAGATAGATAGATAGATCTGGGGCGAAAGACAGAGTGTGAGGCGTGTGTAAGGGGAGTGCTTGTGTGACTTGTGTGGGTTGGGTGAAGGTGAGTATCTTTGTAGTCCACTATTCTACCTATTCCCCCAGCGTCCTCCAGGTGTCTTTTCCCTACAGTACGGTGTTGGCTGTCCCCCTCCTCCTTCTCCGTCTTGATGCTTTTCCCTTCCCTTCACCTCCGTTCACGCAGCAGTTTTTCTCCCGTGCACTGTATGGGCGGGGGCGTGAGTTCTTGGGCAGGGACCTGGTGCCCCTGCAGAAGTGTGGTAGAGGCTCGCTCACACTCTCTGTTGATCTCCTCCCCTGTGATGATACGGCCTTGTTCCCTAGGGAACACATCGGGCCACCCACTACTCTGAGGGGACTCTTTTCCCAACCGAAGTGTGAGCACCCTCCACTCTACAGGAGTCCTGTGTGTTTGTATCCAGAGTTAGGTGCTAGGTCCGTGGGTTCCTTTCCCCCCTCTTCCCCAAACCCTCACACTGTCTAGGAGGATCAACAGGGGCAAGCATGAGCTGGTTGGGAAGCAGCAGGCTTCCCTCAACTGAGAGTGGGACTCCACGGCAGAGGCTCTCCTTCCCTGGTGGTTTATTACTGGCAGGTGAAACTGACAAGGGCTGCTGAGTGGGGAAAACCGCTGGGTGCCTAGTGTGTAAATTGCCGGCTGGAGCTGGTTCGGGAGTGAGCAGCTCCCCTCTCAGGGCTTGGTAGCTGGCACAAGTCAGTTGGGGAAGCAGAAGGCTTCCCTAAATTCCACCACACTCCAGCGAGAGATGGTTAAGAGGATGGAGACCAGGAGAGACGTTAGGGCCCAGCAGGACAAGCCCACTGGAGTAACCCCAGAGCGAGAGAACCAACCCTGACCTGAAGTGGGAAGACTGAAGTAGAAACTCTGGGACAACCTGTGAATCTCTTGCAGAGTCTGCAGCTCTCAAGAACTGGGGCTTGGACTCTTGGGACATGTGGAACATTTGGGGAGCTCAACTGGAACCCGTTCACAGGTTGATTGGGAGGTTATGTGCTGTTGTGGGTCAAGGGGAGGGGTTAGGGAAATGTTTGTAGGGAGGTGTTAGAGGTAAAGTTCTTGGGGAGGGGATGTTAAGGTTTTTTATCAATTGTAAGCCTCCCTGAGCCATTTGGGAAGGGCAGCATATAAGTTTAAATAAATAAATTAATTAAATAAAATAAATAAATAACTGGTGGGGCAGGTCTCATCATCCTCATTTCTGCTCTCCTATCTGCATCACTCAAGCTGCCACCACGTCCACCCGCCACTACCAGTGTCATCACCCTTACTGTCCCCATTTCCATACACCCCCTCGCTGATGTCATTCCTGTCATCCCTCCTCCCCAGGGCTTTTGTTGCCCCCTTTAATTCTCCCCCTCCTTGCTACTGTCATCCCAGTCCCCATTATCCCCTTCCTCAGGACCGCCATCCTCTCCATTGGTGTCTTCTGCATTATCTTCCTCACACCCCTTCACTGGTGTCCTCCTCATTCCCACAGTCCCCACCCACCCATCTGCCTGGCACTGTTATGTTGCCCCAATTCAGCAGCTGCTCATGTAGCCATCCTGGTGGGCCAAGTCTGGTCTGGTGACTCTTGCGGGTCTGAGATGAGGGCACATGAGGATCCAGAGGCCAGAAAGCTCTGAATCAGGTATGACAGCTTGTCATCTCCAGAGTAGCCAGGTCAGGCATCCTATTTGGGGGATCCGTCATGTCCCATGGTGGCATTGAATGGTCTGCATGTTGTGCATTTGTGGACTAGGGCTGAAACAAGATTTCACCCAAATGGGAAATCTCGTCAAAATTCCGGTTACCAATACTGTCTCGGACAAATTGAGAATCTCTTGGTATTTGTTAATGTCTCAACCAACATTTCGTTTCTCAGTTTACCAACTTTCCACTTCCTGTTTACTGCTTTGCTGTCCATTTCAAATCTGAAGAGGTAATATTAATGCAGTACCGCATTTCTTGCACTCCATCTCCCCTTGTATGGCCTTGTTACTCAAGCTGTATTCACACCTGATGGTGGCGACAGCTTTGAAAGTGACATGAGGCAAAGATGTGGCTGAGGGAGGAGCCTGATCCTGGAAGTACCATCAGTGTGAACGGGGTTCTGCCGCAACACTACTCGCGGATGACAGGGTGCAAAATCCAGCCCTGTTATCTGTGTGTAGCATTGCAGCAGAACCCCATTCAAACTGGCGCTACTTCCGGGATCCAACTCCTCCCTCCGCTGAGTCTTTGCCTTGTGTCATTTTCAAAGCTGCTGCCACTGTCAAATGTAAATGCAGCCTCACTGGCTGTTATCCAGATTCCTTTAATAAACTGCAATCCAGTTGCAGATTGGTCAGAGCAAAGGGAACAACATAGAACAAGAATTCTGATTGGAGGCACTGGAGTGGAGGCTAAGGGACACTGGGGGAGATTAAGGGGTGGGCTATTCGCACAGCGGCCGCAGTTCCAAACCGATGCAGGATCTGTGCGGCACAACGTTTCAGCTATGGACCAGTGATTGGCTCAGAAATGCAGAAACAACAAACCAGAAGTAAAACAATACCCTTGGCAATGCAGTAAGTGGTCAATGAGCCGTACGTGGTAAACGATAAGCGAAAAGTCAGTAAATTGGGATAGTATCTCACAGTATTGCATGAACTGAGAAATCGCATCAGTATTGGGAAACAGTTGGGACACTTATCCCTGTTCCCAATGTGGCAAAATTTCAGAGAGTGTCCCCTTGTTCTCTCATTGTGAGAAAGGGCAAACAACAGTTCTCTATTTTTTTCACACTGCTCATGATTTTATGAACTTTTATCATATCATCCCTTAATGATGATATTATGATTTTATGAACTTTTATCATATCACCCTGGGCTGCCAGTGGCAGGAGGGGTGGGGTAAAAATGTTCTAAAATAAAATAAATAAATAAATTAATTAATCACCTCTTCTCCAAGCTAAACAGGTCCTAACCTGTTGAGCCTCTGTTTAGCTAGGCAAATATCCACTTTGGTCACAGGTGTTATTTGGGTATTTGGAGGGCTACGCCAAAATGCAAATACCATCCAGGAATGAATAACCCATTACCTAGTTCAGTTCTTCTGGACTGCATGCTCAGATGGGACTTTTCCATCACTGATTTTTACAATTTGATTTAAGTAGTTGATAGTATAATAACCTACAAGAGATCATCCAATCATCTACCTGAAAGGAACACCACACTGATAGGATCTAGGGAGCAGATTACATAGAGCTGAGATATACTTGCTGTACCTGGTATAAATCCGAGGTTTTCAATGCTTTCTCTCATCCAGGAACAGTTTGACTGAATTAATAATAAATCCCTAGAACACCAAACAAAATCGCCAAAACTGCAGCAGGTCAAGTGGAATAGTTTTTATGACAACTTTGATGCTCGGAAGCCTTTGGATTGATTTGAAGTTTCTCTCAGGGAAGGAGGCACGCTATGAATTTAGAATCTGACCCCAGACCAGGAGCTGAACCCCTGCTAGGCTAGAGCAGGTTTGTATTGATGGTTTGTAAGACTTCAGAATCACAATTAGCAAGAGGACTAGGAGAGGGCTTACTATAGTCCTTTAAGCTAGCGTAGCTCTGAAATCTTGTTTTTAGCTCGACACTCTGTGTGCTGAACTGCCAGATTCAGAGCAATCAGAGTTGGTGCATCTACTGGAGAGACAGAATGGCAGGATTGACATGCAATCCATAGTAAAATATATCATTTTCTGTTGCTAAATACATTGAAATTGAACACTTTATTCTTTACAAATTGAAAATGTGCCCTACGTTTCCCTCCTCTGCTGGCTTGGTCCTGGTAGGATGAACTTAACCACTGGAGTTTGGGTTCTGAAGAGCTCTGGAAGGAGGTGGGGGTGGACCAATCAATCACCGTCTGGGAGCTGGTGGCTCTACACTACACGCTATTTTAATCATGGGAAAATTCAACCCTGTGGAACATTGTGCAGCATCAACCCCAAGTGGAGCAGTATACAAATGTTGCCACCGTTCCAACTGCATAAGATAAGAACAGAAGTAGTGCCATACTGGGTCAGACCAATGGTCCATCAAGTCCAGCATCCTGACTCCGACAGTGGTCAATCTCTTGCTCCTGGGAGAAGTACCCAACTGGTCACAATGGGCAATCCATTCCCTGTTGTTCCAGCCTCCAACAGTGAGAGGTCACATCCCCAAACCTTCTTGGCTAATAGTCATTAATGGACCTATCCTCCAAGAACTTATCCAATCCCTTTTAAAACTAGCTACACTACTGGCCTTGATGGGGGCAAGCATGTTATTTTTTGACTACAGAAATCTTAGCAGAAATTGATTACCTGGTGTGTTTTTGGCTGCCCTCAGGTCTACTGAGACATTTTCCAGATATAATGCAGGGAATAAATCTCTTCAAACTTAGGAAAATTTAAAACAGTTTATTGCCTAATTTTGAGGTCAGCCTGGAAAACAACAAACAGCTCTTTTTAAAAGCAGACTTTGAGAGATATAAGAGCATAACAAAGGCAATGTTCCCTCACAGATTTGAACCCCTGATCTTCATATTTCCTTATCAAAATGCTGCCATTTGAACTATGGAAGCAACTGCAGCCTTAGAAATGACTTCTGCATATTCCCCAGTAAATGAATAGCTACTCATTAGAATGTGCAGTGGTGTTAGCAGTGTGGGTGAGTAGCTACGTTTTGGGGCAACCGTGCAAGACCAGCCATGCTATTCCTCTTTATACCCGTCAGCCGTTACTAAAACCTTAGCTCTGCTAGGTCTCAGGAAGCACCAGAACTAGCATTGTCAAGCTCCTGCTGATTGTACCCTTCTCCACTACCTTGAACCCCCTATGGTTTTTTCTATGCATTTTGCACCACCATCAATCATCATCATCATCATCATCACTGTATGAAAGGCGCAGTCTGTCCTAATAACAAACATCACAGCAGCAGGGTCTACTGGTAACTAAGCTGTTTTCCCTTTCGTTCTTTGACTTTTCCCTGTAGAGAGGAAGACTTGTTTCCTTATTATCTTTTAGCAGACAACTAAAAGGAAATAAGGCTGTAAACATCTATTGATTCCATCAAAATTAATGACAGCCATACGTCATAATACAGCTAACAATCTTTAATAACCTCTTATAAGAGACTGGCTGGCAGCCTATCCCGGTACCATTCCCTTTGAAATGTATCCAATTAACAAATCCCCCCTTCCCTCCCTTATTCATTCTGCTATATAATTATTTACTTGGAAACTAAAATCTACCACAGACTGAGCAGCGCCACATCCAGGGAAGATGGGGCCACATGCAGAATGGTGGTGTGGGCCCCCCTCTTAACACAGAAATCTTGTACAGACATGCACTGATTCATTAGAAAAAGGAAAAATTTACCATGGGTGTTAATAGACATAACAGTGGAGCACCACCATCACAACCTGACTCAGGTCAGGAACACACTGGCAACACAGTCCTGACCAACATGCCGGTGACTGGGCCATCAGGGAGGACAGGGTTTGTGCGGCTGGGCAGCTCCGTTTTCATGTGGTGCCCAGCGCCCTGCCCCTACCATGATGGGCAGCCATGGTGGCCAATGATGGTCACTATGGTGGACCCAATTTGGGCTGGGTCATGGCAGGGCATAGCAAATGCTAGCTCACTGTAGCCTGGAGAGCAGCCTAGTCTGTAGTCCTGGAGGTCTCTGGGATTACAGCTCAGTTTTGCCATCGACATGCCCAGGAGCAATCCAAGGTGAACATCTGGCAGGGCACTAGCAAATGTACTGGTGGCTTGTGGGCCAAACCAGGCCTCCATGGGACAAAGTGGGCCACCAGCACGTTTGTTAATACTCCATATTACTTTTTCATGCTCAGTTAAACATAACAGCCCCTTTGCGGGCCAGAACTCTCAGGATTGCAGGCCCTCCAGACCTGTATGATACACGTATGTTATTTCTAGTTTACTCATGGGTCCCATGTATGGGGGCCCCCTCCTGATTTGCAGCAGGGGTGGATGTCTGGTCAGTTCCATCAAGGGGGGAGAATTGCTTTGCAGTGGGAACTCTGCGCTTCACCTATTTATGCTGCCACCTGATGGGCTCCAGGGGCGTAGCCTATAAGCCTATAAGCCTGGTAGGACCGGTAAGCCTGACATCAGTACTGGGCAAACTGGTGGAGGCTACTATTAAAAACAGATTTACTAAGTATAATGACAAGCATGATTTGATGGGTAAAAAAACAGCATGGCTTTAGCAAAGGTAAGTCATGCTTTACTAACCTTTTCGAATTTTATGAGATTGTTAATAAGCACGTGGATAGGGGTGATCTGATTGATATAGTATATTTGGATTTTCAAAAAGCTTTTGACAAAGTCCCTCACCAAAGACTCCTGATCAAACTAAGTAGTCATAAGAACATAAGAAGTGCCATACTGGGTCAGACCAATGGTCCATCTAGTCCAGCATCCCGTCTCCGACAGTGGCCAATCACGGTGGCTTGGGAGAAGCACCCAACAGGTCACAATGGGGGGTCCATTCCCTGTTGTTTCCCTCCCAGCTCCTGTCATGTTCCTGATCCTGTCCGGCTAGTAGCTGCTAATGGACCTATCGTCCAGAAATTTTTCCAAACCTCTTTTAAACTCAGTTATAGTACTAGCCCTTACCACAGCCTCTAGCAGTAGATTCCACAACCCAATTGATTTTTTGACTGCCGCGCACTGCGCTGTGGATTTCATTGTATTGTCCACAACCACCCCCAGATCCTTTTCATCGGTGGTAACTCCTAGCTAAGTACCCAGCATTGTGTATGCATAGTTTGGATTATTTTTCCCTACGTGCATCACTTTGCACTTGTCCACATTAAATCTCATTTGCCATTTAGCTGCCCAGGCACCCAGTGTTGTTAGATCCTGTTGCAGTTCTTCACAGTCTGCTTGTGTTTTAATTACCTTGAATAACTTGGTGTCATCTGCAAATTTGATCACCTCCCTCTTAACACCCTTTTCCAAATCATTAATGAATACATTAAACAGCACCGGTCCCAATACAGATCCCTGAGGCACACCACTTTTTACATCTCTCCATTGTGAAAACTGACCATTTTGTCCTACCCTTTGCTTTCTATCTTTTAACCAGTAGTCATGGGATAAGAGGAAGAGTCCTGTCATGGATTGGTAGCTGGTTAAAAGATAGGAAACAAAGGGTAGGATTGGAATAAATGGTCCTTTTTCAAGTTGGAAAGAGATAGACAGCGGGGTGCCTCAGGGGTCAGCACCGGGACTAGTATTGTGTAGCATATTAATTCATGATCTGGAAAAAGGGGGGAAGAGTGAGATGGCTAAATCTGCAGATGACATCCAGTTATTCAAGATAGTTAAGACCCAGGCAGACTGTGAGGAGCTGCATGACTAGGTGAATGGGCAATAAAATGGCAAATTAAATTCAATGCTGATAAGTGCAAGGTGATGCACATAAGGAAAAATAATCTTTACTTTACATACACAATGCTGGGTTCTAATCTGGGTATAACAACTCAGGAGAATGATCTTGGGGTCACTGGGTATTAACAAATATGATGGTGGCCCACTGAGGCCTGCTTTGGCCTGAGAGCCACCAGCACATCTGTTAGTGCCCCACCACCAGATGTTCGCCCGGGATTGCTCCTGGAACATTGTCAGCAATGATCCTGGGCCATGATCCCAGAGACTTCTGGGATTACAGTCTGGGCTACCGATCAGGCCAGAGTGGGCAACAGCAGGCTATAATGTTTGCTATGTCCTACCGCGACCCAGCCTGCTGTTATAGCAGGGTAGCGGGGCACTGGGTGGAGCACGGGGTTGGGCGACCAAGAGCTCCACGCCCTCTCTGGCGGCCCAGCTGCTAGCGCATTTGTTGGCCAGGCAGACATGGTCAGGACCGTTTTGCTGGAGGCTTCCCGACGCAAGTTGGGCTGTGGCTGCGGCGCTTTGCTGTCACTTCTGTTAACACCCATTGTGGATAGTTCCTTGAGGACATCAGCTCAGTGTGCATCAGCAATCAAAAAGGCAAAGTGAATACTAGGCATTATTGCAAAAGGTATAGAAAATAAAAGGGAACGTGTAATGCTGCTATATAAATCTTTGGCATGATCCCACCTTGAATATTGTGTGCAGTTCTGATTGCCCCATCTCAGAAAAGATACAATAGAATTAGAAAAAGTTCAGAAAATCTCAACAAGATGGAGGTGATGTTGGTGGGGAAGGTCAAGGGAATGGAGGCTCCCATCATGGATGGGGTGTGCCCTGCCTTGGTTCCTCAGGTTCGCAGTCTAGGGGTAATTCCTCGATTCACAGCTGCACATGGATGTCCAGGTGGTAGCTGTGGCGAGGAGTGCATTTACTAAATTACATCTGGTACGACGGTTATGGCCAAATATTTCAGACTACGACCGTGCCACCATCATCTATGCCTACATCACCTCAAAGCTTGATTACTGTAAAGCACTCTATGTGGGGCTACCCAAGGTGACGGTCCAGAGACTACAGCTGGTGCAGAATGCTGTGGCCCGTCTCCTTATGGGGATGGGCCGCTGGGAGCACATAACTCCAGTGCTCTGTTTGATGCACTGTCTGCCTATAGCCTTCCAGGCCCAATTCAAGGTGTTGGTGCTTACCTATAAACCCCTACACGGTCTTGGCCCCACCTACCTGCGGGACTGCCTCACTTCCCGGGTTCTGGAACAGCCACTGCGGTCGACTGGGGGCACACTTTCGGAGGTTTCCTGTGTTTGGTGGGGGGCCACATTGGAGAGGCCATTCTCGGTGGAAGTTAATTTGGCCCAGGACCTTCCCTCCTTCAGACGTCAATGTAAAACCTGGTTGTTCCACCAGGCGTTTGCTGAGGGAGACGGGTAGTGTTGGGTTGGGGGACAGTTATGAGGACCTGCAGGGAAGTATTGCTGTTTTTATTGAATTTTATGTGCTTATATTATATATTTTATATTGTTGTTTGTATGTTGTATGCCGCTCCAAGCTGCCTTGGCAGGAGGGGGCAGAATAGCATTTTTTAAAATAAATAAATAAATAAAATAAAATAGAGAAGGACAGGAAGGATAGTAGAAGGGATGGACTGACTTCCATATGAGGAGAGGCTCAACAGGTTAGGGATGTTTAGCTTGGAAAAGAGGTGATTAAGGGGGGAATATGATGTGGCATGAAGAAAGCAAACAGGACACTGTTGACTGCTTTTTCTCACAATAAGAGAACAAGGGGACACACTCTGAAGTTAAATGGCAGCAGATTTAAAACGAACAAAAGGAAGTACTTTTTCAATGAGCAGACAATGAAGTCGTGGAACTTGAGGAGGCAGTGAAAGCTAGCACCATAACTAGCTTCAAATGGAAAGTAGATAAATTCTTAGATGATAGTGTCATAAATGCTTACTAGTTGGGGCTTAAACCCCTGGCTACTGGTAGTTGGGAGTGCAGGTGAAGGGTCACACCTCCATGACCTGTACTTGTACTTCTCTCAAGCTACTGTTGCCAGCCTTTGTCAGAGACAGGATGCTGGACTTGATGGACCACTGGTCCAATCCAGTATGGCACTTTGTATGTAACTACCATTGAGAGAGTGGGTTCAGCTAAGCCTGGGTCCTGGACTCTAGGGCAGGCCCTCTGCAAGTATTTTGAGCACCACTAGGAAATTTTCAGAGTTGGCAGGGGAGGGAGTGGGGCAAACACTCTGCCTGCACCCACTCTGAAAATTTCCTAGTGGTGCTCAGGCTGCTTCAGACTTGGCAGGGGTGACCGCACCAACTCTGCCCCCACCAACTCTTAAAATGTCCTTCCTAGTGGGGTTGTTACCAACCTGGGGGACCTCACTAGGAGTCAGGGCAGCACCACTGCCTTTGTGAGGGGAGGCCAAGGCTGGCCAGGAGCTTTGGGAGGGCCATCATTTAGGAAAAGCATGCCTGTGACAGAGTCACAGGGAAACCCCAAGACTAACCCCTCCTCTCTGAGCCTTAAGAGAGGCAGTATATTGTATGGAACAACAAAAAAGCAAGAATTAAGAAAGAAACTTTACAAAGGCCTAAAGAAATGGGGGGAATAAACATGCCAAATATTAACCTTTACTTGAAAGCGGCGTCTCTTAGAGCCATCAAAGAATGGTACACAAGCCAGGAAGGTACGCACTGGGCAAACCTAGAAAAGGAAATATTAAAAGTTAACAAATTTGAACAAGTGGTAGTAGATACAGGGAAAAGAAACAGTAAGGAATGGAAAGCACATCCTTTTGCAGGCACAGTGATAACGGCATGGGAAACAGTAAGAAGAAAGGCAGGGATACACAAAATAGCAAGCCCCGTGACACTGATAGAGAATGCAAGCATGGTTAGTAAAGGGATAGCACCACAGATCAGAAAACAACTAAAAGAGAAAGAAATAACCAAGGTTTCACAATTATTCAGAGAGGACCAGTTCATGTCAAAAGAAGACATACAAAGGTTACTACAAAATCAGATAGACACCCTGCAATACTACCAATTAAGGGGGGAATGCAACCAAGAAAATTTAATCCCACACTATACCAGACCCCCAAAATCAATTGAGCTAGCATTGTTCTCCAAAGGGACAAATAAAGGGATAGTATCAAGAGTACATAAGGCATTACAACAAGAATGGTATAAAGAGGAACCAAAATACTTAGAAAAATGGGAAAGACTCCTGGGAATGAAATGGGAGAAGGGGCAGAAACAAACTATAATACAACACATGGTAGGATGTTCAGGGTCACTGGAGGTAAGAGAACCAATTATTAAAACGATAATGTTCTACTACCTTGATCCAAGCAGAATGCTCAGGATACGAGGGGAGGGATCAGATCAATGTCGAAGGGGATGTGGTCAAAGGGCAACCTACCTCCACGTCTGGTGGGACTGCCCAAAGATCAAAGAATTCTGGTCCAAGGTCTGGAACTATATGCAGAAAATAACCAGAGTGACTATTCCACTCAAACCAGAGACAGCACTACTAGGGTTATACCCACAGACAGCATTAATGAGACAAAAAAGACCCACCTGCATAACGTTGGTGGGAGCAGCAATAAAATCGATTCTGCAATTCTGGATAGAAGAACAAGCACCAGGAACCCAGGCGTGGATGAATAACTTATGGTACCTTTTCTCAATGGAGAAAGCGGTCGCCACTCAAAAAGACAAAACAAAAGATTTCAATGCGAAATGGTTCCAATGCTTGGAACACATGCAAAAACCTGACTCTGAGGAAGAGCAACGAGCCTACTTGTTTGACTACCTGATATGACTGGGAAAAGACAAAGGGACACTTAAGATGTTACTTGGACTAAAAGTTGTACAAAACTAGAGTAAAGATGGCGGGGGAGGGAGGGAAGGGAGGGGGGGATGTGGTAAATGAATAAGAACCGAAGAACGAATGTAAAACAGAGAACTACAATGTAATAACTGAACTTTGGGGGGCTGCGGGGGAATGGAAAATCTTTAATAAAAAATATATTATTATTTTTTTTAAAAGAGAGGCAGTATAGAAACGATTAAGCCATTAAAGGGCTGTGGCCCCTTTAAGAGTCAGGCTAATGAGCTCAATCAAGAGAAAGTACCTGTATAAAAGAACACAGGAAATCAGAGGGTAGGCTAGTGTTTCTGGAGAGTGGCTAGAATGAGGCTGCTACAGAGGCAGAGTTGCCACCATTGTAGTACAGCTGCTACAGTGTTCAGGGGCAGAGGAAGCAGAAGCACAAGGAACGGACTGAGTTGCTGGAAGCAGCCTGGAGGGAAGCGCCTTATAACAGGCCAGGAGGCCAAGAAGTCAAACCTGCCAGTACAGCTGGACAAAGGGCTTGGGAAAAGCCTCTCTGCTGATGGACTGAGTACAAGCCAGGAGAGACTGAGCTAAATCCCAGGTGGGGAAAATCTTACTAGTTGTCCCAGAAAGGACTGTTATTTATGTTATAGTTATCTATCAGTTTGGGGACTCACTGTTGTTTGGAAGAAGCCCATTTGGTGGTCTGGCCTGGCTATAGGGGTGATGGGAGGCCAGACCTAAAAAGCCCACAGGGGCAAAGCTGTGTCCAAGGCCAGGAACCAAGAGTCATAACATGGTGAGATGTTTATGAGGGGCTGTGCACAAGCTAATTTCCCAAGAAGCTGACTTGCCACACCTTACTTAGGGGGCAAGTGTGTGAGCCTCCCACACCACCCCTTTGCTTTTATGGAGCCAATAATTGTCCACCACAGCCTTGCTACCTACACCACTGATGGGTTTCCTTTGTTGAGCAGAGCCCATATGGTGGCAGCATAATCACAGAACAGCATGAACATTTGTCCACACTGCTCCAAGTCGGCACGATGCTGCACAGAGTATTGCAGGGCTGATTTCCTTTCTGGTTGACATAACGTGTAGAGCCATCCAGTGTGTATACACAAAGGGTGCTTCATGTGCAGAAGAAGCCTCTTTGCTGCCAACTACCCTGATGATTACCCTGGCATCAAGGACAAGTGTGGGGAAAAATTTCTAAGAGACAGTAATGGTGACACTTCCAAAGACTATGCCCCACTCAAGGAGGGTCCCAGAGAAATGCAACTATTGTTTTCTGACCCACTCTAACACCATTAAGGACCATCAAGAGACATCTGTTCAGATAAGCAGGAACTGCCCTGAAGCAGAGACAAAGACTTTCTGAACGATAAGGATGAAGATGAGTCCACCCTACTGCATTCTGATGACCATCAGGCAGATGTTGCAACTGGCGACACCTCCTTAGCAGGATTCAGTGATGCCCCTTGAAACCAATGGGGCTAACAACATATAAAAGACAAGATTAGAGACTAGAACCTTGACACACAGGGCTTGTAGTCAACTTGCTGGCTTGTGTCTCTAACCATGGCTCTCAGAGTGAACCTTGCATTTGAGCTTACCCCGGGCCTCCTCCTCACTTTCTGGGACCAGCCTGCCATCCGCCTTCTACCATCTGGATGAGTAAGATACCTTGCTATGTATTGTACTAGAGTGTAAGTGCTGCCAAGATCTGGAACCATATATATTAACTGCCTTCTTGCTTTATGCAATTAATACATGTATTTCCTTGATAACGATCAACAAGTCCTGCTAATGATTAATTCTAGCTCTACCTCTATGCTGACGACACTCAACTCTATCTCTCCACCCCCTCTCTCGCCCCCTCTGTCCAAGCTCACCTCATCAATTGTCTCTCTGATATCTCCGCCTGGATGTCCCAATGTCAGCTCAAGCTTAACATGGCTAAGACTGAGCTCCTTATCTTTCCTCCCTACCCTTCCTCTCCCTCTTCCCTGTCCATCTTTATTGACAGGGTCACCATCCGCCCTGTTCCCCAAGCCTGTAGCTTGGGCTTCGTCTTCAATACTCACCTTTCCTTTAAACCTTACATTGACTCTGTTGCCAAGTCCTGTCACTTCACCCTCTACAACATTGCTCGGATTCAGCCCTTTCTCTCTGTCTCCTCAGCCAAAACCTGAGTTCACGCCATGGTCATCTCTCGCCTTGACTACTGCAACCTCCTCCTTACTGGTCTCCCCCACTCTCACCTGTCTCCCTTTATCTCCATCCCAAACTCTGCTGCTAGGGTCATCCACTCAGCCCATCACTTCGACCATGTGCAGCCTCTCCTCTCCTCTCTTCACTGGCTCCCCCTTCCCGGATGCATCCTTCACAAACTCCTGATATTCACTTATAAATGCTTTCACAACCTGGCTCCCCCTTACCTCTCAGCCCTAGTCTCCTTACACACTCCTGCACGCACTCTGTGCTCCTCCTCTGTCCCCTCCCTCACTCTCCCTCATCTCCCCTGCTCCCCTAACCGCCTTTGCCCCTTCTCCCTTGCTGCCCGCCATGCCTGGCACTCCCTCCCTGCCCACATCTGCCTTTCCCCCTCCCTTCATACCTTCAAATCCCTCCTCAAAACCCACCTCTTCCTTGCCGCCTTTCTCGATGCCTGTTAGAACTTTCCTTTCAATTTTTACTGTCTGCCCTCCCCGCAGACTCCTGCCTAACTGCAACCAAGCCAAGCACGTGCAACTGAGACCTCACATCCACTTGAATGTTATTTATCCCTTGTCTCTCCCTATGTCCCCTCTCCTTGTCTCCCCCCTCCGTGTCTATTAGATTGTAAGCCATAGGCAGGGACCGCATCATTCTTATTGTTCTGTAAAGAGCCAGGTACACAGCTGGCACTACACAAATGCTTATAATAATAATTATAATAATAATAAATAAATTGGCTAGGCTAAAATCTCTATATGCAAGGAGCTGTATTCGTGAAGAATAGCATTATTTTGTTATAACCCCACATGGCCACCCAGGATCCATGGATTCGACCACCCATCTGAAGGTGGAGTGGCTAGATGCATGCTCCCATGAATCACAGAGCACCCACTCATGGCCACACATGGAGCACTGCTGGGAAATCCAGAGCGCTCTGTGCAGGGCAGGCCAAATGGATGTGTGGCAATGGGTAGGGATGGGCGAACAGAACATAGTTCGGAAATCGGTTCGGTTCAGTTTGGTTTGAAATTCAAGTTCGGAAATTCGGTTCTTTTCGGTATGAAATTCGAGTTCGGTTCGGAAGTTCGGTTCGGTTGACTGAACAGACCAAGTTCGGTCGAATTCCGAACTTCTGAACTAAATTCATCCATTCAAAACAAGGTTTTTTGGGTGTGTGTTGCCACTAGGGATGGGCGAACAGAACGGAGTTCAGAAATTTGGTTTGGTTTGAAATTCGAGTTTGGGTCGGTCGACCCAACAGACCGAGTTCGGTCCGAACTCCCAAACCACGTTAGCCCATCTCTAGCAATGGGCAAATGAGCCCCTGCCCATATGAATGGCAGCAGCCAGCTAGGCTGCCAGACAGGTCTGCTGCTCATAGGCACAGTGGGAGGGGGAAGATTACAGCATTTGCAAGTCACAAGAACTGGCCGCAAATGCTGGGGAGCCCAGGTTCCCCGGTGTTCACGCCTGGAACATGTCACTTGCAAAGGCCAGCCCAGTGCGCTTCTCCCTCCCCCATGGTCCATGGCGGGGGAGTGTGTGGCAGCTGGCTCTGTGGCTGTAGTAGCTATGCTGGGAGTCACCTGTTCGAATCCCTCCCCATGCACACCACCTGAGTGGGTGCTCTGCAGCAGAGGCACACTGCAGCCATAGACCCACCCACCCCTCCCAATGCCTTGCTCATTTAAAAACACCCTTTGTTGCTGTCTGAGGTCACAGGATTATACTTAAGTCTCAAAATACGGTCTCACAGACATATTTTTGGCAATCACTGCTCTAAAAGCTATTTTAAGGCTAAGAAATAAACATCCTGAAGCGAAAAATATAGGCATGTGTACAGAAATCCTCATGCCCTTTTCATTCCTGCCAGAACAGTCTCTTCCTCTTCCCCACCAAAGAGAACTCAATAGTCACTCAGGGTCATTTATGCCTCTTCATGTACACTGTGACTGTATGGAACTGGAAACAGATACAGTTGGGGAAAGCGAGACATTGCCTCAGGATTGCCTTGCCATGTCCTTCACTCCTGTTGCCATTGTACATATTTCTAAGGACATTGCCCATAATCATAATCTCGTTACCTTTTAATGCCTGCCTTATCTCCTCATCAAATTTCATTTGGCTACCTGTCCCGGACTGAAGGTGCAGTGTGTGCCGAGCTCTCTCTTCCTGCTCTTATTTCAACCCAAATTGATTCATTCTTGTCTCTCGAGCTGACAAGAGCAATTCCTCGGACTATCATTTTTCACTCATCTACAAAACCGCAGTTATTGCAGGATATCTGATGGCAAAAAAAAAATATCGAAATTCACCCATCTCTTTAGCATCACCAGGAACTTGCTGCTCACATCAGACTGCTTTATTTGAGCAATTTTTACCTGAATAGCTGCAGCCATCAAAATAGAAGACACGGGACTCTCGATCTGAGAGGAAAGCCAGACTGGCAGGGGAAAGAGGCTGCCATGCCTCATTCTGACTAACCCTGTCCCTTACAGAGCATTGTGATATTGTGATGCTCTGTGAGGATGGTGCCATGGCGGAAGGGCCAAAGGGAATGTCACTCCCCTTTCTGGTATAAGCCCGCCCCTTAAAGAGCATCATAATGTTCTGCTACTGTGCAGGAGGAAGGGCCACGTCAGAAAGAGGGCAGGAAAGTCCCTATGGCTTGCCCACTTTCAGATATGGTCGCCTCGATTCCCTGGATTAGCCACAGATGGCCCTGACTGATTCAAAGAAATTCAAGCTTCCTCTGGATCCCAGAGACTCCGGGTGAAAATCTAGGGGGGAGGCAACCCTAGGACCGGACATCAGCTCGTTTAGGGGACAGGTAACGCAATATGGAACCATTCCTTCCTTGCTTTGACCCTAAATCAGGAAAGTGCCCCTAAGTCACAGGACCGACAGCTCACTTAGGTCTGTAGGTGGCTGCCTTGCCCACTTTGCCCTAGGATAGATAGCCCTATGACTCGCAGAACCCTTCCCTGTCCATCTGGCTCCTCTGCTCCTTTTTGGGCCTTCTCCACGGTAGCAGATCAACAAGGCATGGGGCTGATGAGAGCCATGTGCTCTATAGGGCTGCATATCTCCTTATAAGTTGTAATGGGCCTAAGGGTACCATACCTCCCCTTTAAAAGAGGATGCTTATGAAACATACATGTTGCAGGGCTGCACTGGAAACAATGCAGCCCTGCACCATGTATTTTTCATAAGCGTTCTCTTTTAAAGGAGAGGTATGATAACCCTAAATAGGATCCTATGTGGAAGATGGAATGAGGCCCTTGTCCTCCCTCTCAGCAGCAGGAGGATGCAGCTGCCCCAGGGAATATGAGCCCCCGCTGCCTTGTAGGCCCCATTGTAGCTGCACCACCTAACCCTATTATAGCTACTCCCTTGTGAGTCCTTCCATCCTCTCCCGTCCGGGCTGGCATTCTACACATGCCCAGTGCAGTCCCTCCCCATACCAGCAGCTATATTTGGTGAGACTGGGAACAGCCACCACTGTGTAAATGCAGTGCAGGTGTCCCCGGCCCCTCTGTGCTGGATAGAGCTACCCGCCAAGGGCCTCATGGGGCTTATCTCCTAAATGAAAAGTGTATTGGATCAGCAGTGTGTGTGAGAGAGACAGGGGGGTGGGGGTGGGGTGGAAGGGGGTGAGATCCTGCTAGTCGGCAGACGTAGGACAAAGGCTGGTTTTGAACCATTAAACTGTGGTATCCAGGAGAGAAAGCAAAGGTGTTAATTGCCACTTAACAGGGCCTTCAGGGCAGTACCTTTGGCATATCAGGAAATTGATGTCTGCCAGAGTGGCTAGATGGAAAGCTGGTCCTACTGAGGAAAATTGGAAAGAGCATAAGCGCTGACAAATTAGATGTAAAACATTAATAAGGCAGGCCTAGAGAGAATTTTAAGAGAGATTTGCTAAAGAGGCAAAAACTAATCATAAAAAACTTTTTAAAGTACATCAGAAGCAAGAAGCCAGCTCGAGAGTCAGTTGGGCCATTAGATGACTACTGGGTAAAAGGTGCGCTCAGGGACGACAAGGCCATTGCAGAGAAGCTGAATGATTTTGTTGCTGTGGTCTTAGAACAGTTCTTTGTAGGGGATGAAACAAAAGAGCTATCACAAATCAACGTGACTTTGGAAGAGGTTCTAGAGCAAATTGACAAACTAAACAGTAACAATTCACCAGGACCAGATGGTATTAACCCCAGCGTTCTGAAGGAACTCAAATATGAAATTGCAGCTCTATTACTGGTAATTTACAACCTATTGCTAAAATCTGCCACTTTACCTGAGGATGGGAGGGTAGTGAATGTAATGCCAATATCTAGTAAGGACTCCAGAGATAATGGAAACTGCAGACTGGTGATCCTGACATAGGTGCCAGGAAAAATGGTGGACATGATTATTAAGAACTAGGGCTGCAACTCGATTAAAGAAATCTTAATGGATTAATCTGTAGAATTTTAGTTGATTAATTGGTTAATTAATCAATTCAAACTTTCATATGATTTACATAATTTGCATAAATTTCCAACAGTAAAAAATTCAACAAAAATTGTGGTCAGATTGTTAGACATGTTTAATGATCATGTTAAAGTGCTTAATGAACATTAAAGAGCAGAACAAATTAAAACAAACATTTAATGAACATTAAAGAGCAGGAAAAGTGTGTGTGGCGGGGACACCCCAAATGGCCTTCTTTCTTTGGGTTCTTTACAAGACTGCACAACATTACAGAAGTGCTGTTCCATCTAGTGGCAATATCCTGCTGCAGCTTGCTATCACCTAGTCCAAGTTCTTTTTGTTTTGCTGAGAAGAGTTTCTTTATGTGCGCTATGCTTGAAGTGACCAAAAATTTTACGACACTTGCTAAGTTGTTTGTCAATGGTGGTAACAGAAAGAACCTTGTTTATTATGCTCAGTTGTAGAGTATGAGCAACACATCTCACATTTTGAAAATTGGATTTCTCAACTCCCAGAACAATATTTCTTGCATTATCTGTGCATATTGCTACAACTTGCTTACTGATCTCCCACTCTGATTAATCACTTAATCAGGGTGTGTGTGTCAAGTTTAATTGATTGATCACCCATCGGGTCAATTAATCGATTAAAGGTTGCAGTCCTATTAAGAACAGAATTACTGGGCATATTGATAAACATGGCTTGATGGGAAAGAGTCAATATGGATTTAGCAAAGGGAAGTCATGCCTCACTACTCTATTGGAATTTTTGAGGGCATAAATAAGCATGTGGATAAGTGGAAGCGGGTCGATATAGTGTATCTGGATTTTCAGAAAGTGTTTGATAAGGTTCCTTACATTTTTTAAATTATATATCATAATTTATAACCTGACTCCTCCTGCCCAATGGCAGCTTGGGGTGGTGTACAATAGATAAAAACATAGTATAACAAATACAAAAATCATAATATAAAACATACAATATAAAACCAATAAAATTATAAACCAATTTGTAAAACAAAGGAAGTCCAAATAACCCAGTATGCTCCCACTCCCCATAAAAGAAAAGAACCCCCCCCCCACCTACTATCCGTCCCTCTCACAGAACACCTGGTGAAACAGCCAGGTCTTACATTGTCTGCGGAAAGAGGGAAATCTGGAGCGAGGTGAACCTCCACCGGGAGTTCCACAGTCAAGGCACGGTCACCGAGAATGCCCTCTCCAACGTCATCACCCAGGATGCAGAGGGCACCCCAGCTGACCTCAGGGGCTGATCCAGGACATAGGGGTGAAGTGTTCCTGCAGGTATGAGGGACCCATGCCACATAGGGCTTTATAGGCAATAACCAACAGGAATTGGGCCCAGAAGACTATAAGCAGCCAGTACAGAGAATGGAGCACCAGTGTTTTGTGCTCACAGTGGCCCGGCCCTGCCAGGAGGCAGGCCGATGCATTCTGCACCAGCTGCAGTTTCCAGGTCATCAACCAGGGCTATCCCCACATAGAATGCATTTCAGTAGTCCAATATCGAAGTGATGAATGCATGGATGATGGTGGCCAGATTGGAGCCTGAGATATAAGGCCGAAGACGATGAACCAGATGTAACTTACAAAATGCACTCCTTGCCCCAGCTGCCACCTGGGCATCCAGAGCTCATGAGAGACTCTTGAGGAAATTAAAAAGTCATGGGATAGGAGGCAGTGTCCTATTGTGGATTGGCAACTGGTTAAAGGATAGGAAACAAAGAGTAGGACTAAATGGTCAGTTTCACAATGAAGAGAAAAGAGTAGAGTGCCCCAGGTTTCTGTACTCTGGGACTGGTGTTGTTTAATGTATTCATTAATGATCTAGAACAATGAGTAAAGAGTGAGGTGATCAAATTTGAAGATGACACAAAGTTATTCAAAGTAGTTAAAACACAAGCAGACTGTAAAGAATTGGAGGAGGCTCTTGCGAGACTCTAAATGGCAGATGAAATTTAATGTGGACAAGTGCAAAGTGATGCATGTAGGGAAAAAACAATCCAGATCATATGTACACCAATTCTGGGTTCTAAATTAGGAGTTATCACTCCAGAAAAGAATCTTGGAGTCGCTGTGAACAATACATTGAAATCCTCAGCTCAGTGTGCGGCGGCAGTGAAAAAAGCAAACAATGTTAGGAATTATTTGTAAAGGGATAGAGTTTAAAATTGAAAATATCATAATGCCACTGTACAAATCCATGGTGTGACCACACATTGAGTATTACAGTAGAAACAGAAAAAGGTACAGAGAAGGGCAACAAAAATGATAGTGTATGGAATGGCTCCCCTATGAAGAGAGGCTGGATAAGTTGGGACTCTTCAGCTTGGAGAAGAGACGTCTGAGAGGGGATATGATAGAAGTTTATAAAATCATGGGTGGGGTGGAACGAGTAAATTACCTCTCAAATAGTACTAGAACTAGGGGACATCCCAAGAAACTAACGGGTAGCAGATTTAAAACAAGTAGAAGAAAGTATTTTTTTTCACTCAGCGCACAACTAAGGTGTGGAATTTCTTGACAGAGAGATGTGGTCAAGGCCAGTAGTATAGCTGGGTTTAAAAAAGGATTGGACAAGTTTCTGGAGGATAGGTCTATTAGAAGCTATTAGCCTGGTACGTTTGGGGAATGTAACCTCTTACTCTTGAGACGTGGGAGTGAACAACAGGGAATGGATTGCCCCGTTGTGACCTGCTGGGTGCTTTTTCCAAGCGACTGAGATTGGCCACTGTTGGAGACAGGTGCTGAGCTCAATGAATCATTGGTCTGACCCAGTATAGCACTAGTACTTATGTTCTTATGGAAGACTGAGGACTCTTGTAAAATGCAGCACAATTGACTTAAGTGTGGGAGGGAAAGAACAGTTTGACTTAAAAGGACATTTTGGTTCACCATGTCTGACTTATGTGGATTCTGCTGAATGTATCTGTGAGAACTACTAGGGTGTGGTGGTTTTTGGCACCCTCTGATAGTGCAATACAGTACTCCTGAAATGCAAAATGGAACAATAAGCCAGCCCACAGAAGACATAGCAGTAGAAACATGTGCGATGTGAAGCTCTGACACCAACCCAAAAAGGCAGCCAATGCAATTTCAGCACCTTATGCCTGCTTGTACCCAGGAATGGGGCACCTGAGCATCCATCGTGGGTGTCAGGCTCCGGGTAACGGAGCCAGGGGGGGGGAAACGAGTGAGAAAGAGGGCCAGCACTATCAGGCTCCAGGAGCCGGAGCCGGGAAGAGGGAAACAAGGTGGGAGGAATCAAGGCCTGGGCACAGGGGGGAAAAAGGGTGTCCTCAAGGCAAGCCCCTGAAACCTCTCAGTCGCTCTCTTGGACCCAAGAGATTATGCACTCAGCCTCTCTCTCTACCAGACACGCTGGTCTAAGAAGGCATGCGACTCATCATTGAGGCCAGGGTCTGGAGCCAGAGGGGGGACCCTCCACTGGGGTGGGAGGATCCCACGAATGGGGAACCTTGCAGTGGTAACTAGGGGAAGGGGAGTCCGGGAGAACCCAGCCACACGGGTACAGGCCAAGAGGCTCTAGTCAGGGAATCTGGCAGTTAACCAGTTCCCTGGAAGCAAGGGGGGAACTAAGGCAGACGCTCACACGGAGC
>QEPC01002403.1:4869610-4897143 GCA_003113815.1 Sphenodon punctatus | reverse complement strand
AGGAATAGGAAGGAACAAAAACTGCTGGGAGAGAGGGAGCCTTCTGAAACGCCTGCTGTTCAGGAACAGTGACTAGCTCAGAAGGTGTTGGGAAGGGGGGAGGCAATCAGTTTTGTTTCTTGCTGCGCCCGCCTCACCGCAAGCCCCATTGGCTCCATGCAGCCTAGCCCGTGGCCAATCGCAGACTGCGAAGCCAGTGGTCTGAGGTGAAAAGGGATGATGATTGGGCAGGCTGGCTGCTACTCCAAGCCTCTCCACCCCATGTGCCTGGAAGTCTGCTCCTCAGCTGACTCCCCCTCCCTGTCACGTTTTGCCTTCCGGTGACACTTTTTGCCACCCGAACTCACCCAAACGCGATCTGAACTGACCAAACTGTTTGGTCATTTTGACGTTCAGATCTAGTTCGGTTCGGCAAGTTCGGGTTCAGGTTCGGTCATCCGAACAGGCCGAGTTTGGGCCGAACGCTGAACTTCCGAACCGCGTTCGCTCATCCCTACCACCTGCAGCCCCAGAGAAATGGATTTTGCGCATGGTTCATTAAAGGCTGTGTTGGGGCAGGGAGCCAAGCTGGGCATGCTCACTTAGGGAGCTGCTCTGGCCATTTGGTCCGCCAGCATCTATGATCCAGGCAGGGCCATATTTGGCCAGGGTTCACGGGCCTGTTTAGATGGACAGGTGTTCCATGTTTGGCCTTCTCACTTGGTGAGGTCTGCTCTGGGATGTTCCGGAGTGCCACCGGCAGGGCCGCCCTGAAACAGGGGTGAAGTGGGCAGAACCAAGGCTCCCTCCATCCCCAATGAGAGCAGTTACTGGCTGCAGACCTATATAAAAATCCATCTTAAATTTAGCCTCACTCCCCACCCACCCTTCAGCTGGTGGATTAATATTATTATTCTTTGACCTTTGTAGCTCCTTCTAGTGTCCTATCATACAGGGTTTCTGTGGTCCCCCAGCCAGGGTCACTATGTCTATCGGCTGTGAAGGGGCAGAGTCCATACAAAGAAACTTTCAGTGACTCAAATATAATGATTCACCTTCTGTGGTTTTATTTCATACAATCCACCAAGTCAGTGCATCCCTCATCTAGTCTAGTTTTGTGTACCCAGAGTAGCCTCTGAGCCAGCCTCAATGAATTACAGGCTGGCTGCAGCAAACAGAGGTCTGTCTCCCTCGCAGCCAAGTTCAAACTGACTCAGGTCTTCCCAGCCTAAACATATATAGTCCCAGGGAGGCAGGGCCAAAGTCTTAACAAGTGATCCTTAAAGGGCCATCACCAACCTCCCACAGTCCCCTTCTCCCCTTTAACTAAGCTAAGCATGTGCATCTGTGACTTCTCAACTTCATAAATCTCTCCCCCTATTCTTCCTGGGCCATCCTTGGTTGCAAACCCCCCAAGGCAGGGACTGGTCTCTAATTAATGGTTGTTCAGTGTCAGGTACATTGCTTGTGCTATATAAATAATAATAAAAATAATAACATAACTCTTGTGTAGTCAGATAACTCCTAGGGCTGAGACGAGAACAAATGTTTTCATTCTGTAGGGATATACCAACCTTTTGGGAGCACTTGCGAGTGTTTGTTGGTACTTTGTCAGTCTCTGGTGATCTGCACTTCTGCCATTGTCGATAGCAGCGCCTGTGATTTTCCATTGTTTCCCATCAATTTAATCACTTTTCAGCATTTTTTACATTTTCATGTCATTTTTCATCACTTTTTGGAATATTTTGTCACTTTTCAGGACCTTTACGGGACTTTCATGGACCTTTTATGGCACTTTTGCATCTCCACAGCCCCTTTGCGTCTCCACAGTCCCTCCACAGCTGTGGGGCACACATGGGGCTTGGGACTGGTCCTTCCTGTAGCAACTCTGTTCAACTTGCAAAAAATAATGACAGATGGCAAAAACAGCAGAAAAGCCAGTACATTTCCTCCTCGCACGAATGAAGGTGAATGCCTTGTTTCCAATGGAAACAGAATTTGCCGCAATTTGTCATTTCAGGCCTAGTAGCTCCTTTACATAAAGCAGCAACTGTGCTCAGATTTCTAAATGAAAGAAAGGTCCAGTGATTTCTAAGACCTAAATCTATCCTAGCATTTGAGAATCTTTAATCATCTGAATTGCCCCCTTTTGAGCCAATGAAGCTGACTGAAGTGAATGTTTGCCATAGGATTAATGAATTCCTGCAAATAATTTTACAGTAAGCACAGACAGCTGGCCGCTTAATTTTATACTGTAATGGGATCTGAAATGAGGGGTTGGAAGAGCTGCCTCAGCTCTTCCTAAACTAGCACTTTTCACACACTGTAGACACAAAACATTGAGCTCCAGAGCTTGAATTTAAGTCCATGAAGAGCTGCAGATACTTAGGCCGCTTTTAGACGAGACACATTTGTGCATGATTGTTAAAAAATGCGCTTGTTTTAATGCTCGTTTAAACACCTAAACCATTTTCAATGTGTATTTGCCGTGAACGTGTAAAAGCCAAAACCGTTTTGAATGTGGTTTTTAAATAATGCGCATTTTTAGAAACCGGTTTTGGCACCCCCAGATCATCAAAGGGGCTCAA
This sequence comes from Sphenodon punctatus, assembly GCA_003113815.1. Classification (NCBI taxonomy): domain Eukaryota; kingdom Metazoa; phylum Chordata; class Lepidosauria; order Sphenodontia; family Sphenodontidae; genus Sphenodon; species Sphenodon punctatus. The sequence continues at coordinate 4,894,576 of QEPC01002403.1, read as the reverse complement.
AACCGGTTTTAAAAAATGCGCATTATTTAAATGCGCATTTACAAAACCACATTAAAAGTGTCTCGTCTAAAAGCGCCCTTAGATACTCTTGAAAACAAGTCAGCAGAAGTAGTAATTCCCTCTATTCAGAGCTAATCAGACCTGGAGTGTTGTGCCTAGTTTTGGGCAGCCCATTTTAAGAAGGACATTGACAAATGGGAGCGGGTTCAGAGGAGGGCAATGAAGATGATAAAAGGACCTGGGAGGCAAGTCTTATGAGGAAAGGTTGAAGGAACTGGGTACGCTTAGCCTAGAGAAAAGAGGTTTAAGACCAAATATAACAGTCTTCAACTATCTAAAGAGCTGTCACAAAGAAGGTGGCAAGGAGCTGTTCTGCTTTGCTACAGAGGACAGGGCTAGAAATAATGGACTCAAATTACCGGAATGTATATTTCAGTTAAATGTCAAGAAAAACTTCCTTAACAGTAAGAGCCGTGTGACAATGGGTAATTTCAGACGTGATGGGCCGTTTGGCCCACCATGCTGAACCCTGGACCGGGATCCATCTCAGATCCCGGTTCATGATCAGACTGGCTGTCTTTTAGACGTGCTGACCTGATCGCTACCGGGGTTCGGGGACGGGGCGGGGCTGCGTGGTGCGACCACACAGCCCTGCCCTCCCCCGTGCTCCCTTGGCCGGCTGCCCATGGGGCGACGGGCGGGCGCCGCAGCCAGTTAGGCCATGGTGCCCGATCCCGTCCTGTAGTCGGGACCACGATCCAGGATGGGCCAAAAGGAACAGACGTTACTTTTGGTCCATCCTGGATCATGGCCAATCTAACCCTGGTTCTGGACCTTGGGCCGGCCGGAGATCCAGAACCGTGGTTAATTTGATCCCGGCCGGGTGTTCACTCTGGTGAACATCTGGTCGGGAGCAAACAGATATTTACGGGATCGCTGCTACCACACGGAATCCACTGGGAGTCAGTGTGGTGAGCAGCGATTTTGTAACGTCTGAAATTACCCAATGATCAATTTACTGGTTTTCCATTATCAAAACCGGTTCATAAATCAGAAAATTGGTAACTTGGTAATGGTAACACCTGGTATTTCAGGTAATTGGGTGCTCTGTTCAGGTACCAATCGGTCACCCGATGCCTAGACTACCTGAAATTGCAGGTATTATCTGGGGGTGGCAAATATGCTGCTGCCTGTATGAGTTCTCACCACTCAGCAAAATGATTAGGCAGCAGAACAGCTTTTGTTCCCCTCTAGCTGATACTGCAGCACCAACACAATGCTAAGAATAATAAAAGAGAGGAAGAGGTATTAAATACATCACTCAGCTCGGCAGAAATACAAGATGCCACCAAATTAGCCACTGATTTTTAAACAAAGGCTCCCCCTCTTTTCCTTTCTGTTTTAAAGCCTTTGTTGGATCCAACACAGTGGCAATTTTAGATAGTACAAAATTCTCCCAAGGTTTCAGATTACCCCAGTCAGCAGAAAATGCCAAACCAAAACGACAATTAATGCTCTACCGGCACAAAAATCCACAAAGCGTAATAAAATCCATCAAAGTTTTAATTGTGGGTGACTGATACAGAAGCCGTGTAAATGACAGAGCCCTTCTATATACTGTTAGAACAGTTATACATGTATGATTGTCATCATGCCCCAGCAAACACTGGAATTTGAAAACAAAACAATAAAGCTGATTTTGGGGAAGAAAGGGAAGTAACAGAGTGACTTTCATGCACTTTATGAGGAAGATTGCATAGCTGCTTTCAAAACCAAACTGTCTCTTTTTTGGATGAAAGGGACTTAGCTGTGCTTCTGGGGTTTCTTCACAAGGATATTTGAAATAGATGTGTTGTTTTTGGTGTTTTGTGTGGTTTTTGTTTTCCCATCCAACATTATCAGCCCAGGTTATAAGAAAAGGAAAAACCCTCTCAGAAAACAAAGACACAATTCATTGTCTGTGCTGGGAAGAAATGAGTTACTTATGTGGATGTCGTACAAAAGGCAAAATACTTCAAGTTTCATAAGGATATGACAATCCATAAAATATCGGTTGGTTAAGCACCAAACCCAGCAACCTGACATTTTTGAGACTCCGATGGCCAACCCAGTGCTGACGACAACTGGGCACTCTGAACTTGATCTTGTCTGCAGCTTTTCAAACAACAAATTACTCCAATGCGCAGTCCACAGCCGTGTTTTGCAACAATGGAGACATTTTAAGGCCAGAACATTCTTTCAAACAACACCTTCTGGAAGAGTCAACATATTCTATAGGTCTCGCTCTTTTCTTCTCTTTCTTTTTTTTTTGCTTTGAGGACAATAACAAATTTTCATAAATATAAAAATTACAGGAAACTACATTTAATTGTATTCTGCCTATTATTATTTTTTAAAGCCCAAACAATCCCTTTCCAGTATGCCATTACTGGCCAACATTAGAAATAAAAATGTAATCCTCCCAAAGGTCTGGTAGATCAATCAATGATGCTTCTTCTCCACCGTAGGCCAGAATGATACCAGTCCCTGTTGCAGAGTTCCGAGAAGCCATTAGGAGAGGACAAAAGCGTCCAAAGTGCCTGAGATTCAGAGAGGCAGGACTGATGTCAAGTCATGTCTGGTGGTAAGAGTGGCTCATATCCACGTCTTCAGATTCGTATATGAAAGGTACTGTGAAGGGGAAAAAAAGACATCACTGTTCATTAAGCAGAGGATTAGTGTGCTTTAGTGCAGTTAAGCATTAATATTTGTTATTATTGATTATTATTATTTTTTATTATTATTTATATCGCACCAACAGTGTACGTGGCACTGTACAATCAATAGTTATAGAAAGGTCCCTCCCTACCCCAGGGGCTTACAATCTAAGCATGGAGTGAATCTGCCCAATGCCATGTATCCAAGATAGTAGGTAAGTGGGGATATATGGCACAGTGGTGACTGAGCCGTATTGTGCCAAACACAAGGTTAAAACTGGGAAGGTAAAAAACAGCAGAGGTCCATCAACATAAAAACTAGAGCTTAAACAGATAGCAAAATAAATGTCTGTTTTCCCCCCTCATAATTTCAGGTAGGCTGTAGTCAAACAAAAAAACGTTTGTCATGATGTTTGAGCAAACATGTTTTCACAATTCCGGTTATTTTGTGCATTTTCTGTTTTGTTTTAATTTTTCGGCTATTTCCACCAGTATGACAATGAGAATGGGTAGAGTAGAAATTAGAACTGGACAAAAGAATAACTAAAATTAATGTACCAACTGAACCAAATGGATCAAAGGAACTGAACAAATGCCACAAAAAGACAAAAGCGGGTAATCAAATGAAGGTTGGATTAATCGGTTTGATTAATCCTTCACATTCAGTGAGTTTATTCATTTTGGAGGGCTTTCAGTTCTAATTAAAGCCCCAGTGGAGCACTTCATTAAGAGAAACTCATAAGAGTGAAATTAGTCAATAGCAGATAAAAATGTATCCGATCAGCCTCGTTGCCACGGAAGGTAGTCAAGCTGTCTGGCTCTGTAGTGGCATGGTGGCTATGTAAAAACTCACATTGTTGAATTGGGGCAGTCAAACAAAACATTTTTAACGGTTAAAAGCACATGACACTGGCCACACAGGGTAATTTCAGACATAATGATATCACGGTCAACCACAGTGAATCCCCTGTGGTGGCTGTTGGTCCCGTTACGTCTGTTGGGGTTCCTGCCAGATGTTCACCCCAGTGAATCCCTGGCGGGAATCTCAATAACCACGATTCTGGACCTCCGGCCGCCCGGAGGTCCAGAATTGTGGTGGGATCGGGCCCCAACTGTGGTTGGATTGGCCACAATCTGGGATGGGCCAAAGGTTACATTTGTTTGCGGCCAGATTGGCCACTGCGCCTGCTCATCCATCTCCCAGAGGGCGGCCGTCCGGGGGGGCGGGGCTGTGCAGCAGCACGTCGTGCTGCACAGCCCCTCCCCCTCCCCGATGCAAATCAGGCTGGCACGTCTAAAGGGCAGCCGGTCTGATTCCTGACCGGGATCCAAAATGGATCCTGGGCCGTGGTTCAGCGTGGCGGGCCTCGTGGCCCGCTATGTCTGAAAGTACCCACAGTGACAGAGCATCCTTCTGAACAAGTTCTGATGGGTGTTTACTCTTAATATGCAACCTCGAAAGGGCAACTTCCTCTCTACTCTAGTTCTTGAGTGCAGGCTTTATACCTTTAAAAAAAAAAAGGTTAGCGCAGGGGTGGCGAACCTCAGGAGGACCAGGGGCCAAATCAGCTTATAGATAGTTTTCATTTGGCCCCTTTCCTATTCCAGGATCTGGCCTCTAGATCCATTCTACATTCCAAGCACTGGAAAAAATGAGCTCAGGGGAAGGAAGCAGGGAGGAAAACATGCATGCAAGAATAGGGGACAGACTCATGGCACTCATAATCTGGACCCTCCTCTTCCTGAATGCACCTGTCTCCAACTTCTGTGTGGCCCTTGAAACTTGTACTAATCTTCAAAGTGGCCCCTGGTAGGGAAAAGATTCCTCATCCCTGATTTAGAGGCCCGGCACTCTTCCCCAAGTGATTTGCCGGTAGTCACAAGACAAGACTCAAAACCCGGGGTAAAATCACCAAAAGGGACCACCTTATGCCCACCGGCTGGATGTCTGGTAGACTTTGCAGCCGCATTAGTCTGTTCATTACCTCTAATCCCCCACATGCCACAGAATCCAACAGAAAAGTACCCAGATATCCCGTGACAAAAAGGAACATAACAACAACAGGACGGTGGCAAGTAGAGGTTGTAGACTGAGGTGGAAGGAGTCTAGAATCTGCAGCGAACTAAAAAAGAGTCAGCCTATGAACTGGACTTCGCCAGCTGCAAAGTCAAACCATATTTCAATACTGAGATGACTGCTGTATCTAAGGCCTGGCTGTTTCAGAAGGTGAAACACACAATGGATGTGGTCTGCAACAGGAGATTCCTTCCCAATCCCTGTGTCAATCAGTTTCTCCACACACAAAGCATGATTAGACTTCCCTTAGATTAGAGGTTCTCAAATCCTTTGCCTGCGCAATTCCATTTTGAGACTTAAAAATGAGCCCATGACAGCAACAAAGATAAACAACATACATCAAATTCCAGTTGGAATCATGAGTAGAGCCAAAACAAAGAGGTATTTGCATATTCTGTGAATATTATTTGCATTTTCCGATAGCTCACTATCTGAATGAGTATTCACCATGGCAATGAAATTTGCAGAGTCATTTATCTGGTATTTAATTTCAGTCTCTTCATTGCGTTGGTATTTTGCTTAGGCACTATTAATTATGGATGGGCATTTGAGATTTGGATTAATCTGCAACTATCTGAAAATAGGAAGTTGTGGATTAATCTGTATAATCCGCAATAAATGATGGATCCACACAAATTTGTTAGCCGCCCCGAGCTGTTTGCAGGAGGGGTGGGATATAAATATATTAAATAAATAAATAAAATAAATAAATATAGATCTGGATTTTCCCCACCCCCATCCCCTTGGGCTCTGGAGTCTACTTACCGGGCCTCGACGGACTTGACTGAAGCACCGCCACTGCTGTGGGGCTCTGGCAGACTCCCTCGCCACAGCGTCCTCTCTGTTCCTTATTATGCATGCGCAAAACGGCCCCGGCGCTCATTTTGGACATGTGCAGTCAGAGCAGGGAACACACCATGGCAAGGGAGCCCGCTGGAGCCTGAACAGCAGCAGCGGTGCTTCAATCAAGCCCTCCAAGACTGGTAAGTACCTTTCTGGAGCCCCAGGAAATCGGGGTGGGGGGAAGTCAGACCCTCCATCCCAGGGCTAGGGATGGAACTCGGGTTACGGATCACTTTCCCATTGAAGTCAATGGGGAAATTTCCCATTGACTTCAATGGAGAAAATCTGAATCCATAACCTGTAACTAAATCCACAAATCAGAGATTGAAATCCATAATGGATCTGAATCCTTAATTTGATACAAATGCCCATCCCTACTATTAATGCTATTGTGTACCAAACTGTAACAAAACAGTACTACTGAGCTATTCCCAACACTCCACGGGGATGAGGCGGGGAGGGGGAGGCAGGACTATTTTGGAAAGGGGGAGGAGCAAGGAGGCTGTCATGTCCCATTCTGACATAACCCCACTCCTAATGGAGACACATGGCACAACGACGCTCTGTAGAGATGGGACCATGTTGAAGAGGGGTGGGAAAATCCCTACGACCTGCCCCCTTTCTGACATGGCTGCCCCTGGAAGCTCTGCTTTTTTGGGCTTACTGGGGGCACCACTGGCTGACACTTAGGCCCTTTTCACACAGACACTCTAACACTGATAAAATGGATGTTACATTTTATTATACATGTTGCAGGGCTGCAGGTGTGTGCTATGGGTACCCTGCAACATGTATAATAAAATGTAACACCCATTTTATCAGTGTTAGAGTGTCTGTGTGAAAAGGGCCATAGGTATTGGGGAAATGGCCTGCTATGTGTCTGCCAATGGGAGTGCGTTGAGACTGATTTACATTCCACATGTAGGTAATTTATTTGTTAGATCTCACAGGATGGTTTGTATATGTATGTTATGACTAATCATCATTTTTAGGTATTTGTATAAATGAATACATTATTGTATAGGATTCCAATTTGTATATTTAGTTTCTTGCATTATTATATAAAATTGAACTTCTTGTATAATTTTCTGTGAGTTTCTCCCCTTGATTATGTTTTACTCTTTAGGAAGTTAGACCTGTTGACTTAGTGGTATGTCTCTTGCCTTGTGACATAGGCAAGGTTCAAGTTCCACAGGGGGTTGTTTTTGATAAAACATTTTTTCTATATTATTGTATAAACTGCATAGACAGATTTTGTTATACTATTACTACAGATCACTTTCCCATTGAAGTCAATGGGGAAAATCGGAATCCATAATCTGTAACTAAATCCACAAATTAGAGATTGAAATCCATAATGGATCTGAATCCTTAATTCAATACAAATGCCCATTCCTACTATTAATGCGATTGTGTACCAAACTGCAGCCTCTTGTGTATTTTTATACTTTGTCATTCATCTTGGGGGGCGTCTCCCTTTGATTATGTTCTCCTTAAAAACAAGGGACATCTGTCAACGCTAATGAGATTTATTTTATTTTGTTTATTTATTTATTTTAAATAATAATAATTAGTTGTTTATTGTCATAACCAAAGGTTGTGACATCAATATTTATACAAATAATACAAAAACAATAAAATGAGTGTCCATTAAAAGGAGGGGGGGGGGGAAGTAATACAATATAACTATTAAACTTAGCAATTAAAAACATCTCAATCTTTAGGCGGCCCGTAGAAATCTGTTACATTTGGAATACGCACTGGCAAACTCTTTACTAAGCACCACTAAGGCTGGTGTCTTTGAACTGCCAAAGCATGGGCCAAATTAGGTACCGTATGTATGGTCAGTTTAGGTTTACTTGCCAGCAAGAAAACCATCTGGTGTTGTAAGTTACAGTGTTCTTTCCCTTTGAGGAGCGGATAGAGTAATTTGACTCTAACTCCCTCAGAATGCAAACATGTAAACAAGTAATGAGGGAGGTCCTCGATATATCCAAAGCCCCATGGGTATAGCCTAAATTCATACGGCATTTGGTTGAACTTTCCCTCGTTAACCCTCGTAGGCATCAATTGGAAACGCAAGAGCGTCAAAGCTCTAAGGATGGTAAAATTATTAACTATAAGATATTTTTCCAGCCCGTGTACATTCTTAAACTTATGATACCAGGGGCTACTTTAAGCGAGGGCAAGGCCCCTAGGTCTGCCTGCGCATATATATCCCTCCCAACTGGGTTTTGAGCATCAATTTTGCTCTATTCCTTGGAAACCTAGTAAAAAAGAGGAATGAAAATCCTGTTTCCCCCAACATTTTAAACAAATCTCTTTCCCATACATTGCCATAGTTCAAATATAATTGCTCAGAGCAATAAAGTTTAGGAAGATGATCAGACATTCCACACAGTCACAACCAGTAGAAAAATGTTGCTAAACAGATCTTAATTTCTATGGGGAAAATGCCTGTTTCAGCCCTGACTAGAGAAGCCAGAGACCCCTAAAATTGACTGCAGAAATTTATTCTGGAATGTTTCGAGCACTGTTCACAGGGATTGCCCCCAGATCTCTGCCCCATACAGGGCTTGAGGATCTAGCTTGCAATCAAGTATCTTTAGGGCTGGTTTAATCAACCTTCCCCCTCTTGTTCTCCAAAATTTAATCATACCATTGGCTGCTTGCATCATCTTCAATTTAATCATGTTCAAGTGCTTCAGCCAAGTGCCGGAGGAGAAAAAAACAAGCCCAAAATATCTGTAACTATCCACTTGGTCTATTGTAACAGAGTCCAAACTCCCTCCATGATAGATATCACATCTTTTTAGTGAAAACCAAAACCTTTGTTTTCCCATAGTTCACTGTTAGGTGATTAGCTCTGCAGAACTCACCCAATGCCCTAAGAAGTCTCTTCATGCCTAACTCAGAGCACATTCACACATACATTAAATCAGCACTTTTTTCTTTCCCCCGCATATTAGAACGATGTGGGAAAGACTCCATGTGCTTATTTAGCAGTTCTTCCGTTTGTTTCTCCAGCGCATTGAGGAGGAGCCAAAAACTACCTTTACAAGTGCGCATTTGAAACGACCCGCATAAATCCTCTTCTCAGAATGTCGGTGCTCCATTTGCATTGGAGACAAGCGCACCTTTTTTCTCTGGTGAACGCAAACAGTCAGAGGAAAGCGCATGGTAAGAGGAAGTCCGCTCCTAGTCAGTGTCATGTCAGTTACATAGCGCCCTGCTTCCCAGCTCCTTAAGGGGTGCTAAGGGATGCACTCAAGGAAAGGAGAGCCCAAATCATGGGTCTGTGCCATGGAATTGCCCCCTATCCTTCTTTGCATGACCTCATCTCTGCTCCCTTCCCTTGAGCTCAGTTTTTCAGTGGTTGGAGGTAAGAACTGGATCCAGGGGCCGGATCCAGGAAGTGGGAAGGGGCCACATAAAAACTTGCTGTGGGCCGCATTTGGCACCTGGGCCTGAGGTTTCCTACTCCTGGTTTAGGGCTTTATAGGTCAAAACCAGCACCTTGAATTGGGCCCAGAAGACTATAGGCAGCCAGTGCAGAGCATGAAGAACTGGTGTAATATGCTCATATCGGACTAGCTGCAGTCTCCGGACCATCGCCATGGGCAACCCCACGTAGAGGGCATTATCTCAAGGTGATAAAGACATGGATGATGGTGGCATAATAATGAATGCATCCAAATGTCCTACGTAACTCTGATACCCTTACACCTTCAGTGCTCAGGGCCAGGAAACTCTGCAGATTCTGCATGAACTCAGTGGAAGCTGTGAGCAATAAGTTCTCTTTAGGACTGGGTGTAAGGTGCAGAATGCTCTGCTTCCTGTGAATCGAGGCAGAATATGAAGGATTCCAACATGGCACTTCTACAATCAGAGGGCTTCCTTCTCCCTCATTTTCTTGTATTTTGGAAGCTTCAGAATGCTGCTCTCTTAGAGCTTGTACAAGCCCCATTTTAGATTGCTACAGTCTTTCTCCACCTTAGGCCCTAAAAAAAAGTGTAAAGCTTGTAGGATGATTTATAAACCAATTTTCTGTGGCAAATGTAATCAGTCTTGTAGAACAGAACACTTAACCAGTGCCAGCTCAGAGCGCTAATGCTTCCATTAAACTACAAGCAGGCCCTCAATGATAACATTTTTGAGTGAAATAAACCCATTGGGATCAAATTTTCTGAACCAGCATCTGTCACTATCATTTACAACTTATTCAAGCTTCTGGGACAGCAGCCAACAAGGAATGTTTCCTCTGCCCTGGTCAGCGTTTACAGCTGAGTTTGCTTTTAAAGTCTTTCTTTTAAAAATACAAATAAATAAATATTTTCTTCCACAACAGGACTGCAAATCAGACAACAGCCCTCACTACATCTTCATTGCCGTGACAGCAGGACAAAGCTTTGCAGGCTGCCTGTAGGAGATTAGAGCTACACAGGGCCATCAAACACAGGCTTGCAAAAGGGAGGGATGAGAAAGAAAGAAACCAATATGCGGAGAGGGAACTTCAGCTGGTATCAGGCCAAATGCTTGGACCCTATGCAGAAAATAATGCTTCGTGGATTGGATGTTCATGTCTTGAAGAAACCATCAAGGGCTATGGGAGGGATGGGGAGCTTTTTCCTGTAGTGATAAGGTCCGTGAGCCAAAAAGGAGTTGTGGATGGGGATGCTTATGGGGTGTGCTCAGAATGGGGGAAGGAAGGAAAGGGTCCAGAACTGGGACTGATGCAATGGATCTGCCCCCTTTCCTCAGGTGTATACCCTCATCTCTGCGCCCTCTCTTTTCCCTGAGCAACTTCTTTCAGTGTTTGAGGGTAGGGTCTGGATCCATGGGTCAGATCTAGGAATTGGAAAGGGGCCAAGTAAAGAGCTGTGAGCCAGATTTGGCTAACAGCCTAAAAGCTGCTCCTCTCCCTGACTATGGGGAAAGGAGCAGATATCGAAAAATATTTGGTCATGATTAGCTCTGTAAGAATCTGGCCTTCATGGCTCCTTCCAGTGAGTAACAGATAACCCCTGAGTATGTATTCAATTTTATGTTGCACTTTTGTACAAGGATCTCAACATGTTTCACACGGTGAGTGTTTGGGTACATTTAGGGTTGCAAAATGTCTCTTATTTTAAAGGGACTGTCTCCTATTCCAAAATCCTACAGCTCTATAGCAGATTCCCCTCATTTCAGAACCCCTCATGGGTGGCCTTTATTTCAAACCCCACAGCTTCATAGTATTCATTTTTAAAAAGAAGTTTTGACCAGACAGACCAGGTGGCACACCCTTGCCAACGGGCGCTCTCATTAGCCTCAAGTCAGTAGCACTCTCACTAAGCTCCAGGAGTGTCGGAAATGCCTCAAACAGAAACAGCAAGAAGAAGAAAGCTGGGCTGGGGAATTCACAGTCTATAGGATTCCCTAGCTTCCTTCTAACTTCAGAAGAGAGTCTCAGCAATCAAGGGGTTTCTCAGCCCTCCCCAGCACAAGGTTTTTGCTGTTCGTTCCTTCCTTCCTGCAGGCTTCCTACTGAACCAGAGCTGAAATGGATATTGTATCCAACAATTTGGTTTCACCAAGAGCTGAATCAAGTAACCCCACCAAAGACTGGGTAAACCCACATATTCCCTATCCAAACAACAATGGTAGTTTGGGTAATAAAATAACCAATACCTGCTTATGCTTTGTTGAGTATCTGTTTTGATTATTTTGGGTTGGTTTTTCAGTATGATTATTTTGGTTACATCATTTCATCGATATCAGCCCTATTACCAAACCAAAATAATCAAACCCCATGGTGACAAACAAAGTCACTTAAGTCCTTGTAGGAGCAGGCCTGTGGGGTTGGGGTAAGTGCCTGCAGGGGTGCAACTCCGATGGAGCAAGCGGGGCTCCAGAAATGTACCTGACCCTTTAACTGGCCAAGAGATGAGGTGCTGGCCAATTCAGAACAGCTGAGTGGCTCCAGCTGGGGGTGGCTCTGTAAGCCAGCTAGAACCACAGCTACAAAAGAGATATGGGGGAGACCACCAAGGAAAAGCAACAAGCCAAAGGGCTCTGCCTCAGAGGAGACTACACCCACATAACCGAACTGCACCTCCCCCTGCAAATGCCTATGCCCATACTGGTTTCAGTCATGGATGCTATTCTCGCACTCAAAGGGCTCCTCAGAAATGCAAATAATGCCCCAAACCCCACTACCCATTTCAAATCAGGTCCAATGAAGTCAATACAAATGCTTATTCGGTTCCCACTTTGATTGTGGAAATGAATATCCATTTGGGGAATTAGCTTGGGTGTCATGGTCACTTCAGTGTTACCCCCTAAATGTGTTTCAGGGACAAAACAAGAGTGGTTTGGAACAAGATTGGGGAGTGTTGTTCCACCCAGCTTCCTGGTGTACTTTCATGCCTCAAAATCTGAGGTGCCAGGCTACAACCCCTAAGGCCCTTGCATTAATCCTGTCCTCTGTACCAAGCATTTGGAGTATATCATAAAAAGGAACCTCAAAAGATGGAATCAGCTTCAAAAAGGTAAAAAGAGCATTGAACCAGCCTCATCGCTGGGAAATGCAAGCAGGCTGACCAGCAGTTGCATAAAAATAGGCAATGATCATTAAAGCAATAGGAGTACTTGGTCCAAATGGAAAATAGTCATGCAAAGAAAGTGTGTCTGCTCTAGTTTCTAAAGACAACTCTCCTACCTGAGAAAGTCGGGCGCTTTGGAAATCATGTTTTCAAAGTCTGAGAATCCTAGTTTCCCATCCCCATCCATATCAGCTTCTTCTATCACTTTTTCACAAACCAGGACGACTTCTTCTTCTGTGAGCTCTTCCTTTGTCAAATTATTGAGGGTTTTCTCCAGGTCAGATTTACAAATGAAGTTATCAGTGTTGAAATCTAAATAATGAGCAGGGGAAAGAGAGATTGATTTTCAGTGCTGCTCTCCAAATTTATTTCCTCTGAATAGAAAGAGGAGTTTGAAAAATGGGCAACTTCTGACTTGGGATGAAGGTTTCTCCTATGGTGGAATCTGGAACTTCCATTTATTGTTTGGCCCCCGCAGGACACAACCAAGCTCCAACTTCTAGTCAGAAGAGGCTTTGTTTACCCAAACATGCAGCAAGAAGCATCTACATTCACCCAATACAACAGGCTTCCTATTTCTGTGACAAATGAGAGTCGGCCTCTACAACTAATTGTTTTGGGTTATAAAAGGAATGAGCTGGGATGTGTTGGGCCTGATGAATAAGGAGCCCATGAGACAAGTTACTATATCAACAGATCCCCTTTCTGGTCAACACCAAACCTAACCTTATGGATTCCCGCTGAAGCCAAATGCATTCCTGCCAACATTTTAAGCAGCCAAAGAAGGACAAATCACCCCCCCCCAAAAAACCCCCACCCCCACCACTTCACCCTTGCTGTCTTTCTCTCTCTCACACACACACACACATCCTCACTCAGTCACCACCATCCAGTGGTTCCCCTACTTGAGGGAGAGAGCTCAGGAGAGGGGAGTGGAGATGAGGGCATGCACACAAGGATGGGAATGGATCCATGGCATAGATCCATGATCTGGATCCTCACCTTTCTTCCCCCATTGTGAGCACACCTCTGTCTAGGCCAGGGAGCGTATGCTAATTTGCCAAGTAGCCCCTGAAATAAGGCCTTATTGGTGGGAGGGGGACTGAGACAATACAGCATGTTGCCACTAGGGCAGAAGCTCTTCTTTCTGAGACATAACTAACATCACAACCCTAGAGAGCAACATAGCCATGTCAAGTCCAGCAAACATCAATCAGGGTTGCAACCCCCACCCACAGGTGGCACAAGTCCACTTTGGATGTGATTCACAACCCACATTTTGGGAATCTCGGTACTAGGGTAATGGGACTTCATGCTTCAAATTTTGAGGAACCTGAAAACAGGCAAGACAAAGACACCAGGCTTGAAAACATCTGCCTTTATTTTTGTCTGTGTCTTGTAAGCAAAAAACAAACACATTTAAAAAAATAATAATCCCAGTGCAGCAAAAAGCAGGACTGACTGCTCTCCTCACAAGCATTCAAAGCCTCGTGAAACTCAGATCTGCAGCCTGTGACACCTCGAGCTTTACTAGCTTTATCCTAAACTAAAACGATTGTAGTTGTATTTGCTTATACAGAGTCCTGCTGTAGCATGTGTTCTCTAACAACTGATTTAAGTTCAAACATTAGGATTTGCATCACAACAAGGAAGGTTTAGTGTTGAGAGCAGGGTTGCCTCCCAGGATCTGATAATCTCCTTAATTGGTATCGGAATGAATCTACTGTTTTGCAAGTACTGTTACTGTTCTATCATTTCTATTGCACTTTCAGTGTTTAAAGTGCTTTCCAATCTTTATCTAGTTCACCCTCTCACAACAACCCAGGGTGGTAAGTGATTATTATTCCAGTTTTACAGATGGTGAAGCAACACTGCAACTTCAAAATTAGTGACTTGAACAAGGCCAGCTAGTAAGTGTATGACTAAGGGCACTTTCAGATGTGCATAAAAGTGTACTTACTAGGGTGGGTGACTGGCTGTGCATCCAAATCAGGCATGGCTTTGATGACGTGAGAAAGGTGCCTCACGCATTATTGAAGCTTTTCAGTGCACTGACATGCGCTGTACCAAGGTGGATTTTGCAGCTCGGTAAAGCGCATTTGTCAGTGTGCTGAAAAACTTCATTCATTGCCACATCAGTAAAATCTACACCTGATTTGGATGTGCGGCCAGTCACCTGTCCTCATAAGTACACTTTTATGCTTTCTGCACATCTGAAAGTGCACTAAGATGGGATGTAAACCATGGTCTCCTATAAGCTGCCTTGGCTATATAGCATTCTGTAAGCATGTGTACAGGATGGATGAAAATAATGATCCGCCTTGCCCCCTCCCTCCGCTCCTTCAAATCCCTCCTCAAGACCCACTTTTTCCTTGCCGCCTTTCCCAATGCCTGCTAGTCATTCCCCATATACTTACTGTCTGCCCTCCTCTGCAGACTGCTGCAACCAACCTGATTGTAACCAAGCCAAGCACACGCACCTGAGACTTCGCATCCGCCTGAATGTTTGTTTGTCTTCTCCCCTGTCTCTCCCACTGTCCCCTCTCCCTGTCTCCCCCTCCTTGTCTTTTAGATTGTAAGCCACAGGCAGGGACCGCATCTATTTCTATGTTCTGTACAGCGCCAGGTACATGACCAGCGCTTTATAAATGTTTATAATAAAATAATAATAATGCATAGATGCAACTTAGCCCTTAGCCCAAACCACTTAAATTCCTAGACATAGGCTGCCTTTTATAACCATGATAGTGTTTTCACAGAACCAAATTGCACTTCTTTTAACAACTTTCCAAATGATAAATTCAAAGCATGACAGAAGCACTGTGTATCAGTCTCTGAAAGATCAGAAGGGAGTTTGTACATCTAATTAAAATATCCTTATATAATATTAATCACTAAAACAGGTCAGAAACAAAAAGCTAGTGAACTTCAGAAAGAACCTTTGACTGGAAAATACTAATTCTCTTGTTCGTTGGATTTTATTGATATTGGATATATTCAAAACTATCAATCATCTCTGTTTGTGAGACAGGGACCAATCTCTAGATCTTTGGGAACTGTGGAGGAGGCAACACAATATACAGTGGCTAGTGAAAAAGCCCTGGGTGACACACAACGTCTTAAAACACCAAAACCAGCTTCTCCTGTGGCTTGATCTGATCCATCATGGGGTGGAGGATTCTGACCCAATCCAGTAAGCACTTAATGCCAGCAGTCCCTAAGGGTGCAGCCACATGAGCTAGGGGTGGCCCGATTTCCCCACCTGACCTGGGCAGGCAATAGCAGCTGCCATTTTTGGGTGAGTGGGTGGAACAGGCCACATGACGTCTCCCATGGGGAACCTGGGCGGGCAGGCCACTGTCAGAAGTCCCACCATGCCCTGGGGTGGGACACAATCATGGCCACCCAGCCCAGTTCCACCTACCCCCAAGCTCACCCACTATACCACCCATGGATATAATGTGATGCTCACACAGGCCGTGGCCCCTTATCTCGTTCCAGGCAGTGTTAACCCACAATGGGCAACACTGACATGCACAGTGTCCCTGGCCTTTTTCAGAAGACGCATTGCATAGCAGCCGCCTGTCCACCACAGGGCAGGATGAAAATCTGGCTGCCGCTGGTCATACGAGCCACTGCATCACATGGCAACAGTGCCCAAACTGGGGTACGGCTGCCCAAATTGGGTTACCATTTCATGTGGCTGTACCCTAAATTTCTCCCTGCTTTAAAAAAAACTTAAATATAAATAATCCTGTGACCCCAGACATGAAAAGAGACATGCATAGTACATGTGCTATCAGTCAGGACTGCAACTACACTTGGTATCAGGGCCCATAGGGAATCAGGAGCCCCTGATTTATGCATATGCTCAGGTTTAAGAATGGGAGTGTTTGCACGAAAAGGGCTGAAATTACTCACTTGCTCGAAAGCTGACAACTACTTATATATTTTGTTGCATTGGTTTGTGAACTGGCCACGGTCTTACTGGTCTTGGAAAAGCCAGGTAACAAAATCCTCTTTGGAGCTCCCTAAGTGACTGTGTGTAGACAACTCCAACCAATGCCATTCCTATCCCTGGTTGGGTAGGTAGTCGGGGGATTATGGTGCAGTAGCAATGAGGCCATACTGCACCGAACATAAGATAAACTGAAAAAGGTGAAAAGATTAAAAAAAAGGTGGGAACTTAAAAAGAGCAGAACCAGTTGACAGATCCCTATGGGGAAAAGATCAGCTTTTAAAGATTAAGCCCATTCCACCTTTCATAATTTCCTATAGAAAAAGGACTGGCACATGCCCCACTCCTTCCCATTCTAGGAGAGAGCTCAACTGCACAGTTGGACTCTAATTGGTTAGTTAGTGGCGATGCTACACAGTCTAGAAGAGCATGCAACCTCTTTCATGATTGTTGATTGAGCCTTTAACTAAATCCAAAGAGTCACTAAGTGTAACATTGCAACAACTAGTGTCACACTCACAGCCTCCAAATCCTCTTCAGTTGACAGACCTCATTCATCTAAGCTAATTTAACCCCTTACCATAGATCTTAAAGGCATAGATTGCTTTGAGCTCTCTCGGGGCCATTTCACTGAGCACAGAGAACATGTCCACAAAGTCATTGAAGCTGAGGTTCCCATCCCCATCCTCGGAGAAGGACATCACGATTCTCTCTCCAAAGGGGTTCTCCTGTAGAAAGACAGATTTATGGTTAGCTCCTAGAAATTCCAGGTAGGCAGTAGGTAGGCAGGTTATGGAAGGCAGGTAGGTAGCAGGAAGAAGGGGGAGGTTAAAGGTGCAGTGGCTGTAAGTCCATATTACATCACACATAAGGTAAATACTTAGACAAGACACAGCAAAGTTAAAACCATGGTCATAAATAAATAAATAAGGAGCCTATCACAAGACTAAAAAATTAAAAGCAGTGGAAACCAGCCAACAGTTTTTAAAAAGAGCACCAGTGTTAGTCTCATTGCTGAGAAACGTACATAACAAGTAGGCGCAATAGGAAGAGGTTGGTGATAAACAAAACAAAAACCAACATGTAACGTGCAGTACTAAAGCACGAACCAATCGAGTAAAACATGTCTCACTGTCAAAGGCACACCACACTGGCCACAGAACAGCAAAACCTCTCCTCAGTGCAAAGTAATTCCAGGAAATAGCAGATTTACAAGGGCCCCTATAGTGATCATAGGGACAGGTAGTGCCGCTGGAACCCCTGCTGCTAGGAGAGTGTCAAGGCGGCCAATTCCATCTTGTGCACCAGAGCCCATTCCATCCTAGCTACCCCCACCCCCCTGCAGATTTAGCCTTAGTGAAGAAACTCCCCGTTTTTCTCCCCCAATGCTTTCACACACCATTCTAAACGTGGGTTAATTGTGGGCTTGTGCAGCATCTCATTCTTAGGGCATTTTTAGACAAGCGGGGGAATCTAGTGGATTGACAAAATCTGCTCTGTAAAGTCATGTGGGGAGCGTTTACACACACTGGAAGCTGCCAGTCACCATTGAAAACAGCGGCGCCTCAAATTCGGTTTTAAAAATAATGTGCGAGCTGCTGGGCGCCGCTGTTTTCAATGGCAGCCGGCGACATCCGGTGCACATAAATGCTCCCTGAGCGACTTTTTAAGAATGGATTTGTCAATCCACTAGATTCCCCAGCTTGTCTAAAAATGCCCTAAGAGAATAATGTCAATGATCTCAATGTGTTGTGTGAAATCCATGCCACTTTCTGGTGATCCAACGTACTTGGGCCACCCAATGCAAAGGGCTTCTGTCTATTAAGTAGCAATGTTGTTGGGGGAATGGATATTCCTAGAGCAAGTTTCAAGCCTCCATAGTGAGCCATCAAAACACTGAATTTCAACATACAGTAGCATTTACATGTCAGCTGAATTATTCCTCAGATTTAGCTTTCTTGCCATTAAGGGATTGTCATGCATTTTCTTGAAAGTGAGAATTTGACTAGATGATAGGCTTCCCTTATTGTCTCCTTCTGATGTATTTGTCAGTCCCCTGAGAGAGAGTGCATGTTCCCATGATTAAGCTACCCTATAAATTTCTACCGGCAGCTACAAATCAGATGCATGGAGTTTAATATTTAATAACTCAGTCACTTACAGGTACTTATGAAGCTTGATTTGATCAACTGCTTCTAATTATGATTTAAAACAAGGCTTCACAAGCAGTTGTATTAGGGAGCTGAATGGCCAAGGAGAAACAGATTATTTTTCAGGGTTGCTTAAAGCAGAAGGTCCCAAACTTCTGAAGCCAACAATAGACCACTCAACTCAGACCTCTTGTAAGGACCTGGAATTCAAACCAGCCACCTTGGAACCCTGAGCCAGTCCTGCAGTGCCATAGTCCTACCTACTGGCCACACAGCCCGGCTAGGATTCCCCACTCACAGAGTTCCTGATTGGCTGTTGCCAATATAAAACTAGGAAGCCAGGTGGAGCAATATGTAGGCTCGGAGCTTGGCTGGACCTACTACCTACCTACATCATGCTACCTACTTTCCTGCTGTCTCTCCAGCCCTCATCATCCATCTCTGCCTGAGCCCTGGTCATGCCCTATTTTTATTTATTTGTTTGTTTATTTAAAATTTATATCGCGCTCCTCGGGGCGGCAAACAACATTCAATAAAAATATACATTTTTTAAAAACAATTTAAAATTATAATATGTGGGGGAAAACCCACCCCCTCGCCAAAAGCCTGACGGAACAGCCAGGTCTTACATACACGCCGAAACAGCAGGACTGTTTTGGACTGTTCTTCCTGCATGGACTCTTTGGCTTGTAGTTAAACTTTTGACGACTCCTCCTGTTTGGCTCTCTGGGTTGGATTGACCAGTAGTTCGACTCCCTGGCCTGTCTGCAACCTGAATTGACCCTTGAAGATATCTAGCTCTGCTTTATGAGTCAACTCACACCTGGTCCTCCTGACATGACCTAACTCTATGCCCGGCCATGATTCTGCTGGTACTGTACTCAGATTTTGATCAGGGTCTGACGCCACCATGCACCTGCAAGAGAAGTCTGCGACCTGACACACGTTCATTGCATGCTGGCCATGGCTACATGACATGGGCAACTTGTGTTCCCAGTCGTGCCCTGGTCATCTCCAGGAACAGCAGGGCCAAAGTAGAGCCCTGCTGCAGCAGGAGTGGGTTCAGGCCAGGACTGGGGACGTGCTCATAGGCATGACTTAATTTGTGCCAGGGCTCAGACCCAAACACCTCCTTTCATGTGTGGGTGTAATTCTGGCACCTCTTCCAGCCTCTATCGCTCCTGCGGCTCTGCAAGACTACCTCGTACCTCCACAGCTGGATACAGAATCCCCAGTCTTAGCATCAGTCTCTCCCCTGAGAGGACTGGGAGTGAGCAGTAGTGGCTCTGTCAACCCACAGCAGCCTTCATCAAGGTTAATCTGGCTCTAAGCCCTTGTCAGGGGCTGGTGGAGTCACAGGACCTAGCAGGGCAGCTCCATCAGCCCCTCTAACTCCTCCCACCCCCCTTCACAATGTCAGGATCAAGGGGTAGGACTTCCAGGGCTGGCTTGAGTCCCAGTGCCCCACCCCACCCTCTTCATTTAAAGAAATTAAGCACTGCTTGCAGATAGAGGATGTTTGCTCCTATAGTAATTTGTGGGAACATAGTTTTGTCCAACCTGGGGGAACAGGGCAGCCCCCCCCCCATTCATAGTGCTTCAGGGCAAAGGGAGCTAGTGTGTTCCCCACCAGCCAGCTGGTCAGCAGATATGTCCAGTCTGAGGAAGGAGTGAGGGGGAATCCAATTGTACAGAACAGGATGGGAATTGGCCCCATAAAACCATCCTGTGCAGGGCTCTATGCCAGATCATTTCTAATGTGCATGTACTGGTCAGGGCTTTCCCACAGTCAGTCTATACACATGGCAGAATCCGAACTAGATGGGATCCTGAGGCTCAGGACAGTCCCTCATCTCTTGGCTTAACCCTTTGTTTACATTTATTCATGTGTGAATAATATACACATTTCCCCCTCCCCCCAATACATTTTTGTTTTTCCACATTTCTTTTTTTTTATTTAGTAAAGTGGTTTTTATTGGGTTTTTTGCAATTTACACTGTGTTTCATATACAAAAAAGTACAAAGATTAATCCCCAGTCCAACATCTGGGTGTAACTGTCTCAGCTCCAACTGATGCTGGGAAATAACTATAACCAGCGGTCAACTCTATTTATGGACGATGCTAGCTGTCCTTTACTTTCAGGGATAGTATTGATCAAATGTAAAAGTCAAACAGGTAAGATCATTCATCCGGTGTCAGCGGTCTGTCCTGAATAACCCGCAGACATGGAAGCCATCGAATTTGCAGGTCCTCCATATCTCCTCCGAGTTTTGCTAACAGTCTCTCCATTGAGAAGATAAACCATACTCTGTTCAACCATTCTCCTTCAGTAAGGGTATGCTCTGTTTTCCAGTTTCTAGCAATTACATTAATAGCTGCCAAAATAAATATGACACAGGGGTCCCTGAATCTCTTCATTACTGACTGTTCTGGGAATAGTCCCAGAAGAGCCGTCTCTGGACAAAAAGGTATCGGGAATCCGGTCATGGTTTCCATACAGCCCCATACCACCCGCCAGAGGAGTTGGATCTTACGGCAAGACCACGAACAGTGAAGATAGGAGCCCTCCTCTCCACATCCATGCCAGCACAGCCCCTGAATCCCTTTATTATTTATTTATTTATTTATTTATTTTCAAAATTTATATTCCGCTTTCTCCCACCACAGGCAGCCCAAAGCGGCTAACAACAATACATATAATATACTAAAAACATTTCAATTCAATTAAAAAACAAACAACCCCCCCCAATTCAACAATAAAATAAGACAACCATACAACACCCCCATATCACCCTCCCTAACCCCCCACCCTACCCTTCTCCCTCACCAAATGCCTGACGGAACAGCTAGGTTTTGCAGTTCCTGCGGAAGGCCGGGAGGTCCAGGGCCAACTATGCCACCACCGGGAGGGAATTCCAAAGGCGTGGCCACCGAGAATGCCCTAGTCTGCATGGCCCTCTGGAGAACCCGGGGGACCTCCAACAAGGCACCCCCAGATGATCGCAGGGGCCGATCTAAAGCCCGGGGAGTGAGGCGGTCTCACAGATAGGCAGGGCCCAGACCGTGCAAGGCTTTGTAGGTTAAAACCAACACTTTGAATCAGGCCTGGAAGACTATTGGCAGTCAGAGCAGAGATCGGAGCACTGATATAATGTGCTCCCAGCGGCCCAACTCGTCCAGGAGCCGGGCCGTGGCATTCTGCACCAGCTGCAGCTTCTGAGCCGTCACCATATGTAGCCCCATGTAGATCACATTGCAGTAGTCTAACCTAGAGGTAATAAAAGCATGGATGATCGTGGCCAAATCCAGAACCGAAACCAGGGCCGAAGCTGCCACACCAGATGTAAGTAGCGGAAGGCACTCCTCACCACAGCCTTCCACCGGAGATCCAGTTGGAGCTGCGCATTGAGGAGCACCCCCAGGTTCCTCACCTGGGACATCAGCGGAGGGCAGACTCCATCAATCGATGGAGCCGTCACCTCCGCCGACCTACCCACTAACATCACCTCCGTCTTGTCAGGATTCAGTCACAGTCGGTTAGCCCTCATCCAGTCCCTGACAGCTGCCAGACACCGGGTAAGCACAGAGACAACCAGGCCTGGGTCGGTTGAAAATGAGAGGTAGAGTTGGGTGTCATCAGCATATTGATGACACCTAGGGATGGGCGAACAGGTCGTGGTTCGGGTTTGGCCGTTCGGTTCAGTCCGGTTCAGTTCAGCCCGTTCGCCGTGTTCGCAGCATTCGCGTTCGGCCGTGTGGTTTGGTTGTGTTTGCTTCAGTTCAGAGGTTCGGAAAAAGGCTCTCTGTGCAAGAAATGATGGCCCCAGACCCATGACGGTGGGTCCTGGGGCTAAAGTGGCATCTTAAAGATATTGGCCACAGCCCTCCCTGCCTATAACTTGGCCCCAGAACCCTGGTGGTGGGTCCTAGGGCAGGAGTGGCTGTTTCTTGATGCTTTGGAAAATTGGCTTTCTGTGCGAGGAATGATGGCCCCGGACCCATGACGCTGGGTCCGGGGGCTAGAGTGGCAGCTTCTATATACATATTGGCCACAACCCTCCCTGCCTGTAACTTGGCCCCAGAACCCTGGCTGCAGGTCCTTGGGCTGGAGTGGCTGTTTCTTGATGTGGTTGAAAGACATCGCCTCTGTGCAAGGAATGATGGCCCCAGACCCATGATGGTGGGTCCTGGGGCTAGAAGAGTGGCAGCTTGTAGATATTGGCCACAGCCCTCCCTGCCTGTAACTTGGCCCCAGAACCCTGGCAGTGGGTCCTGGGGCTGGAGTGGCTGTTTCTCAATGCTTTTAAAAATTGGCTTTCTGTGCGAGGAATGATGGCCCCAGACCCATGACGCTGGGTCCTGGGGCTAGAGTGGCAGTTTGTAGATACTGGCCACAGCCCTACCTGCCTGTAACTTGGCCCCAGAATGCTGGCATCAGGTCCTGGGGCAGGAGTGGCTGTTTCTTGATGCGGTGGAATGACACGCCTCTGTGCGAGGAATCATGGCCCCAGACCCATGATGGTGGGTCCTGGAGCAAGAGTGGCAGCTTCTAGATACATATTGGCCACAGGCCTCCCTGCCTATAACATGGCCCCAAAATCTTGATGGCAGGTCCTGGGGCTGGAGTGGCTGTTTCTTGATGCGGTTGAAAGACATTGCCTCTGTGCGAGGAATGATGGCCCCAGACCCATGATGGTGGGTCCTGGGGCCAAAAGAGTGGCAGCTTTTAGGTATTGGCCACAGCCCTTCCTGCCTGTAACTTGGCCCCAGAACCCTGGCGGTGGGTCCTGGGGCTGGAGTGGGTGGGTGCAGTTGAACGAAGGCTCTTGGTGCGAGGAATGATGGCCCCAGACCAATGACAGTGGGTTCTGGGGTAAGGTGGCAGCTTGTAGATATTGGCCACAGCCCTCCCTGCCTGCAACGTGGCCCCAGAACCCTGATGGTGGGTCCTGGGGCTGGAGTAACTGTTTTTTGGTGCGGTTGAACGAAGTCTCTTGGTGCGAGGAATGATGGCCCCAGACCCATTACGGTTGGTCCTGGGGCTAAGGTGGCAGTTTTTAGGTATTGACCACAGCCCTCCCTGCCTGTAACTTGGCCCCAGAACCCTGGCAGTGGGTCCTTGGGCTGGAGTGGCTGTTTCTTGATGCGGTTGAATGAAGTGTCTCAGTGCGAGGAATGATGGCCCCAGACCCATGATCGTGGGTCCTGGGGCTAGAGTGGCAGCTTCTGGGTATTGGACACAGCCCTCCTTGCCTGTAACCTGGCCCCAGAACCCTGGCAGCGGGTCCTGGGGCTGGAGTGGTTGTTTCTTGGTGCGGTTGAACGAAGTCTCTCGGTGCAAGGAATGATGGTGCCAGACCCATGATGGTGGGTCCTGGGGCCAGAGTGGCAGCTTCTGGGTATTGGCCACACCCCTCCCTGCCTGTAACTTGGCCCTAGAACTCTGGTGGCGGGTCCTGGGGCTGAAGTGGCTGTTTCTTGATATGGTGGAATGAAGTCTCTCGGTGCGAGGAATGATGGCCCCAGATCCATGATGGTGGGTCCTGGGGCTAGAAGAGTGGCAGCTTGTAGATACTGACCACAGCCCTTCCTGCCTGTAACTTGGCCCCAGAACCGTGACAGTGGGTCCTGGGGCTGGAGTGGCTGTTTCTTGATGCAGTGGAATGACATCTCGTCTGTGCGAGGAATGATAGTGGGTCCTGGGGCTAGAGTGGCAGCTTCTGAATATTGGCCACAGCCCTCCCTGCCTGTAACTTGGCCCCAGAACTCTGGAGGTGGGTACTGGGGCTGGAGTGGCTGTTTCTTGATATGGTGGAATGGCATCACCTCTGTGCGAGGAATGATGGCACCAGACCCATGACAGTAGGTCCTGGGGCTAGAGTGCCAGCTTCTGAGTATTGGCCACAGCCCTCCCTGCCTGTAACTTGGCCCCAGAACCCTGGAGGTGGGTCCTGGGGCTGGAGTGGCTGTTTCTTGATACGGTGGAATGGCATTGCCTCTGTGCGAGGAATGACGGGCCCAAGAACCCGTGGCACAGACAGCATGGGCGGCATTGGCACTAGCACCAGCAAACATTGGTTGCCAGGGTACAGAACATTTGGCACAGATGGCATATAGGCCTGGCCTGGGGGCCATTGACACCAGCAGACAGTGGGTTGACAGGGTACAGAACCCTTTGCACAGACAGAATATAGGCCTGGGGGCCATTGGCACTAGTAGCAGCTGACATTGGTTGCCGGGGCAGGCAGTGAGGTGGTGTGGCATGAGCGGCAGTCAGGCAGACTGCGGCAGGGTTCCAGCTTTGCAACCTGGGCGGGCGGGCAGGCAGGCAACGTGGCATGAGAGGCAGTAGGACAGGCGGGCTTGGGCAGGCTTTGAGCTAGGCAACCTGGGTGGGTAGACAGGCACCTTGGCATGGGAGGCAGGAAGGTGGACTGAGGCATGCTTTGAGCTTGGCAGCAAGCTGGGCGGCCAGACAGGCAGCGTGGCATGGGAGGTAGAAGGGAAGGCAGGCTGGGACATTCCCCCTCCCTTCCCCTCTCGGTTGGGGTTCCCCAAGGTTCTGTCCTTGGCCCTCTGCTCTTCTCTATCTACACCCGGTCCCTTGGTGAAATTATTGCCTCCCACGGGTTCCAATACCATCTCTATGCTGATGAC
>QEPC01002403.1:4820927-4865161 GCA_003113815.1 Sphenodon punctatus | reverse complement strand
AGCCTTACTGTAGGATGCATAGCAAGGGACAGAGTGATTTTGGGTTGGGGGCCATTGAGCACTAAAACGGAGTGATTTGGGGAGCCAGAGCACTGAAATGAGGGTCAGTACCCCCACTAGTGGCAGTCTTCCCCCTGCCAGGCTGCTGAGGATCTGAGTCTGGGGACTCAGCTGTGCTAGGCCCCAAATCTGGTGCACTCTGCCCGCCCCAAGCCACGCCCCCCAAGCCACGCTCCCCAAGCCATGCCCCCTTGGCCCATTTCCAGCCCGCCGGCAGCAAAGCCGCCGGCACAGGGCCACTAAAACTATATTTTCCCAGGTCACTTTGATTTCCCAATCTGCCCCTGTCTACGCCCCTCTACCTCCTCCACTGCACTAAATGCAGCATTGAGGTTGTGGTGGAGCCGAGCAATTTTATCCACGAAATAATCCACAAAAAGGTCACAGCGGACGGAAGGTGACTCAACCCCCAGGTTGAGGGAGGCCGGACTGACTAGCCCCCGCACCACACGGAACAGCTCCACTGGACGGGATTTAGCGGATGCTATGAGGGCAGCAAAGAACTCCCTCTTTGCTATCCGCATAGCCTCGGCATAGGCTCGCAAACTAGCTCTATGTCGCAATCTGTTGGCTTCAGTACGAGATCGATGCCACCATCGCTCCAACCGTCGCCCTTCTTGCTTCAGGACCCGCAGCCCCTCAGAGAACCAAGGAGGCCTGCGGGGCTGCCGCATGGGCAACGGACATCTGGGAGCCATTTGATTGATGGCCTCCATCAGCAAGATATTCCATAACTTGACAAGGTCATTGATGAGACGGTCATCAGGGTCAGAGGGTAATTCCCCCAGAACGTCTAGAAACCACACAAGGTCCATCAGCCTCTGAGGACAGACCATCCTAATAGGTCCCGCACCCTGCCGGGGGCAGACATGCACTAGAAGGGAGGTCTTTAGGAGGTAATGATCCATCCATGACAAGGGCACAGTTGATATCGCCCCCACTAACGGAACACCTGCCTCAAGGCTCATTCAGAATAAGAGGTCCAAGGTACGTTCCCCAAGATGTGTCGGGCCGGTGACCCTCTGGGACAGGCCCATGGTTGCCATGGCGGCCATGAACTCATGCTCAGCTCCCCCGAACACAGCGTCGGCGTGAATGTTGAGGTCGCCCAAGACTATCGTCCTGGAGGACCGCAGCATCACCTCCGACACTGTCTTTGTCAGAGCCTGTAGGGAGGCTGCTGTACTGGTGGGTGCATGATAAACCAGCAACACCCCCCAACAGTCCCTTGCCAAATCAAGTACAAGATGGAGGCCTTCAATGCCTACCATGGTCAGCACTGCATACCTCCTCACAGACAACCCCTCTTTAAAAATCATAGCTACACCCCCCCTCCAACCGCGGCTGTTGCTGCACGGAATACCCGTCTGGAACAAGATCAGCCAAGATAGGCCCTGATTCATTGTCCAGCCAGGTTTCCGTGATACATGCGAGATCGGCGGCACAGTCCAGTATTGCCTCCTGAACTGTCGTTGCCTTATTCGCCACCGACCTCGTGTTCAACAGCACCACTTCCGAGAGCAACCTATCAATTTGGACAAAAAATGATTCAGGTAAGTGTACTGTTAATGCTATAATTGGGTACCACAACTTTGGTAGTGCTATCATCTTAAATAGATTAATTTTCCCTAGCCAACTGCAGGCCAGGTCCTTCCAAGTTGTTGCTTCTGCTCTGATCTTTTGTAATAGATCTGGAAAGTTCAATTTGTAAAGATTTTAAAGGTTTTTGGTCAACTGAACTCCCAGGTATTTAATTTTGAGTTTTTGTTCTTCAAATGGAACCTTGTTTCTAATGGCTTGGATTTGCTCCTGGTCTGGGCCATAAATCAAAGGATGCGATTTTTCGTAGTTAATCTTATTCCCTGAAATGTGACTAAATGAGTCAATTAGTCAATCAAGTCTATTAGGGATGGAACAGAGGTTAAGGGATCACTCATGAAGACCATCATGTCAGCCACGAACAGAGCCACTTTGTACTACTCCCTTCCCATGTTCACCCCTCTAATTTTATCCTCCTGTCTGATAGCAATGGCTAGCCCCTCCAAGGCCAAGTCAAAAAGTAAGGGCGATAAAGGGCATCCCTGTCTAGTTCCTCTGGATAGATTGAATGGCTCCAAGATATTATTATTATTGATAAGTATCCTGGAGACTGGGTTTTTATAAATTGCCTTTATCCCGTTCAAAAAGTTTCCTCTAAAGCCCATGGCTGCCATAATTTTGACCAGGTAGAGCGGTTCTACCCTGTCAAAGGTCTTGTCCACATCTGCTGAGACCACCACCGTGGGGTGGCCTGTTTTACTGAGGTGGTGCATAATGTTTACTGCTTTGTGGATGTTGTTCTTTTCCAGACGTCCCGGGATAAAACCCACTTGGTCTGGATGCACCAACTCCCCAATAATTGCAGTCAAACGATTTGCCAGGCATTTGGTGAAAATGTTATAGTCGCTATTTAACACGGATATGGGCCTATAACTCCCACAATGTTCTAAAGCACGGCCTTGTTTGGGGATAGCTATTAACAGCCTCATAGAAAGTTGGGGGCATAGAGTATTCTTGCAAAATTTGATTAAACGTATCTGTCAATGGAAGAGCCAACCTCCCCAGAAAGCCTTGATAAAATTCAATTGGCAGTCCATCCAGGCCTGCAGCTTTATTTTGGGGCATGGATTTAATAACTTCTATCACTTCCTCCACC
This sequence comes from Sphenodon punctatus, assembly GCA_003113815.1. Classification (NCBI taxonomy): domain Eukaryota; kingdom Metazoa; phylum Chordata; class Lepidosauria; order Sphenodontia; family Sphenodontidae; genus Sphenodon; species Sphenodon punctatus. The sequence goes on along the minus strand of QEPC01002403.1, from coordinate 4,862,406 downwards.
CCTAACAGGGAATTTAAGAAACTATTTTGAGTGGCATTGAGACTTGGAAGCTTGTATTTTTGCAAACATTTGTCGATTTCAGATATTTGTGGGTTAGTGGTGGTGTACAGTTTTGCATAAAAATTATAAAATTCCCCTTTAATTTTTTCTGTCTCTCTGGTTCTTTCTCTTTCTGCAGTTTCAATTTCCGTAATATAATGTTTTTGTATTGCTTTTTTTCCAAGTCTAGCCAGGGGCCTTCCTGATTTATTATTTTGATCAAAATACCTGCACCTGATTAGTTTCAATTTCCTGGTTGTTTTGTTAATTTCCTCTGTGTTGATAGTCGCCCTTAGTTTTAATAGTTCTTTATGGAGCTTTTGGGGAGGGTTTTGTCCCTTCAAAGTTTCTCTCTTTTAAAAAAAAAAAAAATTGCTGACGTCAGGGCAATTATGTTACCTCGAATGACTGCTTTGGCAGCTTCCCATAGGGTACTTGGTGAATTGACTGATCCCGTATTCAAATCAAAGTAATCCTTTATATTTTGCTTTAACTGCTCTTGAAAAAAATTATTTTGACATAGCATCCTGTTCATCTGCCATTGTGCGCATTCGGCTGGGGGGCCCTGGCTTCTCCAGTGAAATATCGCTATCACACCATGATGGTCTGAAAGGGTTTGATGCAATATATAGACTTTCTTACAGTGACCTATCTCTTTTAGGGGGGGGTTATTATGTGGTCAATCCTAGTAAATATCCTATGCGGAATTGAATAAAAGGTATAGTCTCGCTTCTGTGGGTTTTGCTGTCTCCATATATCAATTAGCCCGTTATCTTCCAGCATAGCCTTTATTTTATTTTGCCAATTATTTAGGGGCTTAGAGTTCAAGTGATCTTTCCATGAAAGCAGGGTATTCATATCCCCCTGGGTTATTAATCTCTTGCTAGCATGATCTAAAATATTTGGGATAAATTTCTGAAAAAATTGAAGCGTGCCTTCATTGGGAGCGGAAAGATTAGCCAACGAGATGTCTATTCCGTTCAGAGTCCCAGTGACTATTAAAAATCTACCCTCTCTGTCGCTTACTGTCTTTTTTACCGTGAAAGTGCATGTGGCCATTATTCCAATTAGAACCCCTGCCTTCTTTTGGGAGGCACAAGCCGCAAACAGTTCCCCAAATTTATTATGTTTAATGCAGAACAGGTCTTTTTTTAATAAATGTGTTTCCTGGAGGAAAAGAATATCACAACCTGTTTCCCAGAGCAGTTTTTTCACCCTCCTATGTTTAACAGGTGTATTCAAGCCCCTTACATTTAAAGTAAATGTCTTTACTTTTTTGTCCATCTTGAACTAGTCTGGGGCTTATCACTTGGGCTACTGCTGTTTTTTCCTTAAAAGGGTTGACACACCACATATTCACCCCTTTACCCCAAAGTATTTTGATGTTTACCCTCATGGTTTTTATCTCTTTGGACTTTTCGTTTTTTAGCTTGAGACCTTTTTGTTAAATAATTTCCTGATACCATCTGGATCTGTGCTTCCCCCTTCTCTTTTCTAGGATCAGAGTAACCGTAAACTTTGAACTTAACATAACCGCCCCCCCCCCCCCACAAACTTTCTTCCCAAGGTGCATTTTACTTTTACTGTACTCTGCACTTAACTGACTCTTACTATTTGCACCTGCTGAAACGTGTGCTTTGTTGGGGGCCTAAACTGTAGGGTGTCGAAAAAAACTCCACCACCCCCCCCAGCCCCTTTGTGCTGTCTGTGCCCGAAGGCTACACTCTAGGATCCCCCTGTGGGGGCCTAGTATTCGTTTTCCCAACGACGTTCATAGCGTTGCTTTTAAGTCAATACAAATAGTAAGGTGGCCCACCACACTCCCTCTCCACCCCTTTAGTCAACTGTGTGGTTTAGTCTTATTTAAGCGATCTGACATTAAATTGAACTAAAGTAAAGAAAAGCACTACTGTCCTTTTCCTGGTGCTCCACAGGATGTCTTATCAATTGTCCTCTGAGTGGCTCAGGCTACTTCTTTTTAGAAAAATTTCCAGGTCCGCTGGTTCCTGAAAAAACGTTTGTTTACTCCTCCAAGACCAAAATATGGACATTCTCACTGGAAATTGAAGCTGTGGCTGTAGCCTCCTGTCATGCAGGACTGGGAAAAACTTTCCCCATCACCTTGTTTTTGTCACCATGGCAGCTGCATAATCTGGAAAGATTCTTATCTGGTTGTTCTGATATTCCAGCTTTTGTTTACTGCGAGCCAGTCTTAGAATTCTCTCCTTGTCCTGGAAATCATGAAACTTGACTATTATGGTGCGGGGGTTTTCACCCTTCTTGCATCTCTGTCTAGCTGTTTGATGGGCCCTTTCGATCTTTTTTGCAATTTGAAGCTCAGGTGCTTCAGGGAAAAGGGTTCCCAACACCTTCCCTATTAATTCTCTGAGGCCTTTTCATTCCAGACCCTCTCCTAAACCAGTGAATCTTAGATTTGACTGAGACCGATTCTCAAGGTCCTCTGTCTGTCTAGGAGGTAATCAATTGTCTCTTTCATCTTCTTGATCTGGTCTTAATTTTCTAATGTCTGATCTTCTACACTGGAGACTCTGTTCTCCACTGTGTCCATTCTCTTCGAGAGCCTTTCCAGCTTTTTTATATTTGTCGGTCACTTTTTGCAATTTATTTACCTCTTCAGCCAATTTTTCTCATGCCTGCGCCGCTGCTGTCAGATCTTTCCTAAGCGCCATCATCAGGGTTGAAAATTCGCTGCCTGGGTTTCTCTCCTCCTCAATGTCGGTCTAGCTGGTTGCATCTGCCATCTTGGGAGTCTCCACTGCCGCTACTGCCCTCAGGCCAGCTCTTGTTCTTGGTTGACAAAATCGCTCTATGGCGATCTGTTTTGGCTTTTTCCTTTTTCTACTTGCCCCTCCGGTCATTTAGTAGTTTAGTATGCCACAAGTCTGAAGCATTGACTTTTCACGGGTTTATCGGGATGTTGGAGCAGAGCTCAGTCTCCCTGCAGCTACTTGGTTTTGCACATGCTCAGAGCCCCCTTTTGCACGTATTTACTTGGACCAGAGCATTGATATGGGTGACATAAAACCTTTGGCAATTTTATAGTTGGCTACTTTGATGAGCGCATGCAGAAAAATGTGATTAGGTTTTTGGACATGCCAGAATGCACTGTTGGCGTTAAACAAGCAATCTTTGACTATCTTATGGACTCTTTTGGGAAATTCAGTACATCCCTTGAGAACCTTGTGGCTTATTCATCTGACAATGCACCTTCAATGACTGGAAAGAACAATTCTGTTCTGTTCAGGCTAAAACAAAACCAGGCCCAACCTTGTGAACATGGGATGTCTCTATCATTTAGCAGATAACTGCAGTAAATCCAGAATCAAAGCTCTTTCACTTCCTGTGGAGGAACTTACTTCTGACATCTACTGTCACTTTTCTTCAAGTTCCCAGAGACAGCAGCTACTACAAGAATATGCCCTTTTTGTTGACATAGAACCATTCAAAATAATAAAGCATGTTCCCACAAGGTGGCTGAGTTTACATAAGGTGATCAAATGTATAGTAGATATGTGGGATGTGCTGATGTTGTATTTTTTGTCCATTGAATCTCAGCCAGCCATAGTACAACTCATCTGACAATAGTTACAGAGTGAAGAAATAAGGGCAATATTTCTCTTCCTGAAATATGCACTTGAAGCCTCTCTGTCAATTCAGTGTGAAGAATTTTCAGGCTCATGTAACTCAATGCTGATGCTGCACAATGACCTCCATGGGATTGTCCAACTGTTTTCTTCAAGGCTGTTGAAACCAGAAACTGCTGTGAAACTTGTCAGGCAACATGACTGCAAAGTCTTGGATTGCCAAGAAAACTTTCTGAATGAGATCTGTGTAGGTCCAGAATTTGAGACTTACATCAGTGAACATGAAGATACCATCTGCAGGAATTCTGTTGAAATGAACATATGCAAAAAAGCTGCATTATTACAGGCAAAAATTATTTAAAAGCTTCCCTTGTGAGATCAATTTTTTAAAAATGCAGCAATGTTTCTTGACTCCACATCAAAGCTGCAACTAAACTGGTGTCTGATCTGGCAGCCACCTTGGGCATTACAAGAAGTGTTGAAGAAAGTAGTCAGCTTATTGACCATTTTTCAATATACCAGATAGAAGATACAGATGATCTTCTGCAAGAGCCACTACAGGTAGCAAGATTCTGGGGTGCTGTGTCCCGAAGGCTAGATGCAGTTGACCAAGACATAAAGATACTAAAAAGACTGATGATGGGTGTCTTGTGTTTGCCTCATTCAAATGCAGAGCCAGAACGGGCTTTCAGTGTAGTCAGAAAAGTGAAAATGGAGATGACACAAAGTCTCAGCATAAAAACAGTAAGCTAGCTCATTGCTATAAAGATCAATAAAGATCATAAATTCTTTGAGGTACAGTAGCCCAAGGAACTGCTGGAACTGGCAAAAAAGCCACTACAAAATACAATAGTCAACATAGACCAGTCACCAAGTAGATTCAGTAAAAGTAAAATACAGTTCATAAATTGCTGTTACCATTTTTGTATGTTCACTGTTCGTTAGGGGTGGGACTCTGGGAAAAATTCCGGTTTCGGTTCTCCTGAACTTCAGTTCTCCTATCACTTTCGGTTCTCTTGGCTTCATTTTTTCAATATTGCATTTCCCCCCATTACCGCAGTGTTAAAAATCCAATTAAAAAATCAATGCAAAAGAACTGATAGGGCTGAAACTGTAAAACAATTTAAAGTGCCATTATTGGCTATTTTCGGTTCATGGCAATACCGAAAGTCCTATCCCTCTTTTCATAAATAACCTTTTCATTAAACTTTTCTTTTTTCAAATAAATTTTGAAGCCTCTCTTTTTTAAGCCATTGTTTGAGAAATATATGTACTGCGTCAGAGTGTAAATTTACATAAACTTCAGCATATGCAAATTTTATGTAAATGATACTCATGCAGATTTAAATATACTAATTTTATGCAAATAATGTCCCTCTTTCTGAGTACTGCTGTCCCTCTTTTCAGAGGCCAGGGTTGAGAGCTGTGTGACTCAGATTCTCTGAATTTAACTTTGTCATGGCCAGGAACCAGGTCAGTAGAAGCTTTACTGGGTGGAGTATACATGCGGGGTACTCTGTTGGGCATGGGGATGATAGTGCAGTCAAAGCCCTGGGGACAGCTTAACATTTGGTAGTGTGGAACCTTAATTGAGTTCTGGGGTAGTAAAAACTGTCATGATATTGCAGTGAACTCCCCTGCAAGGGAGATTAGGAAGTACACTCTTGATGTTAGTGTGGTAGCGGAGCAGTTGAATTCACCTGACCTAAGGTGTGTTTGAAATTAGCTTGGGAAGCTTAAGGAGAAAAATCTAAAGGAACAAGATCTCGACTGGACTTAACCGCCTATGAGATCAGAGTCGGAAAAGGCTTGACTTCATTGAGAGTGGAGGAGTTATGGAGGACCTGTGTGAAGTTTCCTTTACCCGTTGCATAATTAGACCCCATACAATGAGGCTAGTTAAGGGTTAATAAGACGTTCAAGGGGAGATAGCTCCTTTAAGATGCACCTGGGCATGAAAGAAGGTGTGCGTGATGAGGGAAGCAGCACTGGACAGCTTGGGGATGCAACAAGCCAAGTGAGATCTAAACTGGCTAGGAGCCTGGAGTGTGGGCTATCCGGTCACATCAGGGCAGCCAAGAACCCTGCAGGAAGGTTAGGAGGACTCCCTCAGGTCAAAGTGATCTATCCCAAGAAGGTTACAGGCTCAGGGCTACACAGAGCCTGGTTAGGGTGCTTCTGCAAGATAAATAGGCTGTGTGCCCGAAGTTATGAGCAGTAGGGATGGGCGAACGCAGTTCAGAAGTTCGGAGTTCAGACTGAACTCGACCAGTTCGGTTGACCGAACCGAACTTCCAAACCGAACTCGATTTTCGAACTGAACCAAACCGAATTTCTGAACTTGGCTCTGTTCGCCCATCCCTAAAAGATAATATTCCATTTAGTTCAATGAGGTTTGAATTTCTGAACTTTGTTCGGAAGTTCAGAGTTTGGACCGAACTTGAATAGTTTGGTCGACCAAACCAAACTTCCGAACCGAATTTCCGAACTGAACTGAACCGAATCTCCGAACTCAGTTCTGTTCGCCCACCCCTAATGAACAGTGAGGCCACCAGGGAATGAAGGCTGTCCAGCATGACCTGGTGGGTTAGTGAGAGGCTGCCCTGTATTCAGAAGAGCCGCCAAGGAGCAGTCCAGGACCTGTTGAGTTGAGAGCCGGAGGATGGCTCCGAAGTATCCACACAGCTCAACTGTGAGTTGGGACTGTGCCAGTGAGAGACCTTGGGGAATGGACTGGGCAGAGTGGCTGAGAGATTTTGAAAGGCAAGCTGCAACAGGCGAATTGGGGGTGCTGGGGCGCGGGGTCAGCGCCTCTATTACAGTAATAATTTGTTCTCCCGATTCTTTCTTTCTTCCATTTTTTTTATTTTCTAGGCTCCTCTTTGCAAAAATTAATATTTTCTCTTGTTTCACTCTGTTCTTCCTTCTCTGTTGTTTTATTTAGGAGAAGAAAAAGGATTTGTAAGGTACTCAGCGCAGCCTAGATTATGCTTTCAACGTGAGGAGCTAAAGAGCACTTGAAAGATGAATGTTCAGGAAAATTAAGTTCAAAGACAGAATAGGAAAGAAAAAAACATCTTAGGGTTTGCTGTGTTAGAACAAAGGGACAGAAGACAATTATGGGGGAAAATATAGAACTTTCTATACAAACCAACCAACCAGTCATATTAACAGAAAGGGTCAAAAAAAGAGCAAAAAGCAAAGAACAGAAAAGCAAGTAATAGAAAATGTAATTAAACAAAGTCAATTAGTAGGAAAAAATCCAAAGGGAAAAGGGAACCTGGAGAATGTAGATCAGAAAGCACAAAAATGAAAACAAATCAAGATGACAAGTAGACAAGAGCTTGTAATAAATAATAATAACAGAGACACCCAGGAAAAGCTAAATTGGAAAGCAAATCTGCAAAGAAGCAAAGAAAAAAAAGTAAAACCCATGACAAAGCTAAAAACACACCAAAACTAAGCCTGGTCCAGGGCTAATTCTGCTAAACAGCCATAGGATCACATTTAGTCGTCAAAATCAGACCGACTTTGACGCTGGATTAGGGGCAGTAGGAGAAGAGCACGAGGGGACGGAGGCCCGTCGGGTCCAGCTTTGTGGGAGGAGTTTCAGGAAGTGATGCCGGCTGTTGTGGCAGATGTCCTGGGGTCTGTGAGGGCCACATGTTGTGAACTCGATCCGTGCCCGTCCTGGTTAGTTACAGTTTCCAGGGAGATGTTGGGGACGGTGCTGGTGAGGGTAGTGAACGCGTCCTTGCAGCAGGGGAGGTTGTCACCCTGCCTCAAGCAGGCTGTGGTGCACCCCCTGGTGAAAAAAACATCTTTGGACGTGGATGCACTCGCCAGTTACTGACCTGTCTCTAACCTCCCCTTTTTAGGGAAGGTTATAGAACGGGCGGTGGCACTCCAGCTCCAGGGGCATCTGGACAGCATTGGTTTCCTAGACCCTTTTCAATCTGGGTTCCGCCCCGGCTATGGCACTGAGACGGCATTGGTGGCCTTGGTAGACGACCTCCGCCGGGAGATGGACGCAGGATGTTCAACATTTCTCATCCTGCTAGATCTCTCGGCTGCTTTTGACACCGTGGACCATGGGCTGCTATTGAGGCGGCTGCGTGACCTGGGGGGGCTGGATGGGACTGTTCTTGAATGGTTCTGTTCATTCCTCTTGGGGAGGAGCCAGCGGGTGGTGCTGGGGGATGAGACATCGTGCCCCCGCGCCTTATCCTGCGGCGTTCCACAGGGTTCTATCTTGTCTTCGTTATTATTTAACGTATATATGCAGCCCTTGTGGGAGGTCGTGAGAGGGTTCGGGGTGCAGTGTCATCAGTATGCTGATGATACTCAGCTGTACCTCTCTTTTTCAACTGACCCAGACCCTGCTGTCTTGTTGCTATCCCAATGTTTGGCGGCCATGGCGGAATGGATGTGGCTGAGCAGACTGAAACTCAACCCCGATAAGACGGAGGTGATGTTGGTGGGGAGAGCGAGGGAGGTAGTGGCCATCCTGGTTGGGGGGGCTCGCCCTCCTATAGCTCAGCAGGTTCAGAGTCTGGGGGTGATATGGGACGCAGATCTTCGCCTGGAGCGGCAGGTGGAGGCAGTTGCTAAGGCTGCCTTCCACAAGCTATATCTGGTGTGGAGGCTGCGTCCGTTCGTCTCCGACCCGGACCTGGCCTCCCTCATCCATGCCTTTGTCACCTCGAGGCTAGACTACTGTAACGCGCTCTACGTGGGGCTTCCCTTGTTCCTGGTCCAGACGCTGCAGCTAGTGCAGAATGCGGCGGCTCGTCTCCTTACGGGGATGGACTGTCGGGAGCATATTACACCTGTGCTCCGAGCTCTGCACTGGTTGCCGATAGCGTGCTGAGCCAGGTTCAAGGGTTTGGTGTTGATCTATAAAGCCCTTCACGGTCTGGGCCCCTCATACCTCAGGNCCCAGGGACCGCCTCGCTCTCCGCGCCCCAGAGCGGCTCCTTCGGTCTGCCGGGGGTGCCTTCTTGGAGGTCCCCCGTGTTAAACGGAGGGTCACAATGGAGAGGGCATTCTCGGTGGCTGGGCCGCGCCTTTGGAACTCCCTTCCAGAGGAAGCTCGCCTGGCCCCTAGCCTGTTGACATTCCGGCGAAGTTGCAAAACCTGGCTGTTCGCCCAGGACTTTGGGGAGGGTGGGAGGGTAGGGTGAGGGGTTTTTAGCTCCCCCACCTGATCTACTATTTATTACCTTATTTGTCATATTTAGCCCTGTTTTAATATTGTTATATTGGATGTTTTAAATTGTTTTTATTGTGTTTTTATTGTTGTAAGTCGCCCCAGGCTGCTTTTGCAGGAGGGGCGGGGTATAAATCTACGAAATAAATAAATAAATAAATATTTACCTGCTCGTTAAAGTTTTGCATGTGCTCTGCAGTAAGAATGATGGAGTGCAACAAGAACAAATTATTTAGACAATAAATAATTGATTTAAATCATTTTATTTATTTGTAAATGCCCTACTACACTGCTAGGGATTTACCTCCTATGCTTTAATAATATCTGAAGCCATTTCAACAGGTTTCTTAAAAGCTTGCCATGAATCTGTTTTCATTGTTATCCTGTAGCTTTCAATCAGGTAAACACACTTCTATGCACTTTTGGTTGTTGAATCTTGATTAATGATCTTAGCTCAGTATGCAATTGCTCCACATTGAGAGCTAATGACAGCAGATCTACAACTCTACACCAAGTCGGAATGATAGGAATATGCTTACTCACATGTCTTGTTTTCTACCCTTCTATTAATGAATCAACATACAATTTGTTATGTTCTGTCTGTCTTATTTTGTTCCAAAACATCTAATAAAATGTTCAGGTTGTACCTTAATCCCATTTATTTTGTAGTCAAGCATCAAGCTTTTTCTTCAGCTGTTGTGTTTTAGATCACAGTATGCAGTTACGAGCCGATTGCACTGCAGAAATGAGGTTACAAGACACAGATAAGTAAAGCAATACTCACAGCAATCAGGTCATGATAACCAAGCCAGAGTGACTTGATTAGTTGAAAAATATCCTTTAGGTTTGTGCAGAAAGCACATTTAGCAGGCCTGCTCTCTCTCTCTCTCTCTCTCTCTCTCTCTCTGCTGTTTGCACATCGTTCCCTCTTGACATTAATGGGGTGGGATAATTCAAATGCACCAAGGGAAATATTCTGCTACGTGGGTGTACCTGATGTAGCAGGGCAGGCTACCCGGGGTCATCTGGCCCTGCATGCAGGGCGGTGCTGGTGGCCAGGTGCAACCCATTAGGCAGTGGAGTAGGCCCACCTGGGATAAAAGGAGCAAAGATATTGCGGAAGGTGAGAGAGACTGAGCGGGAGGTGGGTTGTGCTCGGCAGCGGGAGAAGGAAGTGAAAAATAAATTACTTGCATATATTTGTTTTCACCTTTCTCTAAGTGGTATAGCTGTATATATTTTATTGTTTTATGGATTGTAAGCTCCCCTGAGTCTCTGTAGGAAGGGTGGCATATCAATTTGAATAAATAAATAAAATAATAAATAAATAGTCCAGATTTCAATAAACCTTTCATCATACAAACGGATGCTTCAGATTTGGGCTTGGGAGCAGTATTAAGCCAGGAGAGAGGGGGTGAGGAACACCCCATAATGTACATCAGTCATTGTATCAGGGTGGCTGGGCGCCCCTGTTACTTGTGGAGTATAGCCCTTTAAGGAGCAAGAGCACTCCACTAATGGAAAGTAATAATGAGAGCATCTGGGGACACCTCAGCCAAGTACATTTAAACATCAGTGCCAAAACCATCAGGTGGGTGTTTTGTGGGACTTGAAGGAAGCGGAAGGCTTCCTGAACGTGCTAGCTGTGAGAGGTACCAGGATCATAGAGGCTGGCAGACTTCTCAGAGCAGAGCCAAAGGCATAATTAACAAGGCCGCAGAGTCAAACAGGGCCCCTGTTCTGGCGTGAGTCAGTGGTGCAGTATCTGACCACTTCTACTCCCAAGAGTGGGGCGCGTCATTAGCCGAACGGCTCATGGTTCAGTGTAATCCACTCCAGTGGAGAGGCAAGAGGCCCTCCTACCTGGGTGCCAGGTGGTGGAGACCTTCGGAGTACCTTGGGGTCAGAGATGAGCCAGCTGGAATAGCAGGAAACCTCCCAGCAAGACCCCAGTTCTCCCAGCAAGGCCTTCTCCCAGCAAGGCCCCAGTTATCCGGGATCTCATTCTGGATCGGGTGGCAGACCTTGCGTGCATTACAGAGATCTGGCTGGATGAGAGGGCTGGGCCAGTTCTGGCGGACATCGTGCCAGCCGGGTATGCTGTGCAGCACCAACCTCGTACGGGGTGGCCGGGGGGAAGGTATAGCTATTGTTTTTAGGGAGGACTGGCCAGTTAGGAGATATCCAGTCCAGGAGATTCCAGGTGTTGAGGCCCTCCATGTGGTGTTTGATTTGGCTGGGGGCAAGCTTGGGATGCTGCTGGTATACCGGGCCTCTTCTTGTCCAGCGGCATCCCTTGCCGCTCTAGCAGAGCTGGCCTCGGAGGTACTCCCCCAGGACTGTGGTCCTTGGGGACTTCAACACTTGTGTCGATGCTGGCCTTGTGGGAGTGGAGCGGGAGTTCATGGCTGCCATGGCAACCATGGACTTGTCCCAAGTGGTCGACTGCCCGACTCATGTGGAGGGACATATCCTTGACCTGGTCTTCTGTTCTGGCCTTGAGGTGGATGATCCGTTAGTGAGGGATGTGAGATCTGTGCCCTTGTCATGGATGGACCATTATCTCCTGTAGACCAACCTCCTAGTGCACCCCCTCCAGAAGGGGAATGGACCAGTTAGGTTGGTCCGCCCTCGGAGGCTGATGGAACAGCAGTGGTTCCAGGAGGCTCTGAGGGAGTTATCCCTGGATCCTGACGGCCACTCTGTCAATGTGCTGGTACAGCATTGGATCATTCTGCTGGGGGCGGCCATCAATAGGGTGGCTCTGAGATGTCCCCTGCCCCCGTCTTGTTGCCGCAGAGCCCCTTGGTTTACCGAGAGGCTGCGGTGTATGAAGCGGGTAGGCAGGAGACTAGAGCGATGCTGGTGTTGGACTCGCTCTGAATCTGATCGACTTCTCCATAGGACCCATTTGCGGTCCTATGTTGAGGCTGTGAGGACAGCAAAGAAGGAATTCTTTGCTGCCCTCATAGCGTCTGCAAAGTCACGTCCAGTGGAGCTGTTCCGGGTGGTGCGGGGGCTGGTCAGTCCGGCGTCCCTCCATCTGGATGGGGACTTGTCCCAGGCCCGCTGTGAGGAGTTTGCCATCTAATTTGCAGACAAGATCGCTCAGATCCAGAGTAACTTCGACACCAGGTTGGATGCAGTAGGAGAGGAGCGTGAAGTTATGGAGGCACCATCTGGTCGATCTTTCTGAGAGGAGTTTCAGGAAGTGATGCCGGCCGATGCGGTGGATGTCTTGGGGTCTGTTCGAGCCAGAAGTTGTGAATTAGATCCATGCCTGTCGTGGTTGGTTAAAGCTTCCAGGGAGACACTGTGTTGGTTCTGGCGAGGGTGGTGAATGTGTCCCTTCAGGAGGGGAGGCTGTCGTCCAGTCTCAAGGAGGCTGTGGTGCGCCCCGTGCTGAAGAAGCCTTTATTGGATGTGGACGCACTCACCAGTTACCGTCCTGTCGCTAATCTTTCCTTTTTAGGGAAGGTTATTGAACGGGCGGTGGCTCTGCAGCTCCAAGCGCATCTGGACCATATCGGTTTCCTTGACCCTTTTCAATCTGGGTTCCACCTTGGCTATGACACTGAGATGGCGATGGTGGCTTTGGTGGAAGATCTCCGCTGGGAGATGGATGAAGGATGTTCTACATTCTTGATCCTGCTAGATCTCTCGGCTGCTTTTGATACCGTGGACCATGGGCTGCTGTTGAGATGGCTGCGAGACCTGGGGGGTCTGGACGGAACTGTCCTTGGGTGGTTCCGCTAATTCCTCTCAGGGAGAAGCCGTGAGTGGTGCTGGGGGCTGAAACATCTAGCCCCCGGGCCTTGACCTGCAGCATTCTGCAGGGTTCGATTCTGTCTCCGCTTTTGTTTAGCGTATATATGCAGCCCCTGGGGGAGATCGTGAGAGGGTTCAGGGTGCCTTGTCACCAATATGCTGATGATACTCAGCTGTACCTCTTGTTTTCGACCGACCCAGGTCCTGCTGTCTCGTTGCTTTCCCAGTGTTTGGAGGCTGTGGCAGATTGGATGCGGCAGAGCAGACTGAAGTTCAATCCTGATAAGACTGAGGTGATGGTGGTGGGTAGGGCGAGGGAGGTGCCGACTCTTCTGGTGTGTGTGGGGGTGTCTGCCCTCCCATAGCCCAGCAGGTTCAGAGTCTGGGGGTGGTGTTGGATCCGGGCCTCTGTCTGGATCGGCAGGTGGAGGTGGTGGCTAAAGCTGCCTTTTGCCAGCTGTATCTGGTGCGGAGGCTGCACCCATACATCTCCGGGGCCAACCTGGCCACTTTCATTCACGCCTTCATCACCTCGAGGCTAGACTACTGCAATGCGCTCTACGTGGGGCTTCCCTTGGTTCTGATTCGGAGGCTGCAGTTGGTGCAGAATGCAGCGGCCCGTCTCCTTATGGGGACAAGGCAATGGGAGCACATCACACCTGTGCTCTGCACTCTTCACTGGCTGCCTATAGCGTACCGAGCCAGGTTCAAGGTGCTGGTGTTGGTTTATAAAGCCCTACAGTCTGGGCCCCTCATACCTTGGGGACCGCCTCATTTTCCACACCCCAGGGCGGCCCCTGCGGGCTGCTGGGGGCGCCTTCTTGGAGGTCCCCCGAGTTAAACGGGGGGTCGTGATGGAGAGGGTGTTCTCGGTGGTCGGGCCGCAGCTTTGGAACTCCCTCCCGGAGGAAGCTCGCCTGGCCCCGGATCTGATGACTTTTTGTCGAGCCTGTAAGACCTGGCTGTTCGCCCAGGCCTTCGGAGGGGAGGGTGGGAGGGTAGGGGAGGGAGGAGGAATGCTTGGGGGGGGTAGTTTTTAAAATTATTTATACTGTCTTTTTATGTATTTTTATTATTGTTTTAGTTGTTGTAAGCTGCCCCGAGTTGCTGTAGGCATGAGGGGGTGGCTAATAAATGTTAAGAAATAAATAGAAATAAGAAATTTATTTATTTATTTATTTATTTCAGAGTATTTTATCCAGCAACCTCCTGCTCAGATAGCAGCTCGGGGTAGCTCACAACAAGCCAAACTATAAAATCAACAATTAAAATCACAGCTTAAAATTTAAAACTCATTAAAATTACTAAAAGAACGGAACCAAACCCCCTCACCAACCGCCCCCCCCCCATCTCCTTCCCCAAAAGCCCAGTGGAACAGCCAGGTCTTACACTGTCTCTGGAAAGAGGAGAGGTCTGGGGTCAGGCAGGCCTCCGTCGGGAGGGAATTCCACAGCCTAGGAGCGGCCACTGAGAATGCCCTCCCCATCATCACCACCCAGGAAAGCCGGGGGACTTCAAGTTGGGCATCCCCGGCCAACCGCAGGGGCTGCACCACAGCCTGGGGTGTGAGGTGTTCCTGCAGGTAAGTGGAGCCCAGGCCGTTTAGGGCTTTATAGGTCAACACCAACACCTTGAATTGGACCCAGAACACAATAGGCAGCCAGTGCGGAGCGCTGGTGTAATGTGTTTGCAACAACCTGTCCCTGTAAGGAGGCGGGTTGCCATATTCTGCACCAGTGGCAGCCTCCGGACCATCACCAAGGATAGCCCCAAGTAGAGTGCTTTGCAGTAGTCCAGTCTAGAGGTGATGAAGGCATGGATGATGGTGACCAGGTCAGAGCCTGAAACATATAGCCACAGCCTTCACACCAAATGTAACTGGCAAAAGGCGCTCCTTGCTCCTGCCGCCACCTGGGAATTCAGGTGGAGCTGTGAATTGAGAATCATCCCCAGACTACTGACCTGAGTAGCTAAAGGGGGGCAAACCCCATCAATGACAGGGGCTGCCACCCATTAAGCCCTACCCACCAACATCACCTCCATCTTGTCAGGATTCAGTTTCAGACAGCTCACCCTCATCCAATCCCCCACAGCTGCCAGACACCGGGTAAGCACAGAGACTGCCAGGTCTGGGTCTGCAGAAAAAGAGAGGGAAAGCTGTGTATCATCAGATTACTGATGGCAACGTATGACAAACCCTCTCACGACCTCACCCAAAGGTTGCATATACACATTGAACAGGAGAGGGGAGAGAATAGAACCCTGAGGGACTCCATACGTGAGATTCTGGGGAGATGATGAATACTTCCCACGCACCACCTGTTGAGTTCTCCCGGCCAGGAAAGAGCAGAACCATTCAAGAACAATTTCACCACCCCAGCCCAGTCCCACAGACGAGCTGTCAACATCTCATGGTCAATGATATCAAATGCTGCCGACAGATCTAATAAAATCATAAGAGTCAATCCAATTCACAGTGCAGGTCATCGATCAAAGCCACAAGTGCAGTCTCTGTGCCAAAGCCAGAGCGAAAGCTGAACAGCGAAGGATCAAGAAAACTGATCTGATCCAGATGCCCCTGAAGCTGCTGAACCACCACCTGTTCAATGGCCTTTCCTAAAAAGGGAAGGTTAGAGACTGGCCAGTAACTGGCAAGGGAGTCAATGTCAAGTGATGGTTTCTTGAGCAGAGGCCACACCACCACTTCTTTAAGGCGGCCCGGCACTCTGCCCTCCTTAAAGGAGGCATTGACAACCCTGGCCAGCAACAGTCCTAATGTCTCACAACAGGCCTTAACCAGCCAGGACGGACATGAAACTAATTTGCAACAAGTGGCTCTAACCGCCCCAAGGGCATCCACTGCATCAGCAGGTGATACCCGTTGAAACCGATCCCATGAAACTTGACAAGGCAGGGCCTTCATTACCTCAGGTTCTCCCACTGCTACAGGTGTGGCATTGGAGTCGTTGTGAATCTAGGCCATTTTATCCATGACAAAGTCGACAAACATGTCACATCGAACACTGGAAGATTCCAGTTCCAGGCAGAGAGAGGCCAGACTGACCAGCCTCTGCACCAGCTGGAAAAGAGTCACGCGACTTTGTGGATGCTATGATGGTAGCAAAGAAAACCTTCTTTGCTGCCTGCACAGCCACAGCATAGGCTCTTAAACTAACTCGATGCTGCAATCGATAGGCTTCACCACGAGTACAGCACCACTGTCGCTCCTGCCGCTGTTCCTCCTGCTTCATCCATCACAGGTCCTCTGAAAACCAAGGGGACCTGCGTTGTTGGCATTCAGGAAGCGGATGCCTAGGAGCCATTCGGTCGATGGCTTCAGTCAGCAAGGTATTCCAAAAAGCTATGAGGTCAAGTGAACGGTCATCAAGATTGGGGGATATTTCCCCAAGAGCATTCCGGAACCTTTCTGGTTCTATAAGTCTCCGGGGGCGAACCAACTGAACTGGCTCAGCACCTCTCTGGGGGCAAACATGCGCCAGGAGACTGGCCCAGAGGAGGTAATGATCTGACCATGACAAAGGGCACAGCTAACACCTCCCCCACCACCGGATCCCCTGCCTCAAGGCCAGTGTAAAATATCAGGTCTAGGGTATGTCCCCCATCATGTCGAGCCAACAATGCTCTGAGACAGTCCCATGGTTGTCATGATGGCCATGAATTCATGTTCTACTCCCCCAAGATCAGCGTCGGCATGGATGTTGAAGTCCCCCAGAACTAGAGTTCTCGGAGACCACAAGACCACCTCCAACACAAATTCTGCTAGAGCGTGTAGGGATGCTCCCGTACAGGTAGGTGCACGGTATATCAGCAACAGCCCTAATCTGTCTCTGGCCAAATCAAAGGAACTGAGGATTGGGACTTTGGGTTGCATGGCTGAGAATGCCATGAACAGGCTGCATTACTAAAGCCCACCCCGGGAACTTTGAGGAACTCCCCTAACCCTGTCCCTCCATGCCCGTACCACCCATCTCACAGGAGGGCTAGGACACTCCCTCCCATCCTCTTCCCCCATGCCCATACCCCCCTCACATGGGAGCCATGGTACTCCCTCCCACCCTCAAATATTGTCCAGGGATAGCATATGGGAGCTGGGGGGTGAAAATCAGCCTGCGGCTAATGTTCCCCAGAAATGGACTCAGGCCCTGTGGGGGAAGACCATGAGAAACCAGGAGTCTGAGAAACAGTGCTGTTTTTGGAAGGCCCCAGGCCATATAAAACTAGACTGTCCCTACTGGATAGGTGGGGAACGAGTACATCACTGGGGTGCTCCCCAGAAAGACACTGGGTCTTGGTTAAGTCAAGCTGGAGAGAGCTTTGCTGCAAGGAACTGTTCCCAAGAGACACAGACAGCCCTAGAGGGACAGCAAATAGACTGAACATTGTGTTGCATGAGAATATATACCTGGCAGGCTCCAGTGGAGCGGGACCAGAACTGGAAGTTGGCCATTACCCAACAGCAATTAAAGGCGAGCCGGTGGGAAAATGTGGAATTGGAGGTG
Organism: Sphenodon punctatus; assembly: GCA_003113815.1. Classification (NCBI taxonomy): domain Eukaryota; kingdom Metazoa; phylum Chordata; class Lepidosauria; order Sphenodontia; family Sphenodontidae; genus Sphenodon; species Sphenodon punctatus. Next base: position 4,845,265 of record QEPC01002403.1, on the reverse strand, counting down.
TGCCGCAAGTGTGTCTTAGTACAAGTGTTCTGGATGCAACAAGAGCTTGTCAGGGTACAAAGGGAACGGGTGAGCCTCCATGCCTGATGCCAGCAACCTTCAGCTGACAGAGCCTAAAAGGGGGCTGCTGGAGCAGTGGGACAGTGAAGTCCAGACAGGTATCTAATTGCAGGAATTGGAGGCATTACCCCAGAAAGTGATGCAACTGGAGGATAAACTAAAAGATATTCTAGCCTCCAGAGTAGGGTTGTAAAAGAGGTGATAAAACGGAAACAAGAGAGAGTGCAATTAAGAGTTAAGTACAAGCACCTGTAAAGCTTACTAATGACCAAGAAATCTGATAGGCGAATAGGCCTGGGCGAGGGTAGCAACACTCCAGCATTAGACGCACTAAGAAACGGTCACTGGGCAGAGCTAGCTCTGCAAATAGCATTTGGGGGGATGTAGCAGGGTCGGAGTTTATCCGCACTGCTCCATGGATGCTTAGCTCCTGGCAGGCCCTTTAAGGGGCTTGAGTGGCAGTGGGCGAGCAGCGGGGAATTTAAATTTCGCTGCAGCAGCTGTGAGCAGGAGGCTGGTGAAGATGCTGGAGGCCGTGACTGCTCTCCCGGGTGCTCCTCAGCTGTTGAGGTGGAAGTGCTGGGGGAGAGAGACGCTGGGTTCTGCTGGGAACACTGAGCCAGCTGAGAGTGACCCAAAGGGAGACTGAGAAGCAACAGCAGTGGTTGGAAATCACTGGCAGAGCCGTAGCTGAGCAGGCTGACAGGAAGCCAGAGGCCAACCAGAGAGTCGAGCAGGAGGCAGCCTACGCGTTAAGAGTCAGCAGAGTGACATCACCCTGACCTGATAAGCAGGATCGGAGCCGAGGAGGCTAGCATGTGGAAGCAGGCCAGATCAGTTTAGGTGGGGCTGGCTGAACTAGGAAGCTGCCTGGGACTCTAAATGCTGGCCCAGACTCGTTATCCCGAGAGGCTGGGACTTGTTAGCCTAAGGGGCAACAATCTGGACTCAAGGAGCAGTGGGCTCTGGTGTTGGGGAGGGTCACCAAAATGAGCACCAAAGGAAACCTGCTGCATGGTGTATTAAGTGTATACATGGCCAACCCCAGGCAACAAAGGCAGGTAGGGAACCTGTCGGCTCAACTGACTAGAGGGCAATTGGGGGGTGCCTGGTCCCAGGGTGGTGGCTCTGTTGCAGGGGGTTTGGGCTGTCTCCCCATAGTTAGAGGTGAACCCTCAGAAAAGGAACACATACTATCTACCAGTTATCCACCTATACTCTTGGAGAAAAGGGCTGATGTTCCTTTGGATGGATGCCCCGACTGTGATGCAGACTGGATGGAATATGAAAATGGGCAGAGCCCAGAAACAATTATATGCATCTCTTGTGCTTCGACAGCTTCAAGTGGGGCATCACTAAATTCATGGTACTGTGAATTGTATTGGATAACATTATGTAGGTAACAAATGACTGGAAACAAGGGAAATTGTATGTATTGTATTTGGGAATGCTCTTGTAAATTGTATTATGGCTGGTAGAAAAGAGAGGTGCAGAACTGAATTTTGGGAAATGTGACTGAATTTTGGGAAATGTGAGTGGTTATTTAGAAGGCTGAACTTGCCAAAGTGATGGCGCTCTGAAGGGGGATGTCAGGCCTCAGGCTAAAGTATATGGGTCTATTTTTAGTGGGACCTGGCTCCTCCTTGTGGGGGGAGATATCACTAGGTCCTGCAGGACCAGACCCCTGGGGCTAAGGTAGGCTCCTGCAAGGATGCAGCCCCAGGGAGTGAGCAGCACTCTGGCCAGTAGCTGGCCCTTTAAGAAGGCCAAGCTGAATGCTGCTAATGGGGCAGTGTAGCAGGTGGCTCCTAGCCACCCTGGCCCTTAAGAGATGTAGAGACTGAGAGTGCCTGCAGGGTGGTCTCTTTAAGGAGGTTAAAAGGAAGGGCTTGGAGAAGTGAGCCCTGGTGAATGGAGCAGGATGTAGTTCCAGTGAGGATGAAAGTAGCCTGGAGCCCTGTAAGAGAGGGCACTGGAGAAGGGCGAGCTAGACTAAAAGGAGGCAGGGAGCCCAGGGAAGAGTGAGGAGCTGGAGGGGCCCACGAAAGAGTTGAGGTGAGACCAGGAACCACCGAGGCTCGCTCGTAACAGGGCAGGCTCACCTGCTGGGGCTTGAATCGAAGACAGCCTGAGAAAAGCAGTGGAGTGTGAGAACTCAAGGCAGCGGTGTCAGGCAACAGTAAGGACACTGAAGGGGAGAGAGACCGGAGAGAGCTGAAGGGAAGTGATGCCAGGGTAAGTCTGAGTCCAGTAGGACTGTACCTAACAGGACTCAAGAATCTGGGGGGTTAGTAGCTGGAAACAGCTGTCCTGGAAGGATGGGGCATGGGATGCTACCCCGAAGAACCAGTTAATAAAGAGAAAGTAAACTGGACCCAGAGTAAAGAGTGTGGCATAGGGGAAGAGAGGGGCAATCTAAGTGGTAGAACCCTGTCCCTTCCACAGGAAACTTAGTGACTACAACTGTGTACGCTGTGTAAGCCACTAGAGCCACATGGCTAAGTGAGACTGGCTGGGCATGGCCAGCCCAGTCCAGCCCAGCAGCTTGAAAGGCTGCACCGAGTCTCAGTCTAGGGAGATCACCAGGGAGGCAGGGAGCTAAGCAAGACTCTGCTGGAGAAGGGCGGAGAGCTTTGGAGCTAATCTGGTGCCTAGAAGCAGCAAGCCTTGGGAACCAGTTAGCTGAGGAGACCAGGCTGGAAATGGAGTTGAAGGACTAACTTGGCTGGGAGGGAAAGGAAACATGCCAAGCCAGAGAGGTCTGTTGCGTAAGGCACCCAGAGATGCATCCTATGTAAGGCAGAAATGAGCAGAACATTAATTATTCACAAGTATTTCCAAGTAGTCAAGGATTGGGCTTGAGTTTCCAGTAGCTATTTGGTAATACAATGAATACTCAGTACTCAGTAGAATACGCTGTCCTCCTGTCCTTATTTGACTAAACAAGGAAGCACTTGTGGGTGGCGGGGGGTGCGGGGGGTGGGGGGTGGGGCGGCAGCGGGCAGGAAGGGGGGTAGCAAGAAAATTTCTACAGGGGTGTGGCAGACAGGAAGGGGAACAGAAAGGGGAGCAGGGGGCAGCAAACATGCTGTGAAGAGGGATGCAGCCCATGGAGTCTAAGTGGAGGGACAGCCACAAGTGAAGCCAGTGCACTGCCTGCCGCTGCTGGTTCTCTGGGAACATGCTGGACTACATTTCTCAGCATGCTCCCAGAGTAAAGATGGCAGCTTGATCTCCCAGCAGTAGAGCAGCAGCCATGGCTGCTTGCAAGCCATGAGTGTAACAGGAGGTGCTGGGCGCCCGGTGCTGCAGGGAGCCACGGGACTGATGATTTAAGAGAAAGCGGCCAGACAGAGGCTCCACAGGTGATGGGAAGTTTTAAAAGCCACCTGCAGGTCCTTGTGTGAGAGAGCGGGAGCCACGTAAGAAATTGACAAGCAGCAGCTGAGAACCGCTTGGTGGAGAGAGCGCTGGACCCGGAAGTGGGACAGTGCTCCGGTCTGGAGGGCTGAGGAGGAGCTGTTCAAGGGGTGCTACTTGGGAAGCAGACAGAGTCGGGGTGAGGGCTCCGGAGAGAGAGAGAGAGAGAGAGCCGAGGATGGGCACTTGACTCCCCGGAGTGCGTGAGGCAGCGGCGCTGGCCGCAAGTGGGGAGAGGACAAGGCACCACAAGGTCTGGAGCCCCAGGAGGGGCAGGCAGGACTAAAGGAAACTGTGAGTACTGGCGGTGCCTGGAAGGGCTAAGGAACAGGAAGTGGGAACGCCCGCTTACCTCCCCGGAGGGGAGGCCAGAGGGACACCTACAAGCTCCCGAGACTTGAGTGACTCCAGGAGGGAATCGAGGCTGGGGCTGTGGAGCCCCTGGATGATGCAAGGACTCGTGGCTGTGTCCCCTGAGGTGGGGCATTGAACCCCGAAGAGGCTGTGTCCCCTAAGGTAGGGGCTGTGTACCCCAGGTTAGAGTCAGGGACCCCCAAGAAGGGGCTGCCTCCCCGGAGTGGGTTTCCCTGGGTGAGGGGCAGATGTGAGACCAGGGAAAGTGGAATAAAAGTGTGCAAATTTTGGGGTGTGTCAGGTGGTCCTTCTATCACCCCCAAAATGGATCTCCAGCAGGCGGACCTGCCTGTTGCAGTGGTGGAGAATGCAGGCATTTTGGGGGACCCTACCATGGGCCGAAAGGGTGATGGGGGGGCCCACCATGTCCCTGGAGGGTGCGTGGTGGGCACCCCATGCACACCCCTAGACAGCTGGTCAGGAGGAGAGAGCAGGCAACCCAGATTGGCCAGGAGACCCCGGTGAGAGAGATGGGGTTACAGATTGAGCCAACCCTGGGGGTGGATGGGCCACAAGTAAGCGTGCCAGCTGGGGTAGTGGCCATCTGGGTCTTGGTTCTAGTGGTGGAGCTAGAACTGCGGGAGGACGCTTAAGGGTGACTCCCCGGGTTGGGTGAGGCCGGCTAAAAAGGGGTGATGGGAGGCCAGTGCTGGGGTAACCCTGCAAGCATGAAAGGGGAGCGGCTTGAAAGGGTACCTGAAGAGGGCGGTGAGAGCCCTGGGTGGAAAGCCCAATCAAGAGTAAGTTGAGTCCCTCAGAGAGGGCTTGAGAGGGCATGGTTAGCAGGGGGGCAATTGAGCCGGCTAATCCTAATGCCCGGGTGGAGAAGATTGTGACCAGGTGGAGCGTAGCTCCCTGGGTGAGGTGGAAAGCCCAATTAAGAGTTAAGTCCCAAAAAGGGGGCTGGTAGGGCATGGCAACAGGGTGGTGATTGAGCCGGCTGCCAAGACAGTGATGACAGGGAGGCGATGGAGCCGGTCATCCTGTCTGGTTAGCAGGGGGGCAATTGAGCCGGTTAACCCAACCGCCCAAGGTTGAGAACCTGAGTTAATTCCCTCAACAGAGATGACAGGGGTGATGGAGCCAGTCATCCTGTTGGGTTAGCAGGGGGGCGATTGAGCCAGCTAACCGAACTGAAAATTGTCCCAGTGGAACTGTGGGAAGCCGGGTGGAGGAAACCTCCCCACTATGGGGATTGACCCTGAGAGGGTCAACTCAGAAGAGCGGGAGGAGTGTAACAGAGGGTGCTGGGTGCCCGATGCTGCGGGGAGCCACGGGACTGGCGCTTTAAGAGAAAGCGGCCAAATGGAGGCTCCGCAGACAGTGGCAGGGAGTTTAAAAAGCCGTCTGCAGGTCCTTGTGAGAGAGAGCGGGGCCGCGTAAGAAATTGACAAGCGGCAGCTGGGAACCGCTTGGTGGAGAGAGCTCTGGACCCAGAAGTGGGACAATGTCTGAAAGGGCTCCGGCCTTGAGGGCTGAGGGACAGTGTCTGAAAGGGCTCCGGCCTTGAGGGCTGAGAAGGAGCCATTCAAGGGACGCTGGTTGGGAAGCAGACAGAGCCAGGGTGAGGGCTCTGTAGAGAGAGAGAGAGAGAGCGGCAACGGAGCCGAAGATGGGCACTTGACTCCCTGGAGTACGAGAGGCAGAGGTGCTGCCGCAAGCAGGGAGAGGACAAGGCACCACAAGGTCCGGAGTCCCAGGAGGGGCAGGCAGGACTAAAGGAAACTGTGAGCACTGGAGGTGCCCAGAAGGGCTAAGGAACAGGAAGCGGGGATGCCCGCTTACCTCCCCGGAGGGGGAGGCCAGAGGGACACCTACAAGCTCCTGAGACTTGAGCGACTCCAGGAGGGAATCGAGGTTGGGGCTGTGGAGCCCCTGAACGATGCAAGGACTCGGGGCTGTGTCCCCTAAAGTAGGGGCTGTGAACCCTGTAGGGGCTGTGTCCCCTGAGGTAGGTGCTGTGAACCCCAGGGGCTGTGTACCCCAGGTTAGAGTTGGGGGCCCCCAAGAAGGGGCTGCGTCCCCAGAGTGGGCTTCCCTGGGCGAGGGGCAGATGTGAGACCCCGAGCGGGCCAGGGAAAGTGGAACAAAAGTGTGCATATTTTGGGGTGTGTCAGGTGGTCCTTCCATCACCCCCAAAATGGATCCCCGGCAGGCGGATGTGCCTGTTACAGTGAGCCTCCACTTGCTGGGGGGACCTCACACGAACATAGGGTATAGGAATGTGGGAGCGTACCAAAACGGGATCAGGTAAGCATTACACAATTGAGGTGTTACTGAGTACAATGACAGCGGGATCCACCAGAGTCTCTAGGGCTGCTGGGGAATACTTAGGGGAATTAGCAAACTATCCCCTGGTCACATCACACTCCACTAATAGGCACAACACCTGTACTCTTGGTGCTATTCTGGAGTGTTAAAGTTCCTCCAAAGCCCTCACCAGTGGTGGGGGTCCCTGGTCCCGGCCTCCAGCCTCCCATCTAGCCATGCCTATGTCACCAGTAGTGCAAAACAGTCCCAACAGGCCTCATAGGGCAACATCCCTTATACAGAAACTGACCTGATCTTGGAACAGCTACTAAGTCTATAAAAACTCAGGTGGATCACACCTGATTCTGGCTGACGCTGTATCCACGGCTTCTCCTCGGCTAGGTGCGGCTTCTGGTCTGCCTCAGGTTTCAGAGGAGCTTCAGGAGTTGTGTCCTGCTCCTATGGCCACACTTGGACAACTGAACCAAACCTTTATATAGGGTTTGGACATACTCCGTTCATACATTGCACTGAGCATGTCTAGAGACTAACTCAGAGAGATCTCAGGCCCTCATCTGAGTATGCCTTAGCACTTAGACTCAGAAGGATCTAAAAGCCTGTACTGAGCATGTTCAGGGTCTTAGACTGGCAGCATTACATTCCCATTGAATAAAGCTGACAGTGAAGCTTACAGCCTCGCTAGGCAGGGGACACCCTATTTCACTCGGGTTCTTGGTACTCTGTAAAACAGAACTGAATACTAGAGGTGTTCACTAGGAGCCCATGTAGTTTTCATTTTCATTTTTTCATTTTTGTTATTTAAATATGTCGTTTCCATGTTCATAAATATCAAATTGTCGTTTTCATTTTTGCTTTCGTTTTTGTTTTCCATTGGTTTCAATGGAAAACACATTTTTGGTTGTACCTTTTGTGTTTTTCACTATATTTGTCTGAAACATGGGGTGAATATACCTCCAATGGAAGGCATTAAATGTACTAAATGTCAAAAAGATTGAATAAAGGAATCCAATTTTAGAAGCCATTGAATTATTTTATTTTGCAAAAATCTTCATATACATTATTAGCTGTACCTTCTTTGCCTCACATTTAATGTAGATGAAACTTGGCACATTTATTCCCCTTCCCATATTTACTACCTATGCCAACTCTCAGAAGGATAAGCAATTAACATATAAATGTATGTCTGACTGTAACAACTTTGTAGTCCAACCAGCATACATGAAATTTGGCAGGACTGTATATCACACTTTAACAATCATCTTTGCCAAATATCAGAAAGATGTGATAAAGGGTCCTAATTTTATATCCCTGAACAGCATATGCAGAGAAGGAGTCTATGCTAGGGATTCTCTTATGTGTCACTGTGGTATAAGATCGGTTTGTGATGCCAATTGACCAGCAGAAAAGTCAACCAAATATCCTCATTCTGTGCTGTGACCACCCCAACATCTCTCCCCCACTTGTTACTAGGAAGTCAGAAGCATCTGTTTAGGAAAGAGCAAGAGATTCTCTCTGTCACAGTGCTACAGGATGTGATTGTGATGATAATTGGCCATCCTGGATGTCTAAACCTTGCCTCCTGATTGCTGGGATTCTAGCCCCAAAGTCCCAGTTATGTCCCTTATGCCCGCCTCAGGGCTGCCCCCTATGCCCGCCTCGAAGCCACTAACAATTGGTCCTGTAAAGCTAGAAGCATGCAGTAATTGGCAAATGAATGTGTCTGTCAGTCTTTTGAGTTGCTCCACATGCTCCCTCCTACAATCTCTCTACCCCTGCTTTGCCAGATGCCTGCCTCTGATTGGCACTGCATGTGCTGCTATTTATCTGAATAATGGTCTTCACAGGGACAACATCAATTGCTTATAAAATTGGGTTCCTTTATATAATTGTCCTGTAGTTTGGCCAAAATAACAGGGAAGGTATGTGATACATGCCTACCAAATATCTTGTAAACAGGATGGAATATACAAATGCTACAGCTGGAAATGTATTTTATAGTTAATGTCTTATACCATCAGGACCCATTATTCACTCTTTCTGAAAATTGGCAGGAGTGTAAAGCTTGTGGAGGGACATAAATGTTACAGGCTGCATGCAAATTGAATGGCAGATAAAGTAGTTATAGTCATGAATGTGTATGGAGCTTTTCTTAAAGTCACAATGTTCAATTGCTTCTAGAATCGGTTCCCTTTATCTAATCATTTTGAAATTTGGTACACTTAGTGACCTCCATTGGGGGTACAACCCCCCATGTTTCATCAGAATTGAATAAGAAACAAAACGTTATAGCCAGAAATACATTTTTCAGTTTTTTCCCTTTATTTCAAAAATAAAATGTCATTTTCATTTCTATTTTCATTATTATTATTATTTGTTTTCATTATTGCAATAACAATAATGAAAATGACAATTTTCTTTATTGTTATTGTAATAACAAAAATGACATGCACACCCCTATTGAATACTGTGATCCTCGGCTAAAACCAAGTAAAACCGAGTACCCAGTTTCAGTCCTAATCCTATGGGAGTACTGTGTATTGGACTATATGATTTTACATGGACTTAAGGTTGGTGCTGGGCACTGTAAACAGAGAGCATTATACAGACCAAGAGTGTCTGGACTAAGTCCTTTGGGGTTGGATCATGGCAAGACACACACCTCAGGGACACGCCCTGTTACTGTAACACTCTCCTCTCCCCTGCCCTCATTGTCATCCTTACTTTGTTTTTTCCATGCATCCTGTCCACTCTGACAGCCCTTATATCATCCCAGTGTCCCTTGTGGGGAGTTCCCCTGTCCACACTCCCATCCCAATTTCAGGGGGTGTTTGCAGCTCAAGACCCACATCTGTCCACAGTTTGTGTGCTGCAATATGGACTCAGAACACAACAACCCTTCTGCACTGGCATTAGCCCCTACAGGTATGGCCATTGACCTCAAGGGACTCCATGCTGTCTGACATCCTCCCAAGAACAGGATCACCAATGCTTGTTTTTTTCATGTTTATTGGCTCACTCCTTCCTTCCATGAACAGACAGCCCTGTGAGGCCTCACCCTTGAACCCCTTGTTCTCTAGAGCTCTGGAGTGGTGGTTGACTTGCTAGCAACACTGCCTCAGTCTTCCTCTGGCCCTGCTGCTTTCCCTATGTCTCCTCCCAGCCTTGACTTGGCCATGTCCCTGAATCCTGTCTTTCTGTGCTCTGCCCCATCTCCCAGGTTTTGGTTGGCTGCCAGTGGTATAAAGGGCATGCTGGGGCAGGAAGCTGGGTAGAACAACTCCTTGCTTTCTTTGGATTTAGCAAAGGGAAGTTGTGCCTCACTAATCTCTTGAAATTTTTTGAGGGTGTAAATAAGCATTTTAAATGGGCATTGCGGGGGGGGTGGGGGTGTCGGTGGAAATGGGTGGAGGGACCTTTGCGCTGCCCACCCACAGGAGGTGCATGTGTATGCAATCACACGACTGGCCGGCCTGGTGGTCACATGAGGTCACAGCTGGGCCAAACTCAGCATCCACCCACCCAACCCAACACCAAGCAAATACATTCACCGGTCACATGGGCAGCCGCTTCACCAATTGGAGTGAAAACTACCTCCCGCAGCATGACGTGAGAACATGGCCAACTGAGGGCAAATGAAGCACAAGTATACATCACTGCTCACACCCAAATGCTCTCTGGATAGGTGGGGAAGGTGAGGTGGGGAAAGGTATAGGAGTGCAACAGTAGTGGCACTCAAGACGCCAGACACCGGCGAGACAGTTGGGCACCAAGTGCCAAGCCCCCAGCAACAGCAAGCTGCCCGTGGTTGGGTCACTGCAAAAGGGAAAGGCAGAAGGGGTGGGGGAGCGTGGAGAACCTGGAGCAGTACTGGGGTGAAAAGCACCCAGAGTCCCATGCCCATCACAGGGGACCCCAATGTACACACACCCTCTACTATGGGACACAACGGGTTGGAAGACACAAAACACACCACAGTGCAATACAGCTGCCATGATCTGAATGAATGGTGCTGGGATGCACCGGGCAAAGTACACCCCCACGGCATGCAGAGTACAGTGCTGGCCGGTGCAACAGGTGTCCAAGAGTGGGGACAGGTGCATGGAAGCAGAGACCCAATGCATACAGAGGACAAGCCACAGGGACAGGAGCACAGACCCAGGACGAGTCACCAGTTGCACTGCCACTAAGACAAGTAGGGCAAACAGCAAGGCCAGGGCCCATGGCAACATGTCCACAAGGACTGCACCAACAACACAGCAGCACCACAGGGATGGAGAAAGGCTCCAGTGACAGGCAATCCTAATGACAGAGGAACCCCCGCTCCTCGGGTAAACACAACAAACATGAGAAAGCACAACACAGGCTGTGCTGTTACCAAAATAAAACACAATTTTAATACACAAAAAACCACTGCCTCCACAGGTGCATCAAAAAGGACAACACGGGGAACAGAAAATGAACGCACTGTCAGTGGCATCTCCCCTGGGTCCAGCTCCACTGAGTACTCTGGGCCCTGGAGAACTCATGGAGGTGCCTGCAAACCTCCAATACAACTTGAAGTCAGCTCCTCCACTGTAGGACAGAGAGAGAAAAGTTACCAATCAAAAGTGCATCCTCCAGGACACATCTCCATTAGCCCATCAAGAAGCTAGCCTGGGATACGAGCGAAGGGTGCAGGGTCACTCACATATCTCCCTGTACTCCCAGGAGCCTTGGCAGAAGTCGGCCACTGCCTGCAGCTCCCCCACTATCTGGGCCATGAGCTGGAGGGTCTCCACGAGGGCATCTGATGTAGGAAGGGAGGAGAATGTCCATGAGGAGCAGATGGGGGGAGCTGCAGGGAACAAGCCCACACATAGCCTGTAAACCCATCCCTGTGCACCCATGAGCAGCGTGGCCGGGAAAGTAACCAACAACCCTGCACCATCCCCACCATGGAATGGAACACAGGTGCCAAGGGTCATGGCTGGAGAAGCCCTATACCCTTGCCAAATGCAACATCTCCGCTGACACCACAGCAAGCAAAGGGTAGAGCAGAAGTGATAGGCAGGGGAAGAATGCCCCACGGTGGGGAGGGAAGAGGGCAAGTGGCAAAGGTCAAGCGAAAACAGCAAGACAGCAGTGTCCAGATAACAGAGCAGCTATACACAGTGGGATGTGGCACACACCAGGTGCCACATGATTGACACCTGCATTCACCTTCCAACCACCCCAGGCCCTAGATAGCAGATCCCCCGAGCAAGGATAGGACATGAAGCACTGTCAGAGTATCAAGTAACAACCAACACATGAGTCCGATCAGATGTAGCCAGCCAGTTATTGCATTGGGTGCAGGTGACAAACCATCAATGGAGAATCAAGGATAGTCAGCCCATCACACAGGGATGCTGGAAAAGAACAAAACGCCCAGCAACTCATAGTTCAGTCCAGATACATTCCAGTCATGGGGCCATTGACAATGGAGGTTCATGGATGCTGGGGATGGGGCAAAGAGACACAGACAGGAACCTCCAGGGAGCACACAGACGGCACATGTAGTGTTGACCAGGGGTCCAGTGGGGTTGGGGAACATAGTGAACATTGCAGTACCGCCAGGGCAACAGCCTATAAGCCCCAGGAAGTGTAATAGCGGACTGGAGGATGTCCAGGGCAGCTGTGCTGGGAGCGCTGCCTCAAGGATGGTGACCGTGAACCCTGCCTCTCCCCAAAAAAACTCGCCATGAAAAAGACCATGTTGATACCCATGCTCACGCATGTGTCCATCTACCACGTAGTGTGGGAGGAAGTAGTGTTTGCTGGCAAAGATGGCTTGCACATCCACACGGTTCAAGACATCAATCAGGACAACCATCTCCTCCACATTGGGCCAATCTGTCACACAGGGTCCCCCAACTGGGGACGTCAGCAGGCCAAGCTCGGAAAGACAATCCTGACATTCTGGAAGACCCCTCCTGCTACTCCAGGCGCTCAGGAGGAAGCAGCTTGGTAGAGGGGGACCACCGCTCAGATGGCTCAATTGAAACTCCAGCATCCTAGCCATTTATCAAACAGCTACGCTCTCACAGGCATTCCATGGCTGCTTGCACCACACCTGGTGGAGGCACATTCACAGTGGTTCCAGTACACGGAAGCCCAACTTGCTCATTCTCTGTTGACAGGCCAGGCTCCCAAAGGGATATCCGAGCAGCCACATACGGTGCAACAGCAGGTTGTAACCATCCTGAGCAGACAGGGGATCACTCAGCAGTTGCTGTAGATTGCTCCTCGCCACAGGTTCCCAAGCAGCATTGTGGTACACACAGGCCACACCTCCGTACCAGCAGGACAGCACACCGGAGCACCCAGAGGCCAGGACATTGCGAAGACATGCAGGGCACAAACAAACAGTCTGAGAACAGAGAGAGAATGGGAAGGATGCCTGGACTGGCAAGGTGCCTCAAAGCAGACACAGGAACACTCCCAAGGCCACAAAATAGTGTACATTCAGACACTGACTCCCACTTGAGCAATGGGAGTGCATTCCCATCAGCCTGGATGCATGACCTTGGCCCCATGGAAGAGGGGATGCAGATGCACGGACAAGTTTGCTGACACGACAGCGTAAACGCGATGGATGCTTCTTAATCAGAGGAATGGTGGCATGAGCAGGTGTAGCTCAGCAGTTGTGTCTCGCCATCTATCCATAATGCACTCATGATCACTAGTTGAGCATGCTAGGTCCTACAGAAATGAGTGCGGGGACATACCTTAGGGTATAGACACAGGGCCACAGCAAGAGGGACATGTAGGAGGGGGCAGGTCAACACGTAAAGATGGCAATGACGGGCCAACACATACAGCTATGGCCCCAAGGCACCACCCTAATGTCAGTATCAACCATACCTTGAACTGCATATTGCGGCGTGGGCCCGCCCACTGTGAAAAGTGTGACACAGGCATAAAGGCACATGGGAAATCCATGCAATCTCCCCGCTGGTCAGCCACAGAAGCGATGGATGCAACCATGGCCGATTCCCTGCTTGCTAACCTCCAGGCTGTGGAGGCATGTTTGGTCTGCATATGCAGGCTGCAGAGGGCCAGCATGCAGGTTCTTCAGAGGACTCTCAGACTCCGCATGAACATTGTTGCCAATGGGTGAGATTGCCCCCAACATCTTCAGGAATATAGAGGGCATACCCATGGCACCAGTTGTGATCGGTGAACCTGCCTATCTGAAAACACCTTGGCTCATGAAGGATTATTCCACGGCACAGACCCCAGACAGCACCTGTACAATGCGAAACTGACGTCTGCACACTGTGTGGTGGAGAGGGCATTCAGGGTTCTGAAAATACGTTGGCACCTACTATGGAGCAGGCACCAGTTTGATCTCCAGCACACACCGATGCTCGTAATTACTGCATGTAGACTCCATAAAATCTGCGAGACACAGGGAGCTGCCCTGGATTACCCACTACCAAGAGCAGCTGCTGGTCTGGTGTCCCTGTTCCAGTTACTTATATAACTGGTGGCATAGGCTTGGCTGTAGGGGTGGTTTGAAGGCCAAGACCAGGGACCCCGCTACAGGGAGGCCCTGGGTTACCTTACCCTGACAGGATCAGCCCTGTACGAGGGTAAAAATGTGACACGGGTGAAATTGTCAATTCCACAAATAGTGCCCCAATGCGTGTGGAGGCCTGGGAAGCATTCCCTCTCCCATCGCAGTGCTGGATGGAGAATGCAGGCATGGCACCCCACTTAGGCAGTCATTTTATTTTAGCTGCCATTTTGTGTTTGGGCCTAGTGCCTGTTTGAGCAGCCGTTTTGTGGGTGACCGCCATTTTGACTTTTCGGCTAAATGTCAACGCCCACTTTGGCAGCCATTTTGTTTATTGCTGTCATTTTTTTCTGAGTATAGTACCTTGCTCTAATGATCCTATTGGCTTTTGGCCGCTACTTGAATGCAGGGATAAATGCAGGGACATTTATCCCTGCATAGGTGGCCATCTTGAGGAGAACTGTCATTTTGTTACATGGCAACACTATTGGAATTAGTCACCATTTTGTTTTGTCACAGGTGTGCCCACCCGGCAGCCATTTTGATAAAGGTTTCTGTTTTGAGTTGGACTATAGTACGTGGCCATTTTGCTGTCTGGTACTCAGCTTGTGACCTGTATTGGACTTTGGTAGAGACATTGTTTAAATAGAAAGACTATTATGGCTGATGAGCCCAAGAGCAACCTGACTGTAAAGGACTTGCTCGCCCTGGTAGTGCAACAGCAGTCTACTATGCTGCCCTATATTCAAAGGCAACAGCAGACCCAAGACCAGTTGATATTACAACAACAACAACAACAACAACAACAACAACAGGCTCAGGGTAGTCAGGAACAGTTACTACAAACACTGTCCCATAAGCTGTTGCCTTCTAGGGCCAGTGCCACACCTGCAGATAGCATTCAGGTAATACCTGTGGCTAAAATTACACCTTCTGGTGACCTGGATGCATATTTGACCACTTTTGAACATGTAGTCATAGAAGCTTAAATGGCTTAATCCTTCCTGGGTGGTACAGCTAGCCCCCTTTCTAACAGGGGATGCCCAAGCTGCATATCAAGCTTTAGATGAGCAAAGGGTTTCAGATTATGATGCATTGAAAGCAGCCATTCTGGATAAGTATGGCCTGTCTGACAATTTAAATTTACTAGGGAGAAGCGCCCTTGGGCAATGGCTTCCTGTTTGCTTGATTTAGCAAACAAATGGCTTAAACCCCGGGAAAGAAACCCTGACCAAATAATAGAACAAGTTGTCCTGCACTAGTATTTAACTATGCTCCACCAGAATTACAAACCTGGGTTTGGCGCCAACAGCCTGATTATTTAGATGAGGCTGTGGAGGCTATTGAAACCATCTTCTTAACTGAGAATGTCAGTGCTTCAGTGGCATGTCCTGGGAACAATCCCCCTATAGGCAAAGCAGGAGGAAAACTAAATACTCACGGACAATACAGAAAGGGAAAAAAGGGACCCTGTAGCATGGTGACTTGCTGCCCGCCCTACTCCAGCTGCTTGTGCAGCATTTCTCCCTCTGTGGAGCGGCTGTTGTCAACACAAGTGGTGGCAGTGAGAAGCTGCATGTGAAATTGGCAGGGTAAGCCGCCTTGTTAATACGGCTTCCCTGATGGTTAATTGGTGAGCACTGTGGCAGCGTGGGGGATGTAAACCCATCATTGACTCCTGGTTCAAACTCCTGGTTTTCACGTTCAAATCGCTCCATGACCAAGCTCCCCCTTACCTCTCGGACCTAATCGCCCTACGCGCTCCTGCGCGCGCTCTCCGCTCTTCCACTGTCCCCTCCCTCGCTCTCCCTCGCTTCTCCTGCTCGCCCAACCGCCTTCGTCCCTTCTCCCTCGCTGCCCCGCATGCCTGGAACTCCCTCCCTGCCGACGTCCGCCTCGCCTCCTCCCTCCGCTCCTTCAAATCCCTCCTCAAGACCCACCTTTTCCATGCTGCCTTTCCCAATGCCCTCTAGTCTTTCCCCTTGCTCTTACTGTCAGCCCTCCTCTGCTGACTGCTGCTACCGACCACCTTGAAACCAAGCCAAGTACACGCACCTGAGACTTCGCATCCGCCTGAATGTTTGTTTGTCTTCTCCCATGTCTCTCCCGCTGTCCCCTCTCCTTGTCTCCCCCTCCTTGTCTTTTAGATTGTAAGCCACAGGTAGGGACCGCAGCTGATTGTATGTTCTGTACAGCGCCAGGTTGTTACTGGCGCTTTATAAATGTTTAATAATAATAATAATAATTGACAGGCTTGGGGAGTGGCAAACTGGAACGTGGTAATCTAGAGGTAAGACTTCTTGCTCAGGAAGCCAAAGATCATGGGTTCTAATCCCCTGTGCTGCTGCTGTCCTTCGAGTAGGAGAGAGAAAGGCTGTACCTTTAGGAAAAAAAAGTTGTCAAGAGTGAGAGGGGAAGGAAGCAGCTGGCTGCTTGCAGGTGGCACCTGCTGGAGGTGTGAGCGTCCTTGATGGCAGCCTTAGCTTCCTGCAGGATGTAGCTGGACCCGGTGTTTCAGACAGCTGGGAATTGCCCAGAGGCTGGAGACTTGGTGTGGAGAACCCAAACTGGGAAGGATCTGGGAGATCAGAATGACGGCTGACAGACCTCCCAACTGTTAATGAGCCCAGGAAGGCTGGGGCCTGGCTAATCTGCGCCTAAGTCCTAGGAAGGGGCAAGGACTTGGCCCAGATTTTGGGAAGCCTGTGTTGAAGGCTCAGGAGACTTTGAGAGCCAGTCAAAGGCTCTTACTAGGGAGTTCCCTGAAGTGAGTGTGAGTAGAGAGTTCAGGGATGCCTGTTAGACCACTCAGAGGAGGGAGTCTCTATTAGGGGATAGGAGAGCCCTGAAGTCAAGGCAAAGGACATTGTAGATTGGGTGGTGTTGAGAACCCTTCAACCCTATTAATTAAGACTGAGAGCCCTGTGAGGTTCAGGTTATAAAAGGAGAGTCCTGCGAGACTCAAGAACATAGTCTGGGGGTTGTGGCTAATTAAGGGGTTATTAAATAAGAAATTAAAATGTGGTTCCCACCTACAGTTACTGAGGAGCCCGAATGCCCGAAATGGGTCCTGGAGGTAGCGGGGTATGAACCCCGCTGCCACAAATCGTGGAGAATGCAGGCATATTGGGGGGCTCTGCTGTGAACCCCAAATTGGTTACTAGGACCACTCAGACCCGGCTGTGAGATTGGAGGGGTATGCAACCAGTAAGGGTGCCCCGACATGTTGGAGAACCCCAAGTGAGGCAACAGGCCACACAGACTGAAATAAAAGTGTGCTTAAGAAATTTGGACATCCAGATTGAATCCTCCTTGGTGGGAGAAGGGGTGAGACCAATAAGGATATCCCTGGGCTTACTATTGCTATCAATATGGCTCCTCTTAATTGAGGTAGACCAATGGATGGAAGGATAAAGAGAGTATGTTGCGAGGTATGTGCCCGGTTGTAGGGGAGTCCGGAGACCGGGGTCCCCACATGTCAGGGTGATGTACCTGCCTTGTGGGGTTGATGGGGGAAAGTTCTAATTAAAGGTATAAGTGGGGTGAAGGTAACCCTAAGAAGTGTAGCTGGCAGGGGAGGCCCATAGGTTACGTGGGTTGATGGTAGTCCTGAATTGTTAATTAAAGAAGCCTGGTCAGAGAAGGCTCGCAGGCTTCGTAAGTTGATAAACAAGCTAATTCTCTATGGGCTGAAGGGAGCTCTAACAAAGGAAATGGGGTTGAAGGTAACCCTAAGATTGTAACCTGAAAGGAAATTAAAAGAAGCCCTGGTAAAAGTATAAGAAGAAAGTGATGTCAGGTCCCCGAGTATTGAAGGGAACTCATAGATGAGAGGGGGAAGAACTCTAAGGTCTGGCAGGGGAGGCCCCCAGGTCAATTGATTAATACTATGGATCTAAAATGATGACTTTCTAATGTGAGATTGTGACCTGGCAGGGGAGGCCTGAAGGCTACAATTGTGGCTTCTTAAAAGACTGTAAGCAGGTGGAGTGTAGCTCCCTGGACGTAAAGAAAAAGTGAAATATTGAGACTCTATCTGGGCTAGAGGAGGCTTGCCAGATATGAGGGGAACAGATAGAATGTGAACTGGGTAGAGATGACTCTCCGGTGAGGATGACAAGGAAGTTGACTCCTGAGGAGTCAACTTTGCAGACAGGGAAGGTGTGTAACAGGGAGGCGCTGAACGCCCTTGTTCCAGTCAGCCAGCAAGGGCTGGCTCTTTAGAGAGCAGTGGGTGGCAGCTCGCTAGGCGGCGTGGGGTTTTAAACCCACCACCTGAAATAGACAAGCAGCAGCTGAGGCTGCTGAGAAGGAGCAGCGAGGACCCCGACGTGGGTCAGCATGGTCGGAGCCAGCTTGTGTGACGAGTGGGGAAGAGAGCTCAGACCAAAAACCAGAGAATCTGGTTAAACAAGGGCTCGGCAGGAGGAGCCGGGCTGAAGCAGGAACTGTGAGTAGTGGCACAGCCGCACAGAAGAAAGAGTCACTACCTGAAGGGAGCAGGGTGCAGGTTAGTTCACACCTGTTTCCCACCTAGGGGTGAGGACTTTTGACATTGATGCCCAGAAGGGCTGTAGAGAGAGAGTGCAGGGATGCCCGCTAGACCCCTGGAGGAGGGAGTCAATCAATCAATTCTTTATTCATGGCTTTAGCTTCCGCCATAGCCATATACTTAAAAAAAAATTAAACAAAATTCCAACAAGGAAAGGAATTACATGGGTACAAACATTTAGACTTCCAAAGTCCTTAGTTTTAATTCAGTTTATTTCCTTATAAAGGCAATAGAAGAATAGAAATTACAAAATCTGTCTCACATACTTTCGTTTTGAAGAATGCTATTAATTACATGATCCCAATTCCCAAGAATCTGTGCTCATATGGAGCATATATACACACATAAACATCCCGTCTTCGAAGAGAACACAGTCTAGCCAAACATATCTTCTACAAAATTAGAAGTAAACTATACTTACCTCATAAAAATACATAAACAAGAACACTAGTCCTTATTACAATATCCTGATTCTTCTATATATAGCACAGCCAAACTAACCTTATCCCCGGCATAATTTACCTATGGAGCAAGATTGGGATAGTCTTAACCCCTGCTATCCCAATACATGAATCAGTTCATTAATTTCTTTGGTCAAAAGATCTTATCAAATATGTGGTAGACACTGCTGAGGGAGTCTCTATTAGGGGCTAGGAGAGCCCTGAATTCAAGGCAAAGGACACTGTAGGTTGGGCAGTGTTGAGAGCCCTAATAATTAAAACTGGGAGCCCTGTGAGGCTCAGGTTATAAAAGGGGAGTCATGCAAGGCTCAAGAACATACCCTGGGGGTTGTGACTAAAAGGGGTTATTAAATGAGAAATTAAAAGTGGTCCCCGCTTTAATACGGTTACTGAGGAGCCTGAACACCCCGAAATGGATCCTGAAGGTAGCGGGGTACGAACCCCGCTGCCACAGATTGCTTATGAGAAGAACAGGCTACCTGGTAATAAATAAATATGAGAATGTTATCTCCTCCTGGTTCTTAGGATATGCATGGACCTCAACCTGCTCTGTGGCCCCGTGGCAAATGCCTCCACATATGGTGGAGAATGTGGGTACCTTGGGAGACCCTGCTATGGGTCCCACAAGGATGTCTAGGGACACGGAGATCAGAATGTGGGATGGGGTCGTGTATGGTCCCTGGAACCTTTGAGGAGAGGAATGACAGAGGAGTCTCCTATAAGGCAGGTGAGGTCTATCACAACACATATGGTGGTACATCATTCTAGGAAGGATGTGGGGGTACAGATGGACAACCCTGGGGAAAACAGTAGTGTCTCTGAGATGTTATTGTGAGCAGTTGTGTTTATTGCCCTGTGGTTCATGTATATTGAAATATAGACAAGATTGATATTGATGGCAGTGGCTGGCTGTGAGGGGTTGTTGGGAGGCCGGAGGCACCCCACCAGACGGGGCTGTAAACCTGCGTGGTTACGTGGTGGGCAAGAAGCCCTGAAGGGGTTACTGATTTCCCTGTATTTAAGTTGAAGGTATACAAGAAGGCAAGTAACTTTGAAGGGGTTAATGATCCCCTGGATTTAAGTTGAAGGTTAAGAATCCAGTGGGTGTACAGGTGAGAATGTAGTAAAGTCATTGTAAGAGCAAGTATAATGGCACAAGGGGGCGACTGAGCCAGCGCCACCTGAGATAAAGCCCAATCATGGCAGGGGAATGGATGAGCCAGCCAGGGTAAAGCCAGGAAAAGGTTCAATAGGTTAACTCCCCTATAGTGTAAACATTCTCCTGATCAGCAGAGGGCGATTGAGCCAGCTGGAGAAACCTTCAGAAGGGTACAACTGAGCTAATTCCTAAATGCTGAACATAACCCTAATTATGTTGATGGCTTCTAAGGATTGAGAATGGTGGAGAAATTAATGGTGGAGATGTTTAAATGTTGATGTAATGGATTGGATTATGTAAAAAACGAGACCCAAGTGGAACTGAGCCTGTAACGCCGGTAGGGTGTGATCCAGGGACTCCTGGCTGGGTAAGATTGTAACCAGGTTGAAGATGTTCCCTGGAAGGAGGAGGCAATGGCTAAAGTAAGATTGTGACTGGGTCGAGGTTGTTCCCGGGAGAAAGTAACTGTAAGATTGTATCCAGGTGAGGAATAGTCCCTGGAAGGACTGAAAAGTCAAACCCTGGAAAATGAGCGTTTGACTTTGTTTGAAGGTGGAGGGGTGTAGCAGGGTGGCTTGCTGCCCACCCTGTGCCAACTGCTTGTGCAGCGTTTCTTCCTCCCTGGAGTGGCTGTAACTGACACAAGTGGTGGTGGTGAGAAGCCACGTGTGAAATTGACAGGTCAACCTACCTTGTTAATGCAGCTTCCCTGATGGTTAATTGGTGAGCACTGTGGCGGCGTGGGGGACGTAAACACGCCATTGACAGGCTTGGGGAGTGGCAAACCGAAAGTGAGCCAGCGTTTAGGCTCACATAGGAGGAGTGCTGAAAGCCTCAGCTGCAGGGGCCAGACTGGTCTGGGTCTGCACCCCACTGAAGCGCCAGGACTCTAAGCCTGTTTGTGGGCCTGCGAGCCCAAGGACTGAGTAACTCGAAATCGACGAAGTAGACACCCTCAAAATCCTAGATCCCAACCCTGTAAACAGGGCTATAGGGAGAGTGTCATGATAACAAGAAAACCCTGGAACAACAGTCCTGGAACAAGAAAACCCCAGGAGGATAACAGGCTTCCTCAAATCCTCCTGACCTGACATAGAACAACTGAGAGACAATGCAGATACCTTGGGCAGTTTTTTCTACAATTGTCCCAAGGCCTGGGAAAAGGAGTGACCCAGCTCCATGGGGGAAAGATTTTAGACTGTGATTGGTGTAATGTAGATGTTGCTAGGATGCCTCCAGGCTGCGAGATCAAGGAACATTGCTGCAAGCCTTATGGTTGTGTTTCTTGACTGCCACATCATGTATATGAGCAAAGACAGAGATGCTTCCTCATGAGGGGACAGGCATAAATCTCGAAGATAGGAAACCCCAGCAGGGATACATTATTTATTATTATTATTATTAACAAATATTTATATAGCGCCAGCAGTGTACCTGGCACTTTACAAAGTAATAAAATAGACACGGCCCCTGCCCAAGGGCTTACAATCTGAGAGACAGGATCTGGGGGAGAGACATAGGAAGGGGAACAGAGGGAGAGACAAGGGGTCTAACATTCATGAAGATGCGAGGTCTCAAGTGCACGTACTTGGCTTGGTTACGATGAGAATGACAGCAGGCAGGTCCATGTTGCAAGGATAAGGGTAAACCGATCGTAGGTATAGGAATAGTGGCTCAGCAGGATAAAGAGTCAGACAGAGCAGAGCGAAAGAGGTGAGTTTTAAGGAGAGATTTGAAGGTATGAAGGGAGGGGGCAAGGCGGATGTGGACAGGGAGGGAGTTCCAGGCATGGGGGGCAGCAAGTGAGAAGGGACGAAGGCGCTTAGGGGAGCAGGGAAGGCGTGGAAGGGTGAGAGAAGGGACAGAGGAGGAGCGAAGTGCATGGGCTGGAGTATGGAGGGCAATAAGTGCAGAGAGGTAGGGGGGAGCGAGGTTGTGAAGAGCTTTATAGGTGAAGACTAGGAACTTGTGCAGGATTCGTTCAGGAAGGGGAAGTCAGTGAAGCGAAGAGAGATGGGGCTGCACATCGTCGAAGCAATGGGTGAGGTGGATGACCCTGGCAGCAGAGTTTTGGATGGAGATGAGGGGAGAAAGGTGAGACCGGGGAAGGCCAGAAAGAAGGAGGTTACAGTAATCGAGGTGAGAGATGACCAGAACATGAACAAGAGTTTTGACAGACGAGACAGAGAGAAAAGGGTGAATACAGTATACATATATGTATACTGTGTACAGGCTCTGTTCTGTTGTTACAGCCCTGGGAATGTTTGTATACTTTATTCCATAATCAAAAAACGTCTGGTTTACAAGAGTGAAAGCTCTTGCAAATTCAATCATGCGCTAAAAAGCATGGAAATTGCAAGTTAAGGCTCCCGCCTTAACTTCCGTGCCATGTTAGCACAGTATCACATACTGTGCTCACTTACAACTTAGGCTCCATGCACCCACACTTTGCCTTCGTCTTTCAGACCAAATCCTCTTCCTCTTTGCAGGTTGGGGGCAACACTGAATCTGGGGACAGGAGGGCGTGAGCTGGCCCCTCACCCCCTCAGTTTCCTCTTTAAGAAAGAGAGAACTTAGGAGTTCTGGCTCCCACCCCTTCTCCCCCTCTAATCTACTTGGCCCCAGCCCTGTAACAGAATTCAGAACTCCTGGCTTCCAGCCTCTCCACCCCACTCAAATCCAGTAGGCTGCACTCTGCTCACAGGCAACTCAATACTCCTCGTTCTGAGCATGTTCTCCTCTCAACCTTGTAACAGACAACCCAGGAGTCCTGAGTAAAAGTCTCCCCTCCAACCCCGTAGCCCCCACTCCCATCACAGAGAACTCAAAAGTCCTGGGAAATACAATGTTTGTTTGTATGTGTCATATGGAACAGAAGTGTGTGTGTGTGTGTGTGTGTGTGTGTGTGTGTGTGTGTGGAATGACAAAAAAACAACAACACAGACGAGGAAATGGAATAACAGGGAGGGAGGCTATTGGGAGTCAAAGGATAGGGTGTCAGCTATGGTAAGTGGGTAAAACGATAGGACTGCTCCCCTGGTATCCCATCAGTCTTCTGAATCAGTTATTTCACTCAGAACCTTGTTATTGTAACTATTTCTAATTCCTCCTGTCATTCCACCCACTTACTTAATCCTGCTGCACACTCTTTGTATTTTTCCCTGTCATTCCAACTATTCCACTTGCTGCATCTGGTGCCTTCCTCATCATTTTACACCCTCTTGCCTTCCCTATGTACTCCCAAAGATCCAACTGTGTTGTATAATTTCACAATCACTTAACTGGATGTTGGAATGACAACAGTATTTATTTAGGAATTGGCACTGCTGTTGCCTCCATTCCTTCCGATGGCCATTCCATTTTATTAATTTCAATGCATACCCAACTTAGTTTTATTTAAACATTTGTATACGACTCTACCCAGTTTCACTGTGCTCTGAGAGGGCAGTGGAGATTAGTGGGTAAGAGGGACAGTTGTGAGCCATTAGTCAGCTGTTCCATTCTCTCCAACTGAAATGAAAGGATAGAGGGAAAGGAGGGGGTGAGGAGCCAGCTCACGCCCTCCTGTCCCCAGCTTTAGCATTGCCTCCAAGCTGCAAAGAGGAAGAGGATTGGGACTGAAAGATGAAGGCAAAGTGTAGGTGCATGGAGTCCAAGTTGTAAGTGAGCATAATATGTGAGACTGTACAGTGTCTTTACTGCTAACATGGTACGGAAGTTAAGGCAGGAGCCTTAACTTGCAATTTCCATGCTTTTTAGTGCATGATTGAATTTGCAAGAACCTTATCTCTTCTTGTAAACCTGAGGTTTTTTGATTATCCAAGTTTTTTGTTAAATAGAATGCAGTGGAGAAAATTTGTCCTGCTGGCGCAGTAGTATACTAAACAGCATGGCCACTATGGAAGCAGGGCTTAGGAGAGGCCAAGATGAAAGAGCTGTTCCCTTCAGATTAGAAGGTTGTTACTTCCTTCAAACAGCAAGCAAGGCAAAGCTGGATTTATACTGGTAGCTCCCTGCTTTACTAAAAATACAGCAACTTTGGTTCGGTTTAAGCACTGCAAACTTCTAGGGATGGGCGAACAGATCGCGGTTCGGGTTCGGCCGTTCGGTTTGGCTACGTTCGGTTTGTCCGTTGGGTTCGTCCGTTGGGTTCGTCCGTTCGGATCGGCTGCGTTCGGTTCGGCAGTTCATTTAGTTCGCCGGGTTTGGGTTCGGACGTTCAGTTTGGCTGTTCGGTTCGGCCATTCAGTTCAGCCATTCGGCCGTTCGGGAAATGTTGTTATGGGTGGGTTTTTTGGTTTTTTATTGGGTTTTATATGGTTTTCTTTTGTTTTTTATTTGTTTTTTTTGTTTATATATGTTTTTTTAAAATCTAATATTATATCTATCTATCTACACTAAATCTAACTGCTATTAACTATTCTAAATGCTATGAACTAAATGGATTATCTAATAAGTACACAG